>JAEOAD010000731.1:0-12291 GCA_036365145.1 Orientallactaga sibirica
AGTTCATTTAATGAAGTTTATAATTTTTTCGCATTTTCTTTACATTTTCCCAATGCTCTTTTTCTGTTCGAGGATCCTATATCCAGTATGCCACTTATATTTAATTCTCTTGTATCCTTAGGCTTTTATTTATCTATCTATCTATCAGAGAGAGAGAGAGAGAGAGAGAGAGAGAGAGAGAGAATGAATGAGAATGGCCTCCAGCCACTGCAAACAAACTCCAGACTTCATGCACCACCTTGTGCCCCTGGCTGCTGTGGGACCTGTGGAATTGAACCTGGGTCCTTTGGCTTTGCAGGCAAGTGCCTTATCTGCTAAACCATCCTCCATACCTCCTTAGCCTTTTGTTGAGAGTGTCAGTCAGTATGTATGTTTTACTCTTTGCACCCCCTCCCAGGCGGTGGACTAATGGCAGGAGATTGCCCTCTCTGATTCCTCCTTCTCCCTCATTCTCTGCCAGAAAACACCCATTTTATTTTATTTTTCTTTATTTGAGAAGGAGAGAGAGAGAGAGACAGAATGGACCAGGGCCTGCAGCCACTGCAAATGAACTCTAGATGCATGTACCCCCTTGTGCTTCTGGCTTATGTGGGTCCTGGGGAACTGAACTTGGGTCCTTTAGCTTTGCAGGCAAGTGCCTTGACCACTAAGCCATCTCTCCAGCCCTCCCCCCATTTGATTTTAAGGACAGTTAAAGTGACATCTCTTCTGGGGCCTTTGCTGGCTCATTTCCCCAGCCTGGGTGGAAATTCTCTCTCTCTCTCTCTCTTTTGATTTTTCCAGGTAGGATCTCCCTCTAGCCCAGGCTGACCTGGAATTCACTATGTGGTCTCAGGGTAGCTTCAAACTCACAACGATCCTCCTACCTCTGCCTCATGAGTGCTGGGATTAAAGGCGTGTTCCACCATGCCTGGCACAAATTTCTCTGTTTACCTTTCCATACCTGTCCACTATGCTGCAAGTGTCTAGAACTTACCTGTCTCCTCTCCAGACTGCAGGTTCCTTGAGGACAGTATCCTGCAGTTCAGCACTAGGCACAGGAGCCTTGTGAAGACTAAGGGTTCAGTGAAGTGACTGCTTGGGATGTGACTCTAGGTCCCTCAAAATGTTGGTCAGCTCTTTTTGTGCCTCAAGAGTTACCCTTTTGTCACTCCAGTCCAAGTCCTACCTCTGCCTCTGTTGGTTCTGCCCCAGGGGAGGGAGTCAGATGTTCCTCTAGTATGGCATCTGTAGAATGGGTACACGGCTTTCTCTCTCTCTCTCTCTCTCTCTCTCTCTTCTCCCTTTTCTTTCTTTCTTTTCCTTCCTTCCTTCCTTTCTTTCATTCCATTTTGCAAGTGGACCTCAGTGTAGCCCAAGCTCACCTGGAATTCACTATGTAGTTTCAGGCTGACCTTGAACTCACATCAATCCTCCAACCTCTGCCTCCCACGTGCTGGGTTGAAAGGCGCACACCACACCTGGTTTGTTTCTTTTTATTTATTTGGAGAGAGAGAGAGCGTGCAAGCTAGGGCCTCCCGCCACTGCAAATGAACTCCAGATACATGCTTCACTCTGCACCTGACTTTGCCTGAGGACTGGGAAATCAAACCTGGGCCGTCAGGCTTTGATAGTAAGTGCCTTTAACTGCTCAGCTATGTCTGCCAGCCCTCCCTAGCTAGACTTGTGGGGAAGAGATCAGGAAGGAGAGAGGAGGTGGAAGGAGGAGGTGAACTATGGAGTCTAGGGTGATTGTGAAGCTGAGCATTTTGTGCAGTCTGCCTGCAACAAGGCCCCAGCCTAAGATACTGGCTCACCAGTGTATTGCTGCATCAGGCGATGGAGCCCAAAGGCTGGCCTGGAAACTTACCATCAACGGAGAAGGCATAATTAGCCTTTAAATTTAACTTCTACAGGAAGTTTGCTCCAGCAGTTCTCAGTCTTTTCTCCTTCCTTCCTTCCTTCCTTCCTTCCTTCCTTCCTTCCTTCCTTCCAGCAGCTTAAACCCATATGCATATATTGACATTAATTTTTTTTTTTTTCCCTGAGGCAAAGATGAAAGCTTTTATTCAGGAAAATCATGAGCTGCCAGGGCTGGCTTACAAGAGGCCACATGAGTTCCTCAGGTAGTGGGCTTTATAGGGCTTTCAGTTGGGAGGAAGAGCTGGGAAGACATCTGAGATACCCAAGGTGTGACACCACAGCAGTGACCAGGTGATTCACAAAATAAAGGGGGCAGGAAACCATGACCTGGGGGCATTGCAGGCAAAAGGCCTGGGCGGCTTCTTGAATGTGGATAATACACTTCCTTATGTCTCTGTGGCCATGCTGCTGTCCTTGGTGACTCTGTATTGGGACCTGTCAGACCTAACATTCCAGCCTTTTGTTAATATAAGAGAACATTAATTTTTTCATGCTGACCTTAGGGGCGATGAGTTCTTATGAGAGGCTGGATAATGCAGTCAATGGGTCTCCCTTCAGGGCAGGTGATAAGGAGGCAGGTCCATGGTGGTTAGAGGTGGCTGTGTGGTGAGATCGACAGTGAGTACCCTCATCAGTGCCAGTGTAGCAGGCTGTTGTGATGATTTTGTCTTGAACAAAGCAGAGTGTTCTTTCACACCATCCCTGTATTGAACTGGCTTCGGACAGTCGCTGGCAACATCTGCTATAGAGAAGGTGGGAGATGGGCTTTGTACACCCCATGACAGGACACAAGGAAGAATTAAGTAGCTTGTTATGACATCAAAACACAAAGGGGTAAGGAGAGGATGAGCACTAAGAGGTAAGGGATAGAGAACTTAGGGCAAGAGAAAGCAGGCTGAGGGGGTATCAGTGTATTTGAGAGGAGCATTTGGGGATCAGAGGAAGAGTAGGAACATGGGAGAGTTTAAATTTGAGAGTGCCCATTGGAGTGGCGGTGTACTTATCCCTGGATGAGATAGGGTAAGGACTAAGGAAGGAGGGGGCTGAGGATAGCTCTGATTTTGGCTTAGGCAAGTGGGAGGAGCTGGGGTCAGGGTAGGTGAAGTTAATCAGGGACAGGCAGGCAGAGAGGCAGAAGGCATAAGTTAATGTTAGAGTTTACAATTGTAAGTCAGTATAGGATGGGGGGTCTATTAGTCTATTGTAGTTAAATTTTTCTTATTGGTTGACTAAGACCATGTAGGCTGCCAGAATTAACTGTATATTTTGAAGGTCAATAATGGCACTGTGGGAGAGACTTTTAGGGACCTGTGAGGACTTCTGTGACTCTCACCAGTCATCTGTTAGGATAAGCCAAGGCTGTGCTGACCAAGTGGCCCTCCCTTTTGGGATGCCTGGAGGACTGATTTTCCTCAGATGTGACTCTCCTGTTGCAGATACACTGACTTGGAGTTTATCTCTGGGTTTCCATATCCTCTCTGATCAAGAAGATAGGCAACTTACCAGAAGCTAGAAGTTAGCATTGTCCCATCATCTCCTGTGGCCTCTGACCTGGGAGCAGGAACCAAAATATTGGTTATCCTTTTAACTCCAATGTTTCCAATTGATTTTGGCTTCTACATATGGTTATTAATCACTCAGAGAGACTGTACATATCTGAGTAGTAAAACAGATTAGTTAAAAGGTTAGCAGAGCAGATCTGGTTAGACACTGATACAATAGTTAAAATCACTTTGACTTATATTTAAGTGTAGTTGTCAGGTGACAGTATGAGTTGTCAGGACAGTGTAGGAGAAAAGCAAGAAAGAACACCTAGAGAATGACACAATAGTTTAAAATCATTTTGATTCTTATTTAAGTTTAATTGTCAGGTGACAGGTAAGCTATATCTGGGACATATAAAGAATACACATTTTTTTAATTATTAATTTTTTTATTGACTCCTTCTATACTTACATACAAAAAACATTTGACATTTCCCTCCTCTCCCCCCATTCCACTTTAGAACACCAATCTCCATCATATCCCCTCCCTCTCTCCATTAGTCTCTCTTTTAATTTGATGTCATCATCTTTTTCTTCTATTTTGAGGGCCTTTGAAGGTATTGCTAGGTACTGCAAGGTCATGGATATCGAGGCCAATTTCTGTCTGGGCAGTTGCATTGTAAGAAGTCATACCCTTCCTTTGGCTCTTCTATTCTATCCGCCCCCTCTTCCGCAATGGTCCCTGAGCCTTGGGGGGTGTGACAGAGGTGTTTCAGTGCTGGGCACTCCTCTATCCCTTCTTCTCAGCACTATGTTGCCTTTTGGGTGATCCCAGTGGTCATAGCCATCTGAAAAGAGAAGCTTCTCTAACCAGAAGTGAGAGTAAGCGTTAATATGTGAACATGAACATTAAGTGTGTAGTGCCCCCAGGGCAGCTTGGTGGGAAAGAATACACATTTTATCTTTTAAGTACCTGTCAGTTTTAAGTATAGGCAGAAGACTTTAGTAGTCAGGAAAACAATACTTTATCAATTATTTTATCAATAACTTTAACTCAATCTAGAAATTGTATGCCAGGGAACAGACAAGACAGTATAAAAACTTAGCATCTGTGTTTGAAAATAACTTTGGTTAGTCTGTATAACAGTGTCCCAAACTGGAAGCAGAACAGCAATTTAAGATTATTTTTCTAGGGCAGCAAAGCTTGTCTTAAGTATCAATATTTTCATAAGCAATGAACTTAAGATATTAGAAGTGACACAATTAATTAGGGGAAACATTGTCTCAGACTGCTTATGCATGGCTTAAGATTAAAATACAACTAGGTTAATGTTGAGTTAAGCAAGTCTGATTTTAACATACATTAGAGACAATGACATGCATAGTCATTTTTAAAATAAGTACCTTTTACCATTCAACAATTTTAAGGCTTAACTAAAATAGATATAAATGTTATATGAAGCTTATACAAACTATATCAACATTGTTTGTATACAGTGGATTTCTCTTAGACATGAGGAGCTTTCTCAGGTTTCCTAAGAACAAGATTACAATAAGTTACTTTTTACAAGACTGAGATTATAACCTCAGTGATAATCACCCAGCAAAATTTAGCACGAACAAGACAAGAACCATCACAAAATGACAGAGTTTTAGTAGGCATGGTGTGATATATGCTTGATAGCCAAAACATCATGTACTTTGTGTAAACCAAATTACAATATTCTGATATCTGGAAAAGTTTGGTATGAACAAAAAGTAGAGTTCACATATTTAAGGCACATGAGGCTACAGAGAGAGTAAACTATGAACAAAAGATCTGCTAACAGAATTTAAAATAAACAAGAAATCTATATTATGTAGTAACATTTTTGGCTTAAATATGAAGACATGAAAACTTTTACAACTTATACATTTTAAATGAGGAGATTTAGCAATTTTAAAAGTTAAATAAGATGTCCATCCAAACTAGAATTCATTTTCTGAAATTAATTAAGTTATATGTAACATATCCAAAGAATAGAGGAAATGGATTAGACTGCCGTGATCTAATGAAAAAAAGGAGACACGTCTCATGGAAGGGAGGAATGGGCATGCCAGGGCCATTTGCCACCGTAATCTTCAAATGCAGGCTCCATTATGTGCGTCTGGCTTTGCAAATAAGCACCTTTATAACTGTTGAGCCAAAAAGAAATATCTTCAATTTACTCTAAGTCATACATTAAAATATACATAAAACAGCCGGGCGTGGTGGCGCATGCCTTTAATCCCAACACTCCGGAGGCAGAGGTAGGAGGATCGCCAAGAGTTCGAGGCCACCCTGAGACTACATAGTGAATTCCAGGTCAGCCTGGACCAGAGTGAGACCCTACCTCGCAAAAAAAAAAAAAAAAAAATAAAATAAAAATAAAATAAGATAAAATAAAATAAAATATACACAAAACATACATAAAATTTCATGACACAATCTATAACTTCTCAAACCTTAACTATAATTTTGGTAAACTTGCTTAGTAATGATGTAAGGTAAATCTAAAGTGTTAAGATTGATTGCTGAGGAATTACATCTTAAATCGCAATATAACTTTGTTTAGAATTTTTTTGAGGCACGGTTTTAGATATAATAACCTTAGGAGAGAATTAAATATTAACGAGTCAACTTTAACCATAAGATTTAGTGAAAAGGTTGACAAATAGAGGAATCTTTTCAGGAGAGACACATATTATTATGCAGGACTTTGTCATGATAAAGAGCATTCAGAATTGGTTTCAAAGCCTTTCCACAAGATCACCTGGGAATGGAAATCCTACAGTTTTCACTGGATGGGGTTCTCTTCTCTGGATGTTGATCCATGGAAGCCGCTGCTGAGCTTTATGTGGTGGGGTGTCTGAAGCTGGGCATCAGGAGACAGCCAAGGCTCTCATTCCAAGGTCCCTGTCATTCTGAGAGGGGATACAGTTAGGGTGACTGGACCCTTGAAGGTAAAAAACAAAACAAAACAGAAAGCACAGAAATCCAGCATGATCTGACTTCTTATCTCTTGCCTAGTTCCCTAGGCCTGTTTCTCCACAAGCAACCAGGACCCCTTCTGGGAGGGAGGTCTTGATAAGATCTAAGCATTGTGGTTGGTCAAGTTCATACCCTGGAACTTGATGCCAGGGCTAGCCTTTTCCTGAAACAACCCCTAGCCCTAACCAACCAGCTGTGTCCCTGGTTCACCTGAGCCAGAAGACAGCCCACCACCCTAAAATTATAAATACCTTTACAAGGGGAGGGCAGGCTCTCTGACTACTTGGGGACTTCCAGCTGTGGGTAAGCCTCAGCTGGGGTGCCTAGGCCTTACTCTCCACATGGGTCCTTTATCCCCTCCAGCTCCCCACATGGCAGGAGCTCCTTGAACTTTCTTTCTGTGGTTTTTCCAGGCACTCCACGTGGGATCTCTGGCCATGTGAGTGCTTTTCCTTGGCGCTGCACTTCAATCAGCAAATGCAATAATTTAATCATTACCCTTCTCAGGCTTCTTTTAAGTCTTTGACAAAAATTAGGAATGAACGTGGGGTTTGGGGTTCAAGGACTTGCCTGTGTCCCATTACATTTCCTTGTAGAAGTCTCTTGTTGATCTTCAGTCCTTGTCGTGCACTTTGTTCTGTTTTGTTTTTTTTTGTCCTGCACTCTTCTTGCTCCCCTGCATGGCTGGGAGTTGCTATGGCATGGTCAGGTGTTTCCTCCTGGTCAAATGCTACTGGATGCGTAGCCATCATCAGCCATTGGCTGGGGGGAGTGGGACTCAGCCAGGGTTGCTCCACCAAATGTCCTTGTCCTGTGTCTCTGGAAGGCCACCCCAGGCTGGCTGCTGCCAGGGAGTGCCTGTGACCCAGGTAAGGGCTGCTTGATCCTGTCTGTCATGAAGTCCATGCTGGACAGTGAAGCTTCCTTGAACCTGCTTCTGTATCCAAGTTCATCGACTCTCTTCTAGTGTGACTTGTACTCCGAAAGTCAAAGAATGTGCTGTGACTGGGAAAGCCCAGCACTGTTTTCAACCTTGCTAAATTTTCTCAATTTCAGAAAAAATATTATTTCATTGTCTCTTGAAATCGTGGGATTTTTTTTTTCCCTGTTAAATTGAACATATCATCTGTGGTGGCATGATTCAGGTGTCCCCCATAAACTTAAGTGTTCTGAATGCTAGTCTCCCCAGATAATGGCAATTGGAAATTAAAGCCTCCTGGAGGTAGAGTATTGTTGGGGGCAGACTTGACAGTGTTTGGCACACTCTCCTGTTGCTATGGTGCATGTTATGTTGGCCAGGGGGTGATGTCCACCCTCTGCTCATGCCATCATTTTCCCTGCCATCATGCAGCTTCCCCTCGAGCTTGTAAGCCAAAGTAAACCTCTTTTTTTCCCCACAAGCTGCTCTTGGTCAGGAGATTTCTACCAGCAGTGCGAACCTGACTGCAACATCATCCCATTAAAAATATTTTATTCACTTGTTTGGTAGGGAGAGAGAGAGGAAGAGGCAGATAGGCAGAACAGGCACACCAGGGCCTTCAGCCACTGCAAAGGAATTTCAGGCACATGCTCCACCTTGTGAATCTGGCTTATGTGGGTCCTAGGGAATCAAACGTGGGTCCTTGGGCTTTGCAGGCAAGTGCTTTAAGGACCAAACCATCTTTCCAGTCCTATCATCCCATTTTTATTGGATGTTTTATTTCCTTTATTTTTCTCTCAGGATTGCTTGAACTGAGGTCGTTCGTGCTTCCAAATTAATTTTAAGATTTTTTTGTGTGTGTGTGACAAATGGTGGTCGGGTCTTTGTGGGGATTGCATTGGCTCTGTAGATTTTTTTATTTATTTATTTTTTTTTTGGTTTTGTTGTGCTAGGGTCTCACTCTAGCTCAGGCTGACCTGGAATTCCCTTGGTAGTCTCAGGGTGGCCTCAAACTCACAGTGATCCTCCTACCTCTGCCTCCCGAGTGCTGGGATTAAAGGTGTGCACCACCACACCTGGTTTGTAGATTGCTTTTGGTCAGAGCCGGTTTCATAACATTGATGCTTCCAATGCATGGGCATGTGAGGAGAGGCCTGTTACTGGTGTTCTCTGGAACTTTCCAGGTTCTTGGCCTCTTACTCAACGAACTGAAGAAAGGTGCACACAGATAGTTTAACAGCAAGAAACTTCATGAGGAGCAAAGTGATGATGAAGGGTCAGCACACTGCCCAAGGGGCAACAGGCACTGGAGTGGAGAGTGCTCACAGGCCCAGGGACATGGTCGGGGCCATTGCTCTGCAGTAGTCTTAGGTGGGGATGCATCATTTGCTAGAGACATAGTTTGGTGCTCTAGTTTCAGTTAGTTTTCCCTTTCTGTACAGTGAATGGGACTTCACATGATGCATTTATTTTTATCTTATTCATACTTATTCGTACATAGGCATACAATAAGAAATAGGGCTTTCTTCCTGAAAGTTCAATTAAAGGACCCAACAATATGCATGTACCCTACAGCTCTTCAGGCTGGGTGGCCCCTACTGTTCTGATTCCTAAGCTATCTTAGGATGTATTTGAATGGGTGCTTATCACAAACAATGGCTCCAAGGGGAGGAGAAAATGGTTGTTATGTGGTTCCAGGTGTACATGTAAGTGTAGCTCAGTGCAGGTGGGGTTCCAGGTTGCTAGGTGCCTTGTATAAGAGAAGGGTGTGCTTGCAGCTCAGGTCAAGCAATGTCCAGGGTGCCTGAACTACTGGCTATGCCTGCCTGCCTGCTTCTGATCCTTATGTACTCTAATGTCTTCTTCAGTTTCTTTCTCAAGTGTTTTAAAAATTTCACTTCCATGTTTAGGTTTTTTTTTTTTTTTTTTTATGCAGGGTTTCACTCTAGGTCAGGTTGATCTGGAATTTGCTCTGTAGTCTCAGGGTGGCCTCAAATTCAACAGCGATCCTCTTACCACTGCCTCCCAAGTCCTGGGATTAAAGACATGCTCCACATGCCCAGAGCCATGGTTATGTTTATTCTCAAGTTGTGTGTGTGTGTGTCCAATCATTCATGTCTCTGTCTACCTCATCTATTTGTGGCAATTGTGAATGGGATTGTTTCCCTGGTTTCATCCTCAGCATGTTTGCTATTGGCTTTACATGGGTACTGGGGTATCAAACTAGCACCAGCAGGCTTTGCAAGCAAACACCTTTCACCTCTGAGCCATCTCCACAGCCCATATTGGATATTGGTATATAAGAAGGGTACTTAGTATTTTTTGTTGTAAACTTAAAAAATAATTCATGTGTTTATTTGGGGGGGCAGAGAACAAATGAATGAACAGGAGCAAGGCAGGACCTCCAAGTCATCAGGCATTACAAGCAAGCATCTTTGACCATGGAGAATTCTCCAGCCCTTTTAAAAACTTTTCAATGAAGCTGCAGCAATGGCTCAGCAATTAAGATGCTTGCCTGTGAAGCCTAAGGACCTAGGTTCGATTCCCCAGGACCCACATAAGCCAAATGCACAAGTTGGCACATGTGTCTGGAGTTCTTTTGCAGTGGCTGAGGCCCTGGTGTGCCCATTCTTTCTCTCTTTCCCTCTTTCTCTTAAATAACCGCAAAAAAAAATTAAGTACCTTTTATTGACAGTTTCCATAAATGAAGACAATATACCATGATCATGACCCTCCCTTCCCCAACCACGATCCTCCTCCATTGAATCTCTTTCTAACTAGTTTCTCTTCAATGTTGATGTCTTCATGTTTTTCCCTCATAACATGCAAGCCTTGTGGAGGTAACATTAGTCACCTTAAAAATCATGAATATCCTAGACACTTTGTGTGATAATTTTTTTAACTTAATTTTATTTATTGACAACTTTTGTACATGTGTATAACATATTTTGACCATAATCATCTGCCATTACTTTCTTTTCTTTGTCCCACTGAACTCTTCCTCCTTCCCACCTAGTAGTCCTTCTTCTGCGTGGATGTCTTTGTGACTTTGTGTGACCGTGTGTGAATGTTTGAGTTACACGGTTTAATGAGGGTTGTTTACACAAGCATGGTGGTGTTTATTTTCTAGAGTTCATGCAACCTTCCAGTGTCTGCAACATTGAATAAAATGTCTCCTCCTTCCCCAGCAGCCACTATGTTTTAAAATATTAGTCCCTTTTATTTCTTTTCATAGCCCATTTTTAATTGGGTCATTTGTCTTCTTGATGTGTAGATTTTGGATATCATTACATATCCTAGACATTAATACCCTGTCAGATGTGTCACTTAGAAAGAATTTCTTCATTCTGTGGTCTGGGAAAATGGGTTGATTCTGGTGTATATTTCCAAGAGAGTAGTCTGGCATAGTGCAGAAACACATTGGCAGAATTGTGAAGTGCCTGCTCACATCACATCACATCCCATCAGCAAGCAGAGAGGGGACAGGAAGTGAAGCTGAGCTGTAAGACCTCAAGCCTGTCCTCTAATGACTGACCTCTTGTCCCTTCTCCTGAAGGCTCCACAGGCCTCCAGTGCAGCCCCAACGTTTGAGACATTCAGACAGCAGCATGACCCTTATAACTTAACCAACTATCAGACTACCTAAGCCTGTCTGGGGTCCCGAAGAAGTGCTGCAGTCAAATGATAAATGATAGGCTGTGTGACGGCACTGCCCATGCTTGATAATCTGCTTTGCCAGAGCTGTGTGATCTCCAGCAAGTTATTTTTGTTTTTATACCTCAACTTCTCTCATTCGTGTGATATGACCAGTAAATGGACCTTTTTCATAAGTCGAGTTCTTTGTGTTCAAGTCTTTTAATTATTTATGTTTGCATGTCTTTTATTTTTCTTCCTCCTTTCACAAGGACATCAAACGTAACATATTTCATATTAAATCCTTGATATCTCCTCACACGATTTAGTTAACTTTCCCCTCAATCAGATGTACCATCTTGTATTCACTTTCTTTTTTAAAAGCTTGGGTCCACCTTAGCTGATCCCTAGTTAAGCCTTACATCTGTTTTTTTCATCCAGTCTGGACCAGTTCTAAGTCCATTTTCATCTCCACAACTGGCATCTTTTACCCAAACTTTTGACTACTCTCCTTCCACTATTCCAGTCATAGTCCCCTCCGCTCTACCCTCCACCCCCTGACACATAAGGAGCCGCTCAAGTTGAGACTTCAGTGAACCTTGGCGAGCTTTTACCTCCCAACTTTGGTTCAGTTTGGGCTGAGCAAACATCAGTACTGATGAAATGCTCCATGACACTGATTGTTATTTATTAGTTGAATACCTGTTTCCTGTGTGTCCAGCACCTGCCAGATTGTGGAAAGCCATTCCATTTTCATGGGAGACAGAGTGTGCAGTATCAGGATGGACACTTCCAGGTGACAGCCATCACTCCATGGGACAATGAAGAGGTTTAACTCTTTCCAGGGATCGAGAAAACTATCTGAGAAGTACATTTAACACAGAGGTCCAAAGCACAGGGAGTCATTATCCTGGTGAACGTGCCGATGAGGGAAGTGGTACAGGGAGGATTTGACACAGAATACAGTTTGTCAAAGGCAGGAAGAACAGTGGTGTATTCCAGGAATCAACATTCTAGTATAGCTGAATAGAAGCCAGAGTTTAAGATCAACAGTAAGCAGGAGACCAAATGGAAAAGAAGGCAGGGACTTCTTTTGCCACCGATTTTAGTGATCATAGGCCTTGAGCACCATAGCAGTTGGGCTCATGTCAGACAGATCTTTGAACTCTGAATTTCTTCTCCATGGCCATAGGCATATAATTGAATGTCTTTACACCTGTGTTCTAGTCAGAAGAGGAAGAATGGGTACCTTGGACTTAATTTTTACTTGCGGTCTGTATCCGCTGTTTTGGACATTGGTGTATTGGGCACTTCTCTGTGTTTGAGGCACTGGTACAGAACCC
>JAEOAD010000795.1:0-507255 GCA_036365145.1 Orientallactaga sibirica
AAACAATCCTAAATTGCCAAACTTTGTACTGTGTGAAATGAGCTAACTCGCTTCAAGGAATCAGTTTACTTTCTCCGAAGATGGTTGAGTTTAGCACATTCAACCTTTGCTTGTTAATGTGCTCTAAAAAGATGTGCAAGTTAGTAGATTTGCCTCATTGGTAAAGTAGTTTGTTGAGAAAACAAACATCTTCATTGCCAAACATTGTACTGTGTGAAAAAAGCCAATTTAGTTCTAGAATTCATTTGCTTTCCAACAAAGAAGGTTGAGTGCAGCCAGTTCAAACTTTCCTTGTTAATGTAAGATGAACAAATTAGTAGATTGGCCTCATTTCTAAAGTAGTTCGTTTACAAAACAAACATCTTCATTGCCGAACACTATACTATGTGAAATGAGCTAGTTCGGTTCTAGGAATCACTTACTTTCCTAGGAAGAAGGTTGAGTGCAGCAAGTTCAAACTTTCCTCGTTTTGTAATCTAGCAAGCTGTACAAGTTAGTGGATTAGTGTCGTTTCTAAAGTGGTTTCTTTAGAAAACAAACATCTTCAGTACTGAGCACTGTACTGTGTGAAATAAGTTAATTCGGTTCTAGGAATCAGTTTCCTTTCTACGAAGATGGTTGAGTTTAGCAAGTTCAAACTTTCCTTGTTAATGTAATCTAAAAAGATGGTCAAGTTAGTAGATTCGCCTCATTTCTAAAGTAGTTTCTTTAGAAAACAAACCTAAATTGAAAATCTTTGTACTGTGTGAAATGAGCTAATTCGGTTCTAGGAATCAGTTTACTTTCTACGAAGATCGTTGAGTTTAGCAAGTTCAAACTTTCCTTGTTAATGTGCTCTAAAAAGATGTCCAAGTTAGTAGATTTGCCTAATTGGTAATGTAGTTTGTTGAGAAAACAAACATCTTCATTGCCAAACATTGTACTTTGTAAAGAAAGCTAATTTAGTTCTAGAATTCAGTTGCTTTCCTACAAAGAAGGTTGAGTGCAGCCAGTTCAAACTTTCCTTGTTAATGTAATCTAAAAAGATGCACAACTTAGTAGATTGGCCTCATTTCTAAAGTAGTTACTTTAGAAAAGAAACATCTTCAGTACCGAACACTGTACTGTGTCAAATAAGTTAATTCGCTTCTAGGAATCAGTTTAATTTCTAAGAAGAAGTTTGAGTGCAGCAAGTTCAAACTTTCCTTGTTAATGTAATCTAAAGAGTTGGACAAGTTAAAAGATTCGCCTCATTTGTAAAGTACTTTGTTGAGGAAACAAACATCTTCAATACCGAACATTGTACTGTGTGAAATAAGCTCATTCGGTTCTAGGAATCAGTTGCTTTCCTACAAAGAAGGTTGAGTGCCGCAAGTTCAAACTTTCCTTGTTAATGTAATCTAAAAAGATGCACAACTTAGTAGATTGGCCTCATTTCTAAAGTAGTTTGTTTAGAAAACAAACATCTTCATTACCAAATATTGTACTACGTGAAATAAGCTAGTTCCGTTCTAGGAATCACTTGCTTTCCTAGGAAGAAGGTTGAGTGCAGCAAGTTCAAACGTTCCTAGTTTGTGTAATCTAACAAGATGTAGAAGTTAGTGGATTAGCCTCATTTCTAAAGTAGTTTCTTTAGAAAAGAAACATCTTCAGTACCGAATACTGTACTGTGTGAAATAAGTGAATTCACTTCTAGGAATCAGTTTAATTTCTACGAAGATGGTTGAGTGCAGCAAGTTCAAACTTTCCTTGTTAATGTAATCTAAACAGATGGCCAAGTTAGTAGATTCACCTCATTTGTAAAGTAGTTTGGTGAGAAAACAAACATCTTCATTAGAAAAATTGTACTGTGTGAAATAAGCTCATTCAGTATTAGGAATCAGTTGCTTTCCTATAAAGAAGGTTGAGTGCAGCAAGTTCAAACTTTCATTGTTAATGTAATATGAAAAGATGCACAACTTAGTAGATTGGCCTCATTTCTATTGTAGTTTGTTTACAAAACAAATATCTTCATTACCGAACACTATACTATGTGAAATGAGCTAGTTCCGTTCTAGGAATCACTTGCTTTCCTACGAAGAAGGTTGAGTGCAGCAAGTTCAAACTTTCCTCGTTTGTGTAATTTAACAAGATGTACAATTTAGTGGATTCGCGTCGTTTCTAAAGTGGTTTCTTTGGAAAACAAACATCTTCAGTACAGAGCACTGTACTGTGTGAAACAAGTTAATTCAGTTCTAGGAATCAGTTTCCTTTCTATGAAGATGGTTGAGTTTAGCCAGTTCAAATTTCCTTGTTAATGTAATCGAAAAAGATGGCCAAGTTAGTAGATTCGCCTCATTTCTAAAGTAGTTTCTTTAGAAAACAAACCTAAATTGAAAAACTATGTACTGTGTGAAATGAGCTAATTCGGTTCTAGGAATCAGTTTACTTTCTACGAAGTTGGTTGAGTTTAGCAAATTCAAACTTTCCTTGTTAATGTGCTCTAAAAAAGATGTCCAAATTAGTAGATTTGCCTCATTGGTCAAGTAGTTTGTTGAGAAAACAAACATCTTCATTGCCAAAACATTGTACTTTGTAAAGAAAGCTAATTTAGTTCTAGAATTCAGTTGCTTTCCTACAAAGAAGGTTGAGTGCAGCCAGTTCACACTTTCCTTGTTAATGTAATCTAAAAAAGATGGCCAAGTTAGAAGATTCGCCTCATTTTGTAAAGTACTTTGTTGAGAAAACAAACATCTTCATTGCCGAACATTGTACTGTGTGAAATAAGCTCATTTGGTTCTAGGCATCAGTTGCTTTCCTACAAAGACGTTGAGTGCAGCAAGTTCAAACTTTCCTTGTTAATGTAATGTAAAAAGATGCACAACTTAGTAGATTGGCCTCATTTCTAAAGTAGTTTGTTTAGAAAACAAACATCTTCACTAGTGAACACTGGACTATGTGAAATAAGCTAGTTCGTTCAGGAATCACTTGCTTTCATACGAAGAAGGTTGAGTGCAGCAAGTTCAAGCTTTCTAGTTTGTGTAATCTAACAAGATGTACAAGTTAGTGGTTTCGCCTCATTTCTAAAGTAGTTTCTTTAGAAAAGAAACATCTTCAGTACCGAACACTGTACTGTGAAATAAGTGAATTCGGTTCTAGGAATCAGTTTAATTTCTACGAAGATGGTTGAGTGCAGCAAGTTCAAACTTTCCTTGTTAATGAAATCTAAAAAGATGGCCAAGTTATAAGATTCGCCTCATTTGTAAAGTAGTTTTGTTGGAGAAAACAAACATCTTCATACTGAACATTGTACTGTGTGAAATAAGCTCATTCAGTTCTAGGAATCAGTGGCTTTCCTACAAAGAAGGTTGGGTGCAGCAAGTTCAAACTTTCCTTGTTAATGTAATCTAAAAAGATGCACAAGTTAGTAGATTGGCCTCATTTCTAAAGTAGTTTGTTTAGAAAACAAACATCTTCATTACCGAACACTGTACTATGTGAAATAAGCTAGTTCGGTTCTAGGAATCACTTGCTTTCCTACAAAGAAGGTTGAGTGCAGCAAGTTCAAACTTTCCTAGTTTGTGTAATCTAACAAGATGTACAAGTTAGTGGATTCGCCTCATTTCTAAAGTAGTTTCTTTAGAAAAGAAACATCTTCAGTACCGAACACTGTACTGTGTTAAATAAGTTAATTCGGTTCTAGGAATCAGTTTAATTTCTACAAAGAAGGTTGAGTGCAGCAAGTTCAAACTTTCCTTGTTAATGTAATCTAAAAAGATGGCCAAGTTAGAAGATTGGCCTCATTTCTAAAGTAGTTTGTTGAAAAACAAACATCTTCATTGCCGAACACTGTACTGTGTGAAATAAGCTCATTCGGTTCTAGGAATCAGTGGCTTTCCTACAAAGAAGGTTGAGTGCAGCAAGTTCAAACTTTCCTTGTTAATGTAATCTAACAAGATGTACAAGTTAGTAGATTGGCCTCATTTCTAAAGTAGTTTCTTTAGAAAACAAACATCTTCATTACTGAACACTGTACTGTGTGAAATAAGCTAATTCCGTTCTAGGAATCACTTGCTTTCCTACGAAGAAGGTTGAGTGCAGCAAGTTCAAACTTTCCTAGTTTGTGTAATCCAAAAAGATGTACAAGTTAGTAGATTCGCCTCATTTCTAAAAGTAGTTTCTTTAGAAAACAAACATCTTCATTACCGAACATTGTACTGTGTGAAATAAGTGAATTCGGTTCTAGGAATCAGTTTAATTTCTACAAAGATGGTTGAGTGCAGCAAGTTCAAACTTTCCTTGTTAATGTAATCTGAAAAAAGATGGCAATGTTAGTAGATTCCCCTCATTTGTAAAGTAGTTTGTTGAGAAAACAAACATCTTCATTGCCAAACATTATACTGTGTGAAATAAGCTAATTCAGTTCTAGGAATCAGTTGCTTTCCTACAAAGAAGGTTGAGTGCAGCAAGTTCAAACTTTTCTTGTTAATGTAATCTAAAAAGATGCACAACTTAGTAGGTTGGCCTCATTTCTAAAGTAGTTTGTTTAGAAAACAAACATCTTCATTACGAACACTGTACTGTGTGAAATAAGCTAATTCGGTTCTAGGAATCACTTGCTTTCCTATGAAGAAGGTTGAGTGCAGCAAGTTCAAACTTTCCTAGTTTGTGTAATCTAACAAGATGTACAAGTTAGTGGATTCGCCTCATTTCTAAAGTAGTTTCTTTAGAAAAGAAACATCTTCAGTTCGAACACTGTACTGTGTGAAATAAGCTAATTCGGTTCTAGGAATCAGTTTAATTTCTACCAAGAAGGTTGAGTGCAGCAAGTTCAAACTTTCCTTGTTAATGTAATCTAAAAAGATGCACAACTTAGTAGATTGGCCTCATTTCTAAAGTAGTTTGTTTACAAAACAAACATCTTCATTACCGAACACTATACTATGTGAAATGAGCTAGTTCGGTTCTAGGAATCACTTGCTTTCTATGAAGAAGGTTGAGTGCAGCAAGTTCAAACTTTCCTAGTTTGTGTAATCTAACAAGATGTACAAGTTAGTGGATTCGCGTCATTTCTAAAGTGGTTTCTTTAGAAAACAAACATCTTCAGTACTGAACACTGTACTGTGTGAAATAAGTTAATTCTTTTCTAGGAATCAGTTTCCTTTCTACGAAGATGGTTGAGTGCAGCAAGTTCAAACTTTCTTTGTTAATGTAATCTAAAAAGATGGCCAAGTTAGTAGATTTGCCTCATTTGTAAAATAGTTTGTTGAGAAAACTAACATCTTTATTGCCGAACATTGTACTGTGTGAAATAAGCTCATTCGGTTCTAAGAATCAGTTGCTTTCCTACAAAGAAGGTTGAGTGCAGCAAGTTCAAACTTTCCTTGTTAATGTAATCTAAAAGATGCACAACTTAGTAGATTGGCCTCATTTCTAAAGTAGTTTCTTTAGAAAACAAACATCTTCATTACCGAACACTGTACTGTGTGAAATAAGTTAATTTCGGTTCTAGGAATCAGTTTAATTTCTACAAAAGATGGTTGAGTGCAGCAAGTTCAAACTTTCCTTGTTAATGTAATCTAAAAAGATGGTACAAGTTAGTAGATTCGCCTCATTTGTAAAGTATTTTGTTGAGAAAACAAACATCTTCATTGCCAAACATTGTACTGTGTGAAATAAGCTCATTCGGTTCTAGGAATCAGTTGCTTTACTACAAGGAAGGTTGAGTGCAGCAAGTTCAAACTTTCCTTGTTAATGTAATCTAAAAAGATGCACAACTTAGTAGATTGGTCTCATTTCTAAAGTAGTTTCTTTAGAAAACAAACATCTTCATTTTCGAACATTGTACTATGTGAAATAACCTAGTTCCGTTCTAGGAATCACTTGCTTTCCTACAAAGAAGGTTGAGTGCAGCAAGTTCAAACTTTCCTAGTTTGTGTAATCTAACAAGATGTACAAGTTAGTGGTTTCGAGTCGTTTCTAAAGTGGTTTCTTTAGAAAACAAACATTTTTAGTACTGAGCACTGTACTGTGTGAAATAAGTTAATTCGGTTCTAGGAATCAGTTTCTTTTCTACGAAGATGGTTGAGTGCAGCAAGTTCAAACTTTCCTTGTTAATGTAATCTAAAAAGATGGCCAAATTAGCAGATTCACCTCATTTGTAAAGTAGTTTGTTGAGAAAATTAACATCTTTATTGCCCAACATTGTACTGTGTGAAATAAGCTCATTCAGTTCTAGGAATCATTTGCTTTCCTACAAAGAAGGTTGAGTGCAGCAAGTTCAAACTTTCCTTGTTAATGGAATCTAAAAAGATGCACAACTTAGTAGATTGGCCTCATTTCTAAAGTAGTTTGTTTAGAAAAGAAACATCTTCATTACCGAACAGTGTACTGTGTGAAATGAGCTAATTCGGTTCTAGGAATCAGATAAATTTCTAAGAAGAAGGTTGAGTGCAGCAAGTTCAAACTTTCCTAGTTTGTGTAATCTAACAAGATGTACAAGTTAGTGGATTCACATCATTTCTAAATTAGTTTCTTTAGTAAACAAACATCTTCATCTTCATTCACCGAACACTGTACTGTGTGAAATAAGTTAATTCGGTTCTAGGAATCAGTTTCCTTTCTACAAAGATGGTTGAGTTTAGCAAGTTCAAACTTTCCTTGTTAATGTAATCTAAAAAGATGTCCAAGTTAGTAGATTCTCCTCATTTCTAAAGTAGTTTCTTTAGAAAACAAACCTAAATTGCCAAACTTTGTACTGTGTGAAATGAGCTAATTCGGTTCTAGATATCAGTTTCCTTTCTACGAAGATGGTTGAGTTTAGCAAGTTCAAACTTTCCTTGTTAGTGTGCTCTAAAAAGATGTCCAAGTTAGTAGATTTGTCTCATTGGTAAAGTAGTTTCTTGAGAAAACAAACATCTTCATTGCCGAACATTGTACTGTGTGAAAAAAGCTAATTTGGTTCTAGAAATCAGTTGCTTTCCTACAAAGAAGGTTGAGTGCAGCCAGTTCAAACTTTCCTTGTTGATGTAATCTAAAAAGATGCACAACGTAGTAGTAGATTAGCCTCATTTCTAAAGTATTTTCTTTAGAAAAATAAACATCTTCATTACCGAACACTGTACTGTGTGAAATAAGTTAATTCGCTTCCAGGAATCAGTTTAATTTCTACACGAAGAAGGTTGAGTGCAGCAAGTTCAAACTTTCCTTGTTTAATGTAATCTAAAAAGATGGCCAAGTTAGAAGATTCGCCTCATTTGTAAAGTAGTTTTGTTGAGAAAACAAACATCTTCATTGCCGAACACTGTACTGTGTGAAATAAGCTAGTTCCGTTCTAGGAATCACTTGCTTTCCTACAAAGAAGGTTGAGTGCAGCAAGTTCAAACTTTCCTTGTTAATGTAATCTAAAAAAGATGCACAACTTAGTAGATTGGCCTCATTTCTAAAGTAGTTTGTTTACAAAAACAAACATCTTCATTACCGAACACTATACTATGTGAAATGAGCTAGTTCGGTTCTAGGAATCACTTGCTTTCCTAGGAAGAAGGTTGAGTGCAGCAAGTTCAAACTTTTCTCGTTTGTGTAATCTAACAAGAAGTACAAGTTAGTGGATTCGCCTCGTTTCTAAAGTGGTTTCTTTATAAAACAAACATCTTCAATAGTGAACACTGTACTGTGTGAAATAAGTTAATTCTCTTCTAGGAATCTGTTTCCTTTCTACGAAGATGGTTGAGTGCAGCAAGTTCAAACTTTCCTTGTTAATGTAATCTAAAAAGATGCACAAGTTAGCAGAGTCTCCTCATTTGTAAAGTTGTTTGTTGAGGAAATTAACATTTTTATTGCCGAACATTGTACTGTGTGAAATAAGTTCATTCGGTTCTAGGAATCACTTGCTTTCCTACAAAGAAGGTTGAGTACAGCAAGTTCAAACTTTCCTTGTTAATGTAATCTAAAAGATGCACAACTTAGTAGATTGCCCTCATTTCTAAAGTAGTTTTGTTTAGAAAACAAACATCTTCATTACGAACACTATACTATGTGAAATGAGCTAGTTCCGTTCAAGGAATAACTTGCTTTCCTAGGAAGAAGGTTGAGTGCAGCAAGTTCAAACTTTCATAGTTTGTGTAATCTAACAAGATGTACAAGTTAATGCATTTGCCTCATTTCTAAAGTAGTTTATTTAGAAAAGAAACATCTTCAGTACCGAACACTGTACTGTGTGAAATAAGGTAATTCGGTTCTAGGAATCAGTTTAATTTCTACAAAGATGGTTGAGTGCAGCAAGTTCAAACTTTCCTTGTTAATGTAATCTAAAAGATGCACAACTTAGTAGATTGGCCTCATTTCTAAAGTAGTTTGTTTACAAAACAAACATCTTCATTACAGAACACTATACTATGTGAAATAAGCTAGTTCGTTCTAGGAATCACTTGCTTTCCTACGAAGAAGGTTGAGTGCAGCAAGTTCAAACTTTCCTTGTTAATGTAATCTAAAAAGATGGCCAAGTTAGTAGATTCACCTCATTTGTAAAATAGTTTGTTGAGAAAATTAACATCTTTATTTCTGAACATTGTACTGTTTGAAATAAGCTCATTCGGTTCTATGAATCACTTGCTTTCCTACAAAGAAGGTTGAGTGCAGCAAGTTCAAACTTTCCTTGTTAATGTAATCTAAAAAGATGCACAACTTAGTAGATTGGCCTCATTTCTAAAATGGTTTCTTTAGAAAAGAAACATCTTCAGTACCGAACACTGTACAGTGTGAAATAAGTTAATTCGGTTCTGGCAATCTGTTTAATTTCTACAAAAGATGGTTGAGTGCAGCAAGTTCAAACTTTCCTTGTTAATGTAATCTAAAAAGATGGCCAAGTTAGAAGATTGGCCTCATTTGTAAAGTACTTTGTTGAGAAAACAAACATCTTCATTGCCTAACATTGTACTGTGTGAAATAAGCTCATTCTGTTGTAGGACTCAGTTGCTTTCCTACAAAGAAGGTTGAGTGCAGCAAGTTCAAACTTTCCTTGTTAATGTAATCTAAAAACATGCACAACTTAGTAGATTGGCTTCATTTCTAAAGTAGTTTGTTTAGAAAACAAACATCTTCATTACCGAACACTGTGCAATGTGAAATAAGCTAGTTCGGTTCTAGGAATCACTTGCTTTCCTACGAAGAAGGTTGAGTGCAGCAAGTTCAAACTTTCCTAGTTTGTGTAATCTAACAAGATGTACAAGTTAGTAGATTAGTCTCATTTCTAAAGTAGTTTATTTAAAACAAACATCTTCAGTACCGAACACTGTACTGTGTGAAATAAGTGAATTCGCTTCTAGGAATCAGTTTAATTTCTACGAAGATGCTTGATTGCAGCAAGTTCAAACATTCCTTGTTAATGTAATCTAAAAAGGTGGCCAAGTTAGTACATTCGCCTCATTTGTAAAGTAGTTTGTTGAGAAAACAAACATCTTCATTGCCAAACATTGTACTGTGTGAAATAAGCATTTGGTTCTAGGAAACAGTTGCTTTCCTACAAAGAAGGTTGAGTGCAGCAAGTTCAAACTTTCCTTGTTAATGTAATCTAAAAAGATGTACAACTTAGTAGATTTACCTCATTTCTAAAGTAGTTTTGTTTAGAAAACAAACATCTTCATTACCGAACACTATACTATGTGAAATGACCTAGTTCGGTTCCAGGAATCACTTGCTTTCCTACAAAGAAGAAGGATGAGTGCAGCAAGTTCAAACTTTCCTCGTTTGTGTAATCTAACAAGATGTACAAGTTAGTGGATTCGCATCGTTTCTAAAGTGGTTTCTTTAGAAAACAAACATCTTCAGTACTGAACACTGTACTGTGTGAAATAAGTTAATTCGGTTCTAGGAATCAGTTTCTTTTTCCATGAAGATGGTTGAGTGCAGCAAGTTCAAACTTTCCTTGTTAATGTAATCTAAAAAGATGCACAACTTAGTAGATTGGCCTCATTTCTAAAGTAGTTTGTTTACAAAACAAACATCTTCATTACCGAACACTATACTATGTGAAATGAGCTAGTTCGGTTCTAGTAATCACTTCCTTTCCTACGAAGAAGGTTGAGTGCAGCAAGTTCAAACTTTTCTCGTTTGTGTAATCTAACAGGAAGTACAAGTTAGTGGATTCGCATCGTTTCTAAAGTGGTTTGTTTAGAAAACAAACATCTTCAGTACTGAACACTGTACTGTGTGAAATAAGTTAATTCGGTTCTAGGAATCAGTTTCCATTCTACGAAGATGGTTGAATGCAGCAAGATCAAACTTCCCTTTTTAATGTAATCTAAAAAGATGGCCAAGTTAGTAGATTCGCCTCATTTGTAAAGTAGTTTGTGGAGAAAACAAACATCTTCATTGCCAAACATTGTACTGTGTGAAATAAGCTCATTCGGTTCTAGGAATCAGTTGCTTTCCTACAAAGAAGGTTGAGTCCAACAAGATCAAACTTTCCTTGTTAATGTAACCTGAAACATTGCACAACTTAGTATATTTGCCTCATTTCTAAAGTAGTTTCTTTACAAAACAAACATCTTCAATACCGAACGCTATACTATATGAAATGAGCTAGTTCGGTTCTAGGAATCACTTGCTTTCCTACGAAGAAGGTTGAGTGCAACAGGTTCAAACTTTACTCATTTGTGTAATGTAACAAGATTTAAAAGTTAATGGATTCACGTCATTTCTTAAGTGGTTTCCTTATAAAACAAACATCTTCAGTAGTGAACACTGTCCTGTGTGAAATAAGTTAATTCGCTTCTAGGAATCAGTTTAATTTCTATGAAGATGGTTGAGTGCAGCAAGTTCAAACTTTCCTTGTTAATGTAATCTAAAAAGATGGCCAAGTTAGTAGATTCGCCTCATTTGTAAAGTCGTTTGTTAAAAAAACAAACATCTTCATTGCCAAACATTGTACTGTGTGAAATATGCTCATTCAGTTCTAGGAATCAGTTGCTTTCCTATAAAGAAGGTTGAGTGCAGCAAGTTCAAACTTTCCTTGTTAATGTAATCTGAAAAGATGCAGAACTTAGTAGATTGGCCTCATTTCTAAGGTAGTTTGTTTACAAAACAAACATCTTCATTACTGAACACAATACTTTGTGAAATGAGCTAGTTCAGTTCTAGGAATCACTTGCTTTCCTACGAAGAAGGTTGAGTGCAGCAAGTTCAAACTTTCCTAATTTGTGTAATCTAACAAGATGTCCAAGTTAGTGCATTCGCCTCATTTCTAAAGTAGTTTCTTTAGAAAAGAAACATCTTCAGTACTGAACACTGTACTGTGTGAAATAAGGTAAATTGGTTCTAGGAATCAGTTTAATTTCTACGAAGATAGTTGAGTGCAGCAAGTTCAAACTTTCCTTGTTAATGTAATCTAAAAAGATGCAGAACTTAGTAGATTGGCCTCATTTTCTAAAGTAGTTTGTTTACAAAACAAACATCTTCATTACCGAACACTATACTATGTGAAATGAGTTAGTTCCGTTCTAGGAATCACTTGCTTTCCCTACGAAGAAGGATGAGTGCAGCAAGTTCAACCTTTCCTCGTTTGTGTAATCTAACAAGATGTACAAGTTAGTGGATTCGCGTCGTTTCTAAAGTGGTTTCTTTAGAAAACAAACATCTTCAGTACTGAACACTGTACTGTGTGAAAGAAGTTAATTCGGTTCTAGGAATCAGTTTAATTTCTACGAAGATGGTTGAGTGCAGCCAGTTCAAACTTTCCTTCTTAATGTAATCTAAAAAGATGGCCAAGTTAGTAGAGTCACCTCATTTGTAAAATAGTTTCTTGAGGAAACAAACATCTTCATTGCCGAACACTGTACTGTGAAATAAGCTCATTCGGTTCTAGGAATCACTTGCTTTCCAACAAAGGTTGAGTGTAGCAAGGTCAAACTTTCCTTGTTAATGTAATCTAAAAAGATGGCCAAGTTAGTAGATTCGCCTCATTTCTAAAGTAGTTTGTTTAGAAAACAAACATCCTCATTACCGAACACTGTGCTATGTGAAATGAGCTAGTTTGATTCTAGGAATCACATGCTTTCCTACGAATTAGGTTGAGTGCAGAAGTTCAAACTTTCTTCGTTTGTGTAATCTAACAAGATGTACAAGTTCGTGGATTCGCCTCATTTCTAAAGTAGTTTCTTTAGACAAGAAACATCTTCAGTACAGAACACTGTACTGTGTGAAATAAGTGAATTCGCTTCTAAGAATCACTTGCTTTCCTACAAAGAAGGTTGAGTGCAGCAAGTTCAAACTTTCCTTGTTAATGTAATCTTAAAAGATGCACAACTTAGTAGATTGGCCTCATTTCTAAAGTAGTTTCTTTAGAAAAGAAACATCTTCAGTACTGAATACTATACTGTGTTAAATAAGTGAAATCGCTTCTAGGAATCAGTTTAATTTCTACGAAGATGGTTGAGTGCAGCAAGTTCAAACTGTCCTAGTTAATGTAATCTAAAAGATGGCCAAGTTAGTAGATTCGCCTCACTTGTAAACTCGTTTGATGAGAAAATTAACATATTTATTGCCGAACATTATACTGTGTGAAATAAGCTCATTCGTTACTAGGAATCACTTGCTTTCCTACAAAGAAGGTTGAGTGCAGCAAGTTCAAACTTCCTTGTTAATGTAATCTTAAAAAGATGCACAACTTAGTAGATTGGCCTCATTTCTAAAGTAGTTTCTGTAGAAAAGAAACATCTTCAGTACCGAACACTGTAATGTGTGAAATAAGTTAATTCGCTTCTAGGAATCAGTTTAATTTCTAAGAAGAAGGTTGAGTGCACAAGTTCAGACTTTCCTTGTTAATGGAATCTAAAAGATGGCCAAGTTAGAAGATTCGCCTCTTTTGTAAAGTACTTTGTTGAGAAAACAAACATCTTCATTGCCGAACATTGTACTGTGTGAAATAAGCTCATTCGGATGTAGGAAACAGTTGCTTTCCTACAAAGAAGGTGGAGTGCAGCAAGTTCAAACTTTCCTTGTTAATGTAATCTAAAAAGATGCACAACTTAGTAGATTGGCCTCATTTCTAAAGTAGTTTGTTTACAAAACAAACATCTTCATTACCGAACACTATACTATGTGAAAAGGGCTAGTTCCTTTCTAGGAATCACTTGCTTTCCTACGAAGAAGGATGAGTGCAGGAAGTTCAAACTTTCCTCGTTTGTGTAATTTAACAAGATGTACAAGTTAGTGGCTTGAGTCGTTTCTAAAGTGGTTTCTTTAAAAAACAAACATCTTCAGTACTGAACACTGTACTGTGTGAAATAAGTTAATTCGGTTCTAGGAATCAGTTTAATTTCTACGAAGATGGTTGAGTGCAGCAAGTTAAAACTTTCCTTGTTAATGTTATCTAAAAAGATGGCCAAGTCAGTAGAGTCACCTAATTTGTAAAATAGTTTCTTGAGGAAACAAACATCTTCATTGCCGAACACTCTACTGTGTGAAATAAGCTAGTTCCATTATAGGAATCACTTGCTTTCCTACGAAGAAGGATGAGTGCAGCAAGTTCAAACTTTCCTCGTTTGTGTAATCTCACAAGGTGTACAAGTTAGTGGATTGAGTCGTTTCTAAAGTGGTTTCTTTAGAAAACAAACATCTTCAGTACTGAACACTGTACTGTGTGAAATATATTAATTCGGTTCTAGGAATCAGTTTCATTTATAAGAACATGGTTGAGTGCAGCAAGTTCAAACTTTCCTTGTTAATGTTATCTAAAAAGATGGCCATGTTAGCAGAGTCACCTCATTTGTAAAATAGTTTGTTGAGAAAATTAACATCTTTATTGCCGAACATTGTACTTTGTGAAATAAGCTCATTCGGTTCTAGGAATCACTTGCTTTCCTACAAAGAAGGTTGAGTCCAGCAAGTTCAAACTTTCCTTGTTAATGTAATCTAAAAAGATGCACAACTTAGTAGATTGGCCTCATTTCTGAAGTAGTTTCTTTAGAAAAGAAACATCTTCAGTAAAAACACCGTACAGTGTGAAATAATTTAATTCGCTTCTAGGAATCAGTTTAATTTCTACGAAGAAGGTTGAGTGCAGCAAGTTCAAACTTTCCTTGTTAATGTAATCTAAAAAGATGGCCAAGTTAGAAGATTCGCCTCATTTGTAAAGTACTTTGTTGAGAAAACAAACGTCTTCATTGCCAAACACTGTACTGTGTCAAATAAGCTCATTCGGTTCTAGGAATCAGTTGATTTCCTACAAAGAAGGTTGAGTGCAGCAAGTTCAAACTTTCCTTGTTAATGTAATCTAAAAAGATGCACAACTTAGTAGATTGCCACATTTCTAAAGTAGTTTGTTTAGAAAACAAACATCTTCATTACCGAACACTGTACTATGTGAAATAAGCTAGTTCCGTTCTAGGAATCACTTGCTTTCCTACGAAGAAGGTTGAGTGCAGCAAGTTCAAACTTTCCTAGTTTGTGTAATCTAACAAGATGTACAAGTTAGTGGATTCGCCTCATTTCTAAAGTAGTTTCTTTAGAAAAGAAACATCTTTAGTACCGAACACTGTACTGTGTGAAATAAGTGAATTCGCTTCTAGGAATCAGTTTAATTTCTACGAAGATGGTTGAGTGCAGCAAGTTCAAACTTTCCTTGTTAATGTAATCTAAAATTTGGCCAAGTTAGTAGATTCGCCTCATTTGTAAAGTAGTTTGTTGAGAAAACAAACATCTTCATTGCCAAACATTGTACTGTGTGAAATAAGCTCATTCGGTTCTAGGAATCACTTGCATTCCTACAAAGAAGGTTGAGTGCAGCAAGTTCAAACTTTCCTTGCTAATGTAATCTGAACAGTTGCACAACTTAGTAGATTGGCCTCATTTCTAAAGTAGTTTGTTTACAAAACAAACATCTTCATTACCGAACACTATACTATGTGAAATGAGCTAGTTCGGTTATAGGAATCACTTGCTTTTCTACAAAGAAGGTTGAGTGCAGCAAGTTCAAACTTTCCTCGTTTGTGTAATCTAACAAGATTCACAAGTTAGTGGATTCGCATCGATTCTAAAGTGGTTTCCTTATAAAACAAACATCTTCAGTATTGAACACTGTACTGTGTGAAATAAGTTAATTCGGTTCTAGGAATCAGTTTCCTTTCTACGAAGATGGTTGAGTGCAGCAAGTTCAAACGTTCCTTGTTAATGTAATCTAAAAAGATGGCCAAGTTAGCAGAGTCACCTCATTTGTAAAGTAGTTTGTTGAGAAAATTAACATCTTTATTTTTGAACATTGTACTGTGTGAAATAAACTCATTTGGTTCTAGGAATCACTTGCTTTCCTACAAAGAAGGTTGAGTGCAGCAAGTTCAAACTTTCTTTGTTAATGTAATCTAAAAAGATACACAACTTATTAGATTGGCCTCATTTCTAAAGTAGTTTCTTTATAAAAGAAACATCTTCAGTACCAAACACTGTACTGTGTGAAATAAGTTAATTCAGTTCTAGGAATCAGGTTAATTTCTACAAAGAAGGTTGAGTGCAGCAAGTTCAAACTTTCCTAGTTTGTGTAATCTAACAAGATGTACAAGTTAGTGCATTCGCCTCATTTCTAAAGTAGTTTCTTTAGAAAAGAGACATCTTCAGTACCGAACACTGTACTGTGTGAAATAAGGTAATTCGGTTCTAGGAATCACTTTAATTTCTCTGAAGATGGTTGGATGCAGCAAGTTCAAACTTTCCTTGTTAATGTAATCTAAAAAGATGCACAACTTAGTAGATTGGCCTCATTTCTAAAGTAGTTTGTTTACAAAACAAACATCTTCATTACCGAACACGATACTATGAGATAATTTGGTTCTAGGAATCACTTGCTTTCCTATGAAGAAGGTGGAGTGCAGCAAGTTCAAGCTTTCCTCGTTTGTGTAATCTAACAAGGTTACAAGTTAGTGGATTGGCGTTATTTCTAAAGTGGTTTCTTTAGAAAACAAACATCTTCAGTACTGAACACTGTACTGTGTGAAATATATTAATTCGGTTCTAGGAATCAGTTTCCTTTCTACGAAGATAGTTGAGTGCAGCAAGTTCAAACTTTCCTTGTTAATGTAATCTAAAAAGATGGCCAAGTTAGCAGAGTCACCTCATTTGTAAAATAGTTTGTTGAGAAAATTAACATCTTTGTTGCGATCATTGTACTGTGTGAAATAAGCTCATTCGGTTCTAGAAATCACTTAATTTTCTACAAAGAAGGTTGAGTGTAGCAAGTTCAAACTTTCCTTGTTAATGTAATCTAAAAAGATGCACAACTTAGTAGATTGGCCTCATTTCTAAAGTAGTTCCTTTAGAAAAGAAACTTCTTCAGTACCGAACACTGTACAGTGTGAAATAAGTTAGTTAAGCTTCTAGGAATCAGTTTAATTTCTACGAAGAAGGTTGAGTGCATCAAG
The DNA here is from genome assembly GCA_036365145.1 of Orientallactaga sibirica. NCBI lineage: Eukaryota > Metazoa > Chordata > Mammalia > Rodentia > Dipodidae > Orientallactaga > Orientallactaga sibirica. The sequence goes on from JAEOAD010000795.1 coordinate 16,368, forward strand.
TTCAAACTTTCCTTGTTAATGTAATCTAAAAAGATGGCCAAGTTAGAAACTTCGCCTCATTTGTAAACTACTTTTGTAGAAAACAAACATCTTCATTGCGAACATTGTACTGTGTGAAATAAGCTCATTCAGTTCGAGGAATCAGTTGCTTTCCTACAAAGAAGGTTGAGTGCAGCAAGTTCAAACTTTCCTTGTTAATGTAATCTAAAAGATGCACAACTTAGTAAATTGGCCTCATTTCTAAAGTAGTTTGTTTAGAAAACAAACATCTTCATTACCGAACACTGTACTATGTGAAATAAGCTAGTTCCGTTCTAGGAATCATTTGCTTTCCTACGAAGAAGGTTGAGTGCAGCAAGTTCAAACTTTCCTAGTTTGTGTAATCTAACAAGATGTACAAGTTAGTGGATTCGCCTCATTTCTAAAGTGGTTTTTTAGAAAAGAAACATCTTCAGTACCGAACACTGTACTGTGTGAAATAAGTGAATTCGCTTCTGGGAATCAGTTTAATTTCTACGAAGATGGTTGAGTGCAGCAAGTTCAAACTTTCCTTGTTAATGTAATCTAAAAAGATGGCCAAGTTAGTAGATTCGCCTCATTTGAAAAGTAGTTTGTTGAGAAAACAAACATCTTCATTGCCAAACATTGTACTCTATGAAATAAGCTCATTCGGTTCTAGGAATCACTTGCCATCCTACAAAGAAGGTTGAGTGCAGCAAGTTCAAACGTTCCTTGATAATGTAATCTGAAAGGTTGCACAACTTAGTAGATTGGCCTCATTTCTAAAGTAGTTTTTTACAAAACAAACATCTTCATTACCGAACACTGTACTATGTGAAATGAGCTAGTTCCGTTCTAGGAATCACTTGCTTTCCTACGAAGAAGTTTGAGTGCAGCAAGTTCAAACTTTCCTAGTTTGTGAAATCTAAGAAGATGTACAAGTTAGTGGTTTCTGAGTCGTTTCTAAAGTGGTTTCTTTAGAAAAGAAACATCTTCAGTACCCAAAACTTTACTGTGTGAAATAAGTGAATTCGGTTCTAGGAATCAGTTTTCTTTCTACGAAGATGGTTGAGTGCAGCAAGTTCAAACTTTCCTTTTTAATGTAATCTAAAATGATGGCCAAGTTAGTAGATTCACCTCATTTGTAAAATAGTTTGTTGAGAAAATTAACATCTTTATTTCCGAACATTGTACTGTGTGAAATAAGCACATTCAGTTCTAGGAATCAGTTGGTTTCCTACAAAGAAGGTTGAGTGCAGCAAGTTCAAACTTTCCTTGTTAATGGAATCTAAAAAGATGCACAACTTAGTAGATTGGCCTCATTTCTAAGGTGGTTTCTTTAGAAAAGAATCATCTTCAGTACCGAACACTGTACTGTGTGAAATGAGTTAATTTGCTTCTAGGAATCAGTTCAATTTCTACGAAGATGGTTGAGTGCAGCAAGTTCAAACTTTCCTAGTTTGTGTAATCTAACAAGATGTACAAGTTAGTGGATTTGCGTCATTTCCAAATTAGTTTCTTTAGAAAACAAACATCTTCAGTACCGAACACTGTACTGTGTGAAATAAGTTAATTCGGTTCTAGGAATCAGTTTCCTTTCTACGAAGATGGTTGAGTTTAGCAAGTTCAAACTTTCCTTGTTAATGTAATCTAAAAAGATGTCCAAGTTAGTAGATTCGCCTCATTTCTAAAGTAGTTTCTTTAGAAAACAAACCTAAATTGCCAAACTTTTTATTGTGTGAAATGGGCTAGTTCAGTTCTAGGAATCAGTTTACTTTCTACGAAGATGGTTGATTTTAGCAAGTTCAAACTTTCCTTATTAATGTGCTCTTAAAAGATGTCCAAGTTAGTAGATTTGCCTCATTGGTAAAGTAGTTTGTTGAGAAAACAAACATCTTCATTGCCGAACATTGTACTGTGTGTAAAAAGCTAATTCAGTTCTAGAATTCAGTTGCTTTCCTACAAAGAAGGTTGAGTGCAGCAAGTTCAAACTTTCCTTGTTAATGTAATCTAAAACGATGCACAACGTAGTAGATTGGCCTCATTTCTAAAGTAGTTTCTTTAGAAAAGAAACATCTTCAGTACCGAACACTGTACTGTGTGAAATAAGTTAATTCGCTTCTAGGAATCAGTTTAATTTCTACGAAGAAGGTTGAGTGCAGCAAGTTCAAACTTTCCTAGTTTGTGTAATCTAACAAGATGTCCAAGTTATTGCATTCACCTCATTTCTAAAGTAGATTCCTTAGAAAACAAACATCTTCAGTACGGAACACTGTACGGTGTGAAATAAGGTAATTCGGTTCTAGGAATGAGTTTAATTTCTACGAACATGGTTGAGTGCAGCAAGTTCGAACTTTCCTTGTTAATGTAATCTAAAAAGATGCACAACTTGGTAGATTGGCCTCATTTCTAAAGTACTTTGTTTACAAAACAAACATCTTCATTACCGAACACTATACTATGTGAAATGAGCTAATTCGGTTCTAGCAATCACTTGCTTTCCTACGAAGAAGGTTGAGTGCAGCAAGTTCAAACTTTCCTAGTTGTGTAATCTAACAAGATGTACAAGTTAGTGGTTTTGAGTCGTTTCTATAGAGCTTTCTTTAGAAAACAAACATCTGGACTGTGTGAAATAAGATAATTCGGTTCTAGGAATCAGTTTCCGTTCTACTAAGATGGTTGAGTGCAGCAAGTTCAAACTTTCCTTGTAATGTAATCTAAAAAGATGGCCAAGTTAGCAGAATCACCTCATTTGTAAGTTAGTTTGTTGAGAAAATTAACATCTTTATTGCCGAACATTGTAATTTGTGAAATAAGCTCATTCGGTTCTCGAAAACACTTGGTATCCTACAAAGAAGGGTGAGTTTAGCAAGTTCAAAGTTTCCTTGTTAATGTGCTCTAAAAAGATGTCCAAGTTAGTAGATTTGCCTCATTGGTAAAGTAGTTTGTTGAGAAAAGCAACATCTTCATGGCCGAACATTGTACTGTGTGAAAACAGCTAATTTAGTTCTAGAATTCAGTTGCTTTCCTACCAAGCAGGTTGAGTGCAGCCAGTTCAAACTTTCCTTGTGAATGTATTCTAAAAAGATGCACAACGTAGTAGATTGGCCTCATTTCTAAAGTAGTTTCTTTATAAAAGAAACATCTTCAGTAGCGAACACTGTACTGTGTGAAATAAGTTAATTCGCTTCTAGGAATCAGTTTAATTTCTACGAAGAAGGTTGAGTGCAGCAAGTTCAAACTTTCCTAGTTTGTGTTATCTAATAAGATGTACAAGTTAGTGCATTCGCCTCATTTCTAAAGTAGTTTCTTTAGAAAAGAAACATCTTCAGTACCGAACACTGTACTGTGTGAAATAAGGTAATTCGGTTCTAGGAATCAGTTTAATTTCTACTAAGATGGTTGAGTGCAGCAAGTTCAAACTTTCCTTGTTAATGTAATCTAAAAAGATGGCCAAGTTAGTAGATTCGCCTCATTTGTAAAGTAGTTTGTTGAGAAAACAAACATCTTCATTGCCAACATTGTACTGTGTGAAATAAGGCAATTCGGTTCTAGGAATCAGTTGCTTTCCTACAAAGAAGGTTGAGTGCAGCAAGTTCAAGCTTTCCTTGTTAATGTAATCTGAAAAGTTGCACAACTAGTAGACTGGCCTCATTTCTAAAGTAGTTTGTTTACAAAACAAACATCTTCATTACCGAACACTGTTCTATGTGAAATAAGCTAGTTCCGTTCTAGGAATCACTTGCTTTCCTACGAAGAAGGTTGAGTGCAGCAAGTTCAAACTTTCCTAGTTTGTGTAATCTAACAAGATGTACAAGTTAGTGGATTCGCCTCATTTCTAAAGTAGTTTGTTTAGAAAACAAACATCTTCATTACGAACACTATTGTATTTGAAATGAGCTACTTCGGTTCTAGGAATTACTTGCTTTCCTACAAAAAAGGTGAGTGCAGCAAGTTCAAACGTTCCCAGTTTGTGTAATCTACCAAGATGTACAAGTTAGTGCATTCGTGTCATTTCTAAAGTAGTTTCTTTAGAAAAGAAACATCTTCAGTACTGAACACTGTACTGTGTGAAATAAGGTAAATCGGTTCTAGGAATCAGTTTAATTTCTACGAAGATGGTTGAGTGCAGCAAGTTCAAACTTTCTTTGTTAATGTAATGTAAAAAGACGCACAACTTAGTAGATTGGCCTCATTTCTAAAGTAGTTTCTTTAGAAAAGAAACATCTTCAGTACCGAACACTGTACTGTGTGAAATAAGGTAATTCGGTTCTAGGAATCAGTTTAATTTCTACTAAGATGGTTGAGTGCAGCAAGTTCAAACTTTCCTTGTTAATGTAATCTAAAAAGATGGCCAAGTTAGTAGATTCGCCTCATTTGTAAAGTAGTTTGTTGAGAAAACAAACATCTTCATTGCCAACATTGTACTGTGTGAAATAAGGCAATTCGGTTCTAGGAATCAGTTGCTTTCCTACAAAGAAGGTTGAGTGCAGCAAGTTCAAGCTTTCCTTGTTAATGTAATCTGAAAAGTTGCACAACTTAGTAGACTGGCCTCATTTCTAAAGTAGTTTGTTTACAAAACAAACATCTTCATTACCGAACACTGTTCTATGTGAAATAAGCTAGTTCCGTTCTAGGAATCACTTGCTTTCCTACGAAGAAGGTTGAGTGCAGCAAGTTCAAACTTTCCTAGTTTGTGTAATCTAACAAGATGTACAAGTTAGTGGATTCGCCTCATTTCTAAAGTAGTTTGTTTAGAAAACAAACATCTTCATTACCGAACACTATTGTATTTGAAATGAGCTACTTCGGTTCTAGGAATTACTTGCTTTCCTACAAAAAAGGTGAGTGCAGCAAGTTCAAACGTTCCCAGTTTGTGTAATCTACCAAGATGTACAAGTTAGTGCATTCGTGTCATTTCTAAAGTAGTTTCTTTAGAAAAGAAACATCTTCAGTACTGAACACTGTATTGTGTGAAATAAGGTAAATCGGTTCTAGGAATCAGTTTAATTTCTACGAAGATGGTTGAGTGCAGCAAGTTCAAACTTTCTTTGTTAATGTAATGTAAAAAGACGCACAACTTAGTAGATTGGCCTCATTTCTAAAGTAGTTTGTTTACAAAACAAACATATTGATGACAGAAGACTATACTATGTGAAATGATTTAGTTCGGTTCTAGGAATCACTTGCTTTCCTACGAAGAAGGATGAGTGCAGCAAATTCAAACTTTCCTCGTTTGTGTAATCTAACAAGATGTACAAGTTAGTGGATTCGCATCGTTTCTAAAGTGGTTTCTTTAGAAAACAAACATCTACAGTAATGAACACTGTACTGTGTGAAAAAAGTTAATTCGGTTCTAGGAATCAGTTTACTTTCTACGAAGATGGTTGAGTGCAGCAAGTTCAAACTTTCCTTGTTAATGTATTCTAAAAAGATGGCCTAGTTAGCAGAGTCACGTCATTTCTAAAATAGTTTTTTGAGAAAATTAACATCTTTATAGCCGAACATTGTACTGTGTGAAATAAGCTCATTCGGTTCTAGGAATCACTTGCTTTCCTACAAAGAAGGTTGAGTGCAGCAAGTTCAAAATTACCTTGTTAATGTAACCTAAAAATATGCACAACTTAGCAGATTGGCCTCATTTCTAAAGTAGTTTGTTTACAAAACAAACATCTTCAGTAATTAACACTGTACTGTGTGAAATGAGTTAATTAAGCTTCTAGGAATCAGTGTAATTTCTACGAAGAAGGTTGAGTGCAGCAAGTTCAAACTTTCCTAGTTTGTGTAATCTAACAAGATATAGAAGTTAGTGGATTCGCATCACTTCTAAATTAGTTTCTTTAGAAAACAAGCATCTTCAGTAGTGAACACTGTACTGTGTGAAATAAGGTAATTGGTTCTAGGAATCAGTTTCATTTCTACGAAGATGGTTGAGTTTAGCAAGTTCAAACTTTCCTTGTTAATGTAATCTAAAAATATGTCCAAGTTAGTAGATTTGCCTCATTTCTAAAGTAGTTTCTTTAGAAAACAAACCTAAATTGCCAAACTTTGTACTGTGTGAAATGAGCTAATTCGATTCTAGGAATCAGTTTACTTTCTACGAAGATGGTTGAGTTTAGCAAGTTCAAATTTTCCTTGTTAATGTGCTCTAAAAAGATGTCCAAGTTAGTAGATTTGCCTGATTGGTAAAGTAGTTTGTTGAGAAAACAAACATCTTCATTGCTGAACATTGTTCTACAATTCAGTTGCTTTCCTACAAAGAAGGTTGAGTGCAGCCAGTTCAAACTTTACTTGTTAATGTAATCTAAAAAGATGCACAACGTAGTAGGTTGGCCTCATTTCTAAAGTAGTTTCTTTAGAAAAGAAACATCTTCAGTACCGAACACTGTACTGTGTGAAATAAGGTAATTCGGTTCTAGAAATCAGTTTAATTTCTACGAAGATAGTTGAGTGCAGCAGGTTCAAACTTTCCTTGTTAATGTAATGTAAAAAGATGGCCAAGTTAGTAGATTCGCCTCATTTGTAAAGTACTTTGTTGAGAAAACAAACATCTTCATTGCCAAACATTGTACTGTGTGAAATAAGCTCATTCGGTTCTAGGAATCAGTTGCTTTCCTACAAAGAAGGTTCTGTGCAGGAAGTTCAAACTTTCCTTGTTAATGTAATCTGAAAAGTTGCACAACTTAGTAGATTGGCCTCATTTCTAAAGTAGTTTGTTTACAAAACAAACATCTTCATTACCGAACACTGTACTATGTGAAATAAGCTAGTTCCGTTCTAGGAGTCACTTGCTTTCCTACGAAGAAGGTTGAGTGCAGCAAGTTCAAACTTTCCTAGTTTGTGTAATCTAACACGATGTACAAGTTCGTGGATTCGCCTCATTTCTAAAGTAGTTTCTTCATGAAAGAAACATCTTCAGTACCGAACACTGTACTGTGTGAAATAAGTGAATTCGCTTCTAGGAATCAGTTTAATTTCTACGAAGATGGTTGAGTGCAGCAAGTTCAAACTTTCCTTGTTAATGTAATCTAAAAAGATGGCCTAGTTAGTATATTCGCCTCATTTGTAAAGTAGTTTGTTGAGAAAACAAACATCTTCATTGCCAAACATTGTACTGTGTGAAATAAGCTCATTCGGTTCTAGGAATCAGTTGCTTTCCTACAAAGAAGGTTGAGTGCAGCAAGTTCAAACTTTCCTTATTAATGTATTCTGAAAAGTTGCACAACTTAGTAGATTGGCCTCATTTCTAAAGTAGTTTGTTTACAAAACAAACATCTTCATTACCGAACACTATACTATGTGAAATGAGCTAGTTCAGTTCTAGGAATCACTTGCTTTCCTACGAAGAAGGTTGAGTGCAGCAAGTTCAAACTTTCCTCGTTTGTGTAATCTAACAAGATTTACAAGTTAGTGGATTCGCGTCGTTTCTAAAGTGGTTTCCTTATAAAACAAACATCTTCAATATTGAACACTGTATTGTGTGAAATAAGTTAATTCTCTTCTAGGAATCTGTTTCCTTTCTACGAAGAGGGTTGAGTGCAGCAAGTTCAAACTTTCCTTGTTAATGTACTCTAAAAAGATGGCTTAGCTAGCAGAGTCTCCTCATTTGTAAAGTTGTTTGTTGAGAAAATTAACATTTTTATTGCCGAACATTGTACTGTGTGAAATAAGTTCATTCGGTTCTAGGAATCACTTGCTTTCCTACAAAGAAGGTTGAGTACAAAAGTTCAAACTTTCCTTGTTAATGTAATCTAAAAAGATGCACAACTTAGTAGATTGCCCTCATTTCTAATGTGTTTTGTTTAGAAAACAAACATCTTCATTACCGAACACTATACTATGTGAAATAAGCTAGTTCCGTTCAAGGAATAACTTGCTTTCCTATGAAGAAGGTTGAGTGCAGCAAGTTCAAACTTTCATAGTTTGTGTAATCTAACAAGATGTACAAGTTAGTGCATTTGCCTCATTTCTAAAGTAGTTTATTTAGAAAAGAAACATCTTCAGTACCGAACACTGTACTGTGTGAAATAAGGTAAATCGGTTCTAGGAATCGGTTTAATTTCTACGAAGATGGTTGAGTGCAGCAAGTTCAAACATTCCTTGTTAATGTAATCTAAAAAGATGCACAACTTATTAGATTGGCCTCATTTCTAAAGTAGTTTGTTTACAAAACAAACATCTTCATTACAGAACACTATACTATGTGAAATGAGCTAGTTCGTTCTAGGAATCACTTGCTTTCCTATGAAGAAGGTAGAGTGCAGCAAGTTCAAACTTTCCTTGTTAATGTAAACTAAAAAGATGGCCAAGTTAGCAGAGTCACCTCATTTGTAAAATAGTTTGTTGAGAAAATTAACATCTTTATTTCCGAACATTGTACTGTTTGAAATAAGCTCATTCGGTTCTATGAATCACTTGCTTTCCTACAAAGAAGGTTGAGTGCAGCAAGTTCAAACTTTCCTTGTTAATGTAATCTAAAAAGATGCACAACTTAGTAGATTGGCATCATTTCTAAAATGGTTTCTTTAGAAAAGAAACATCTTCAGTACCGAACACTGTACAGTGTGAAATAAGTTAATTCGCTTCTGGCAATCTGTTTAATTTCTACGAAGATGGTTGAATGCAGCAAGTTCAAACTTTCCTTGTTAATGTAATCTGAAAAGATGGCCAAGTTAGAAGATTCGCCTCATTTGTAAAGTACTTTGTTGAGAAAACAAACATCTTCATTGGTTTAACATTGTACTGTGTGAAATAAGCTCATTCTGTTGTAGGACTCAGTTGCTTTCCTACAAAGAAGGGTGAGTGCAGCAAGTTCAAACTTTCCTTGTTAATGTAATCTAAAAACATGCACAACTTAGTAGATTGGCTTCATTGCTAAAGTAGTTTGTATAGAAAACAAACATCTTCATTACCGAACACTGTGCTATGTGAAATAAGCTAGTTCCGTTCTAGGAATTACTTGCTATCCTACGAAGAAGGTTGAGTGCAGCAAGTTCAAACTTTCCTCGTTTGTGTAATCTACCAATATGTACAAGTTAGTGGATTCACCTCATTTCTAAAGAAGTTTCTTTAGAAAAGAAACATCTTCAGTACCGAACACTGTACTATGTGAAATAAGTGAATTTGCTTCTAGGAATCAGTTTCCTTTCTACCAAGATGGTTGAGTGCAGCAAGTTCAAACTTTCCTTGTTAATGTAATCTAAGAAAATGGCCAAGTTAGTAGATTCGCCTCATTTGTAAAATAGTTTGTTGAGAAAATTAACATCTTTATTGCCGAACATTGTACTGAGTGAAATAAGCTCATTTGGTTCTAGGAATCAGTTGCTTTCCTACAAAGAAGGTTGAGTGCAGCAAGTTCAAACATTCCTTGTTAATGGAATCTAAAAAAGATGCACAACTTAGTAGATTGGCCCCATTTCTAATGTAGTTTCTTTAGAAAACAAACATCTTCAGTACCGAACACTGTACTGTGTGAAATAAGTTAATTCGGTTCTAGGAATCAGTTTCCTTTCTACGAAGATGGTTGAGTTTAGCAAGTTCAAACTTTCCTTGTTAATGTGCTCTAAAAAGATGTCCAAGTTAGTAGATTTGCATCATTGGTAAAGTAGTTTGTTGAGACAACAAACATCTTCATGGCGAACATTGTACTGTGTGAAAAAGCTAATTTAGTTCTAGAATTCAGTTGCTTTCCTATGAAGAAGGTTGAGTGCAGCCAGTTCAAACATTCCTTGTTAATGTAATCTAAAAAGATGCACAACGTAGTAGATTGGCCTCATTTCTAAAGTAGTTTCTTTAGAAAAGAAACATCTTCAGTACCGAACACTGTACTGTGTGAAATAAGTTAATTCGCTTCTAGGTATCAGTTTAATTTATACGAAGATGGTTGAGTGCAGCAATTTCAAACCTTCCTAGTTTGTGTAATCTAACAAGATGTACAAGTTAGTGCATTCGCCTCATTTCTAAAGTAGTTTCTTTAGAAAAGAAACATCTTCAGTACCGAACACTGTTCTGTGTGAAATAAGGTAATTCGGTTCTAGGAATCAGTTGCTTTCCTACAAAGAAGGTTGAGAGTAGCAAGTTCAAAATTTCCTTGTCAATGTAATCTAATCAGATGCACAACGTAGTAGATTGGCCTCATTTCTAAAGTAGTTTGTTTAGAAAACAAACATCTTCATTACCGAACACTGTACTATGTGAAATAAGCTAATTCCGTTCTAGGAATCACTTGCTTTCCTACGAAGAAGGTTCAGTGCAGCAAGGTCAAACTTTCCTAGTTTGTGTAATCTAACAAGATATACAAGTTAGTGGATTCGCCTCATTTCTAAAGTAGTTTCTTTAGAGAAGAAACATCTTCAGTCCCGAACACTGTATTGTGTGAAATAAGTTAATTCGGTTCTAGGAATCAGTTTAATTTCTACGAAGATGGTTGAGTGCAGCAAGTTCAAACTTTCCTTGTTAATGTAATTTAAAAAGATGGCCAAGTTAGTAGATTCGCCTCATTTGTAAAGTAGTTTGTTGAGAAAACAAACATCTTCATTGCGGAATATTGTACTGTATGAAATAAGCTCATTCATTTCTAGGAGTCAGTTGCTTTCCTACAAAGAAGGTTGAGTGAAGCAAGTTCAAACTTTCCTTATTAATGTAATCTGAAAAGATGCACAACGTAGTAGATTGGCCTCATTTCTAAAGTAGTTTGTTTACATAACAAATATCTTCATTACCGAAAACTATACTATGTGAAATGAGCTAGTTCGGTTCTAGGAATCACTTGCTTTCCTATGAAGAAGGTTGAGTGCAGCAAGTTCAAACTTTCCTAGTTTGTGTAATCTAACAAGATGTACAAGTTAGTGCATTCGCCTCATTTCTAAAGTAGTTTCTGTAGAAAAGAAACATCTTCAGTACTGAACACTGTACTGTGTGAAATAAGGTAAATTGGTTCTAGGAATCAATTTAATTTCTACGAAGAGGGTTGAGTGCAGCAAGTTCAAACTTTCCTTGTTAATGTAATCTAAAAAGATGCACAACTTAGTAGATTGGCCTCATTTCTAAAGTAGTTTGTTTGCAAAACAAACATCTTCATTACCGAACACTATACTATGTGAAATGAGTTAGTTCGGTTCTAGGATTCACATGCTTTCCTACGAAGAAGGATGAGTGCCGCAAATTCAAACTTTCCTGATTTGTGTAATCTAACAAGATGTTCAAGGTAGTGGATTTGCGTCGTTTCTAAAGTGGTTTCTTTAGAAAACAAACATCGTCAGTACTGAACACTGTACTGTGTGAAATAAGTTAATTCGGTTCTAGGAATCAGTTGCTTTCCTACAAAGAAGGGTGAGTGCAGCAAGTACAAACTTTCGTTGTTAATGTAATCTGAAAAGTTGCACAACTTAGTAGATTGGCCTCATTTCTAAAGTAGTTTGTTTACAAAACAAACATCTTCATTACCGAACACTATACTATGTGAAATGAGCTAGTTCGGTTCTAGGAATCACTTGCTTTCCTAGGAAGAAGGTTGAGTGCAGCAAGTTCAAACTTTCCTCGTTTGTGTAATCTAACAAGATTTACAAGTTAGTGGATTCGCTTCGTTTCTAAAGTGGTTTCCTTATAAAACAAACATCTTCAGTTGTGAACACTGTACTGTGTGAAATAAGTTAATTCGGTTCTAGGAATCAGTTTCCTTTCTACGAAGATGGTTGAGTGCAGCAAGTTCAAACTTTCCTTGTTAATGTAATATAAAAAGATGGCCATGTTAGCAGAGTCACCTCATTTGTAAAGTAGTTTGTTGAGAAAATTAACATCTTTATTGGCGAACATTGTACTTGTGAAATAAGCTCATTCGGTTATAGGATTCACTTGCTTTCCTACAAAGAAGGTTGAGTGCAGCAAGTTCAAACTTTCCTTGTTAATGTAATCTGAAAAGATGCACAACTTAGTAGATTGGCCTCATTTCTAAAGTAGTTTGTTTAGAAAAGAAACATCTTCAGTACCGAACACTGTACTGTGTGAAATGAGTTAATTCGCTTCTAGGAATCAGTTTCCTTTCTACGAAGATGGTTGAGTGCAGCAAGTTCAAACTTTCCTAGTTTGTGTAATCTAACAAGATGTACAAGTTAGTGGATTCGCGTCATTTCTAAATTAGTTTCTTTAGAAAACAAGCATCTTCAGTACCGAACACTGTACTGTGTGAAATAAGTTAATTCGGTTCTAGGAATCAGTTTACTTTCTACGAAGATGGTTGAGTTTAGCAAGTTCAAACTTTCTTGTTATTGTGCTCTAAAAAGATGTCCAAGTTAGTAGATTTGCCTCATTGGTAAAGTAATTTGTTGAGAAAACAAACATCTTCATTGCCTAACATTGCACTGTGTGAAAAAAGCTAATTTAGTTCTAGAATTCAGGTAATTTCCTACAAAGGAGGTTGAGTACAGTCAGTTCAAACTTTCCTTGTTAATGTAATGTAAGAAGGTGCACAACTTAGTAGATTGGCCTCATTTCTAAAGTAGTTTCTTTAGAAAAGAAACATCTTCAGTACCGAACACTGTACTGTGTAAAATAAGTTAATTCGCTTCTAGGAATCAGTTTAATTTCTACGAAGACGGTTGAGTGCAGCAAGTTCAAATTTTCCTTGTTCATGTAATCTAAAAAGATGGCCAAGTTCGAAGATTCACCTCATATTAAGGTACTTTCTTGAGAAAACAAACATCTTCATTGCCGAACATTGTACTGTGTGAAATAAGCTCATTCGGTTCTAGGAATCAGTTGCTTTCCTACAAAGAAGGTTGAGTGCAGCAAGTTCAAACTTTCCTTGTTAATGTAATCTTAAAAGATGCACAACATAGTAGATTGACCTCATTTCTAAAGTAGTTTGTTTACAAAACAAACATCGTCAATACCTAACACTATACTATGTGAAATGAGCTAGTTCGGTTCTAGGAATCACTTGCTTTCCTAGGAAGAAGGTTGAGTGCAGCAAGTTCAAACTTTCCTCGTTTGTGTAATCTAACAAGAAGTATAAGTTAGTGGATTCATGTCGTTTCTAAAGTGGTTTCTTTAGAAAACAAACATCTTCAGTAATGAACACTGTACTGTGTGAAATAAGTTAATTCGGTTCTAGCAAACAGTTTCCTTTCTACGAAGATGGTTGAGTGGAGCAATTTCAAACTTTCCTTGTTAAGGTAATCTAAAAAGACGGCCAAGTTAGTAGATTCGACTCATTTGTAAAGTAGTTTGTTGAGAAATCAAACATCTTCATTGCCAAACATTGTACTGTGTGAAATAAGCTCATTCGGTTCTTGGAATCAGTTGCTTTCCTACAAAGAAGGTTGAGTGCAGCAAGTTCACACTTTCCTTGTTAATGGAATCTAAAAAGATGCACAACTTAGTAGATTGACCTCATTTCTAAAGTAGTTTCTTAAGAAAAGAAACATCTTCAGTACCGAACACTGTACTGTGTGAAATGAGTTAATTCGCTTCTAGGAAAAAGGTTTAATTTCTACGAAGATGGTTGAGGGAAGGAAGTTCAAACTTTCCTAGTTTGTGTAATCTAACAAGATGTACAAGTTACTGGATTCGCGTCATTTCTAAATTAGTTTTTTTAGAAAACAAACATCTTCAGTACCGAACACTGTACTGTGTGAAATAAGTTAATTCGGTTCTAGGAATCAGTTTCCTTTCTACGAACATGGTTGAGTTTAGCAAGTTCAAACTTTCCTTGTTAATGTAATCTAAAAAGATGCACGACTTAGTATATTGGCCTCATTTTAAATGTAGTTTGTTTACAAAACAAAGATCTTCATTACCGAACACTATACCTTGTGAAATGAGCTAGTTCGGTTCTAGGAATCAGTTTACTTTCTACGAAAATGGTTGAGTTTAGCAAGTTCAAACTTTCCTTGTTAATGTGCTTTAAAAAGATGTCCAAGTTAGTAGATTTGCCTCATTGGTAAAGTAGTTTGTTGAGAAAACAAACATCTTCATTGCCGAACATTGTACTGTGTGAAAAAAGCTAATTTAGTTCTAGAACTCAGTTGCTTTCCTACAAAGAAGGTTGAGTGCAGCCAGTTCAAACTTTCCTTGTTAATGTAATCTAAAAAGATGCACAACTTAGTAGATTGGCCTCATTTCTAAAGTAGTTTCTTTAGAAAAGTAAGATCTTCAGTACCGAACACTGTACTGTGTGAAATAAGTTAATTCGCTTCTAGGAATCAGTTTCCTTTCTACGAAGATGGTTGAGTGGAGCAAGTTCAAACTTTCCTTGTTAATGTAATCTAAAAAGATGGCCAAGTTAGTAGATTCGACTCATTTGTAAAGTAGTTTGTTGAGAAATCAAACATCTTCATTGCCAAACATTGTACTGTGTGAAATAAGCTCATTCGGTTCTAGGAATCAGTTTCCTTTCTACGAACATGGTTGAGTTTACCAAGTTCAAACTTTCCTTGTTAATGTAATCTAAAAAGTTGTCCAAGTTAGTAGATTCGCCTCATTTCTAAAGTAGTTTCTTTAGAAAACAAACCTAAATTGCCAAACTTTGTACTGTGTGAAATGAGCTAATTCGGATCTAGTAATCAGTTTACTTTCTACGAAGATGGTTGAGTTTAGCAAGTTTAAACTTTCCTTGTTAATGTGCTCTAAAAAGATGTCCAAGTTAGTAGATTTGCCTCATTGGTAAAGTAGTTTGTTGAGAAAACAAACATCTTCATGGAGAACATTGTAGTGTGTGTAAAAAGCTAATTCGGTTCTAGAATTCAGTTGCTTTCCTACAAGAAGGTTGAGTGCAGCCAGTTCAAACTTTCCTTTTTAATGTAATCTAAAAAGATGCACACCGTAGTAGATTGGCCTCATTTCTAAAGTAGTTTCTTTAGAAAAGGAACATCTTCAGCATTTAACACTGTACTGTGTGAAATAAGTAATTCGGTTCTAGGAATCAGTTTAATTTCTACAAAGACGGTTGAGTGCAGCAAGTTCAAACTTTCCTTGTTAATGTAATCTAAATAGATGGCCAAGTTAGAAGATTCGCCTCATTTTAAAGTACTTTGTTGAGAAAACAAACATCTTCATTGCCGAACATTGTACTGTGTGAAATAAGCTTATTCGGTTCTAGGAATCAGTTGCTTTCCTAAAAAGAAGGTTGAGTGCAGCAAGTTCAAACTTTCCTTGTTAATGTAATCTAAAAAGATGCACAACTTAGTAGATTGCCCTCATTTCTAACGTAGTTTCTTTAGAAAAGAAACATCTTCAGTACCGAACAATGTACAGTGTGAAATAAGTTAATTCTCTTCTAGGAACAAGTTTAATTTGTACGAAGAAGGTTGAGTGCAGCAAGTTCAAACTTTCCTTGTTAATGTAATCTAAAAAGATGCACAACTTAGTAGATTGGCCTCATTTCTAAAGTAGTTTGTTTACAAAACAAACATCTTCATTACCGAACACTATACTATGTGAAATGAGCTAGTTCGGTCCTAGGAATCAGTTTACTTTCTACGAAGATGGTTGAGTTTAGCAAGTTCAAACTTTCCTTGTTAATGTGCTCTAAAAAGATGTCCAAGTTAGTAGATTTGCCTCATTGGTAAAGCAGTTTGTTGAGAAAACAAACATCTTCATGGAGAACATTGTAGTGTGTGTAAAAAGCTAATTCGGTTCTAGAATTCAGTTGCTTTCCTACAAAGAATGTTGAGTGCAGCAAGTTCAAACTTTCCTTTCTAATGTAATCTAAAAAGATGCACAACTTAGTAGATTGGCCTCATTTCTAAAGTAGTTTCTTTAGAAAAGAAACATCTTCAGTACCGAACACTGTACTATGTGAAATAAGTTAATTTGCTTCTAGGAATCAGTTTCCTTTCTACAAAGATGGTTGAGTGGAGCAAGTTCAAACTTTCCTTGTTAATGTAATCTAAAAAGATGGCCAAGTTAGTAGATTCGACTCATTTGTAAAGTAGTTTGTTGAGAAATCAAACATCTTCATTGCCTTAACATTGTACTGTGTGAAATAAGCTCATTCGGTTCTAGGAATCAGTTGCTTTCCTACAAAGAAGGTTGAGTGCAGCAAGTTCACACTTTCCTTGTTAATGGAATCTAAAAAGATGCACAACTTAGTAGATTGACCTCATTTCTAAAATAGTTTCTTAAGAAAAGAAACATCTTCAGTACCGAACACTGTACTGTGTTAAATAAGTGAATTCGCTTCTAGGAATCACTTGCTTTCCTACAAAGAAGGTTGAGTGCAGCCAGTTCAACTTTCCTTTTAATGTAATCTAAAAAAGATGCACAACGTAGTAGATTGGCCTCATTTCTAAAGTAGTTTCTTTAGAAAAGAAACTTCTTCAGTACCGAACACTGTACTGTGTGAAATAAGTTAATTCGCTTCTAGGAATCAGTTTAATTTCTACGAAGAAGTTTGAGTTCAGCAAGTTCAAACTTTCCTCGTTTGTGTAATCTAACAAGATTTACAAGTTAGTGGATTCGCGTCGTTTCTAAAGTGGTTTCCTTATAAAACAAACATCTTCAGTAGAGAACACTGTACTGTGTGAAGTAAGTTAATTAGGTTCTAGGAATCAGTTTCCTTTCTACGAATATGGTTGAGTGCAGCAAGTTCAAACTTTCCTTGTTAATGTAATCCAAAAAGATGGCCATGTTAGCAGAGTCACCTCATTTGTAAAGCAGTTTGTTGAGAAAATTAACATCTTTATTGCTGAACATTGTACTGTGTGAAATAAGCTCATTCGGTTCTAGGAATCAGTTGCTCTCCTACAAAGAAGGTTGAGTGCAGCAAGTTCACACTTTCCTTGTTAATGGAATCTAAAAAGATGCACAACTTAGTAGATTGACCTCATTTCTAAAGTAGTTTCTTTAAGAAAAAGAAACATCTTCAGTACCGAATACTGTACTGTGTGAAATGAGTTAATTCACTTCTAGGAAAAAGGTTTAATTTCTACGAAGATGGTTGAGTGCAGGAAGTTCAAACTTTCCTAGTTTGTGTAATCTAACAAGATGTACAAGTTACTGGATTCGCGTCATTTCTAAATTAGTTTCTTTAGAAAACAAACATCTTCAGTACCGAAAACTGTACTGTGTAAAATAAGTTATTTCGGTTCTAGGAATCAGTTTCCTTTCTACGAACATGGTTGAGTTTAGCAAGTTCAAACTTTCCTTGTTAATGTAATCTAAAAAGATGTCCATGTTAGTAGATTGCCCTCATTTCTAAAGTAGTTTCTTTAGAAAACAAACCTAAATAGCCAAACTTTGTACTGTGTGAAATGAGCTAATTCGGTTCTAGGAATCGGTTTACTTTCTACGAAGATGGTTGAGTTTAGCAAGTTTAAACTTTCCTTGTTAATGTGCTCTAAAAAGATGTCCAAGTTAGTAGATTTGCCTCATTGGTAAAGTAGTTTGTTGAGAAAACAAACATCTTC
The DNA here is from genome assembly GCA_036365145.1 of Orientallactaga sibirica. NCBI lineage: Eukaryota > Metazoa > Chordata > Mammalia > Rodentia > Dipodidae > Orientallactaga > Orientallactaga sibirica. Next base: position 33,773 of record JAEOAD010000795.1, read on the forward strand.
ATTGCCGAACATTGTACTGTGTGAAAAAAGCTAATTTAGTTCTAGAATTCAGTTGCTTTCCTACAAAGAAGGTTGAGTGCAGCCAGTTCAAACTTTCCTTGTTAATGTAATCTGAAAAGATGCACAACTTAGTAGATTGGCCTCATTTCTAAAGTAGTTTCTTTAGAAAAGAAACATCTTCAGTACCGAACACTGTACTGTGTGAAATAAGTTAATTCGCTTCTAGGAATCAGTTTAATTTCTACGAAGACGGTTGAGTGCAGCAAGTTCAAACTTTCCTTGTTAATGTAATCTAAAAAGATGGCCAAGTTAGAAGATTCGCCTCATTTGGAAAGTACTTTGTTGAGAAAACAAACATCTTCATTGCCGAACATTGTACTGTGTGAAATAAGCCCATTCGGTTCTAGGAATCAGTTGCTTTCCTACAAAGAAGGTTGAGTGCAGCAAGTTCAAACTTTCCTTTTTAATGTAATCTAAAAAGATGCACAACTTAGTAGATTGTCCTCATTTCTAAAGTAGTTTGTTTAGAAAACAAACATCTTCATAACCGAACACTGTACTATGTGAAATAAGCTAGTTCCGTTCTAGGAATCACTTGTTTTCCTACGAAGAAGGTTGAGTGCAGCAAGTTCAAACTTTCTCGTTTGTGTAATCTAACAAGATGTACAAGTTAGTTGATTCACGTCGTTTATAAAGTGGTTTCTTTAGAAAACAAACATCTTCAGTACTGAGCACTGTACTGTGTGAAATAAGTTAATTCGGTTCTAGTAATCAGTTTCCTTTCTACGAAGATGGTTGAATTTAGCAACTTCAAACCTTCCTTGTAATGTAATCTAAGAAGATGGCCAAGTTAGTAGATTCGCCTCATTTCTAAAATAATTTCTTTAGAAAACAAACCTAAATTGCCAAACTTTGTACTGTGTGAAATGAGCTAATACGGTTCTAGGAATCAGTTTACTTTCTACGAAGATGGTAGAGTTTAGAAAGTTCAAACTTTCCTTGTTAATGTGCTCTAAAAAGATGTCCAAGTTAGTAGATTTGCCTCTTTCGTAAAGTAGTTTGTTGAGAAAACAAACATCTTCATTGAGAACTTTGTACTGTGTGTAAAAAGCTAATTCGGTTCTAGAATTCAGTTGCTTTCCTACAAAGGAGGTTGAGTACAGCCAGTTCAAACTTTCCTTGTTAATGTAATCTAAAAAGATGCACAACTTAGTAGATTGGCCTCATTTCTAAAGTAGTTTCTTTAGAAAAGAAACATCTTCAGTACCGAACACTGTACTGTGTGAAATAAGTTAATTTGCTTCTAGGAATCAGTTTAATTTCTACGAAGAAGGTGGAGTGCAGCAAGTTCAAACTTTCCTTGTTAATGTAATATAAAAAGATGCACAACTTAGTAGATTGACCTCATTTCTAAAGTAGTTTGTTTACAAAACAAACATCTTCATTACCGAACACTGTACTATGTGAAATAAGCTAGTTCCCTTCTAGGAATCACTTGCTTTCTTACGAAGAAGGTTGAGTGCATCATCAGTAGTGAACACTGTACTGTTTGAAATAAGTTTATTCAGTCCTAGGAATCAGTTTCCTTTCCACGAAGATTGTTGAGTGCAGCAAGTTCACACTTTCCTTGTTAATGTAATCTAAAAAGATGGCCAAGTTAGCAGAGTCACCTCATTTGTAAAGTGGTTTGTTGAGCAAATTAACATCTTTATTGCCGAACATTGTACTGTGTGAAATAAGGTTATTCGGTTCTTGGAAACAGTTGCTTTTCTACAAAGAAGGTGGACTGCAGCAAGTTCAAACTTTCCTTGTTAATGTAATCTAAAAAGATGCACAACTTAGTAGATTGGACTCATTTCTAAAGTAGTTTCTTTAGAAAAGAAACATCTTCAGTATTTAACACTGTACTGTGTGAAATAAGTTAATTCGCTTCTAGGAATCAGGTTAATTTCTACAAAGAAGGTTGAGTGCAGGAAGTTCAAACTTTCCTTTTTAATGTAATCTAAAAATATGGCCAAGTTAGAAGATTCGCCTCATTTGTAAAGTACTTTGTTGAGAAAAAAAATCTTCATTGCCGAACATTGTACTGTGTGAATTAAGCTCATTCGGTTCTAGGAATTACTTGCTTTCCTACAAAGAAGGTTGAGTGCAGTAAGTTCAAACTTTCCTAGTTTGTGTAATCTAACAAGATATACAAGTTAGTGTATTCGTCTCATTTCTAAAGTAGTTTCTTTAGAAAAGAAACATCTTTAGTATCGAACACTGTACTGTGTGAAATAAGTTAATTCACTTCTAGGAATCAGTTTCCTTTCTACGAAGATTGTTGAGTGGAGCAAGTTCAAACTTTCCTTGTTAATGTAATCTAAAAAGATGGCCAAGTTAGTAGATTCGCTTCATTTGTAAAGTGCAGCGAACCTCCAAACAGCAGGAAAGGAACGACCACAAACGAGGATTCTTCTTGTATCACACTTTATTGAGAGCCCTTTGGTTAACAGGAAAGCTGATGGCGAGGGGCGAGGACGCAAATCTGCAGCTGCTTTTATAGGGCATACTGCTACGAGGCGCTTACTGATTGGTTGCTTTAGAAGCTTGCCACAAGCAGATACCACGGAATAGGCTCGGGACAGGTTGCGTCATGCGTGTGCACATACCTTGAGTAAGGTTGGCGCCAAGGCACTGCCTAATATGGAGACGTTTTCCTCAACACCGGCAGGAAGCCAGCGCCATCTTGTAATGGCGTTTGCTCTACTCCCTGCAGTAAAGTACTTTGTTGAGAAAACAAACATCTTCATTGCCGAATATTGTACTGTGTAAAATAAGCTCATTCAGTTCTAGGAATCAGTTGCTTTCCTACAAAGAAGGTTGAGTGCAGCAAGTTCAAACTTTCCTTGTTAATGTAATCTGAAAAGATGCACAACTTAGTAGATTGGCGTCATTTCTAAAGTAGTTTGTTTACAAAACAAACATCTTCATTACCGAACACTATACTATGTGAAATGAGCTAGTTCGGTTCCAGGAATTACTTCCTTTCCTATGAAGAAGGATGAGTGCAGCAAGTTCAAAATTTCCTCGTTTGTGTAATCTAACAAGATGTACAAGTTGGTGGATTCGCATCGTTTCTAAGGTGGTTTCTTTAGAAAACAAACATCTTCAGTATTGAAAATTGTACTATGTGAAATAAGTGAATTCGGTTCTAGGAATCAGTTTCCTTTCTACGAAGATGGTTGAGTGCAGCAAGTTCAAACTTTCCTTGTTAATGTAATCTAAAAAGATGGCCAAGTAAGAAGAGTCACCTCATTTGTAAAACAGTTTGTTGAGAAAATTAACATCTTCATAGCCCAACATTGTACTGTGTGAAATAAGCTCATTCTGTTCTGGGAATCAGTTGCTTTCCTACAAAGAAGGTTGAGTGCAGCAAGTTCAAACGTTCCTTGTTAATGTAATCTGAAAAGATGCACAACTTAGTAGATTGGCATCATTTCTAAAGTAGTTTCTTTAGAAAAGAAACATCTTCAGTACCGAAAACTGTACTGTGTGAAATAATTGAATTCGCTTCTAGGAATCAGTTTAATTTCTACGAAGAAGGTTGAGTGCAGCAAGTTCAAACTTTCCTTATTAATGTAATCTAAAAAGATGGCCAAGTTAGAAGATTCGCCTCATTTGTAAAGTACTTTGTTGAGGAAACAAACATCTTCATTACCTAACATTGTACTGTGTTTAATAAGCTCATTCAGTTCTAGGAATCACTTGCTTTCCTACAAAGAAGGTTGACTGCAGCAAGATCAAACTTTCCTGGTTAATGTAATCTAAAAAGATGGCCAAGTTAGAAGATTCGCCTCATTTGTAAAGTACTTTGTTGAGGAAAACAAACATCTTCATTGCCGAACATAGTACTGTGTTTAATAAGCTCATTCGATTCTAGGAATCACTTGCTTTCCTACAAAGAAGGTTGAGTGCAGCAAGGTCAAACTTTCCTTGTTAATGTAATCTAAAAAAGATGGCCAAGTTAGTAGATTCGCCTCATTTGTTAAGTAGTTTGTTGAGAAAACAAACATCTTCATTGCCGAACATTGTACTATGTGAAATAAGCTCATTCGGTTCTAGGAATCAGTTGCTTTCCTATAAAGAAGGTTGAGTGCAGCAAGTTCAAACTTTCCTTGTTAATGGAATCTGAAAAGATGCACAACTTAGTAGATTGGCCTCATTTCTAAAGTAGTTTGTTTAGAAAACAAACATCTTCATTACCAAACACTGTACTATGTGAAATGAGCTAGTTCGATTCTAGGAATGACTGTCTTTCCTACTGAAGAAGGTTGAGTGCAGCAAGTTCAAACTTTCCTCGTTTGTGTAATCTAACAAGATGTACAAAGTTAGTGGATTTAGAAAAGAAACATTTCTAAACCACTGTACTGTGTGAAATAAGTGAATTGGTTCTAGGAATCACTTGCTTTCCTACAAAGAAGGTTGAGTGCAGCAAGTTCAAATTTTCCTTGTTAATGTATCGAAAAAAAAAGATGCACAACTTAGTAGATTGGCCTCATTTCTAAAGTAGTTTCTTTAGAAAAGAAACATCTTCAGTACCGAACACTGTACTGTGTGAAATAAGTTAATTCGCTTCTAGGAATCAGTTTAATTTCTCTGAAGAAGGTTGAGTGCAGCAAGTTCAAACTTTCCTTGTTAATGTAATCTAAAAAGATGGCCAAGTTAGAAGATTCGCCTGATTTGTAAAGTACTTTGTTGAGAAAACAAACATCTTCATTGCCAAACATTGTACTGTGTAAAATAAGCACATTCGGTTCTAGGAATCAGTTGCTTTCCTACAAAGAAGGTTGAGTGCAGCAAGTTCAATCTTTCCTTGTTAATGTAACCTAAAAATGCACAACTTAGTAGATTGGCCCCATTTCTAAAGTAGTTTGTTTAGAAAACAAACATCTTCATTACCGAACACTGTACTATGTGAAATAAGCTAGTTCCATTCTAGGAATCACTTGCTTTCCTATAGAAGAAGGTTGAGTGCAGCAAGTTCAAACTTTCCTAGTTTGTGTAATCTAACAAGATGTACAAGTTAGTGGATTTGCCTCATTTCTAAAGTAGTTTCTTTAGAAAAGAAATATCTTCAATGCCGAACACTATACTGTGTGAAATAAGTGAATTCGCTTCTAGGAATCAGTTTCTTTTGCTATGAAGATGGTTGAGTGCAGCAAGTTCAAACTGTCCTTATTAATGTAATCTAAAAAACCTGGCCAAGTTAGTAGATTCGCCTCATTTGTAAACTAGTTTGTTGAGAAAATTAACATCTTTATTATGAACCTTGTACTGTGTGAAATAAGCTCATTCAGTTCTAAGAATCACTTGCTTTCCTACAAAGAAGGTTGAGTGCAGCAAGTTCAAACTTCCTTGTTAATGTAATCTTAAAAGATGCACAACTTAGTAGATTGGCCTCATTTCTAAAGTAGTTTCTTTAGAAAAGAAACATCTTCAGTACCGAACACTGTACTGTGTGAAATAAGTTAATTCGCTTGTAGGAATCAGTTTAATTTCTCTGAGAAGAAAGATGAGTGCAGAAGTTCAAACTTTCCTTGTTAATGGAATCTAAAAAGATGGCCAAGTTAGAAGATTCGCCTCATTTGTAAAGTACTTTGTTGAGAAAACAAACATCTTCATTGCCGAACATTGTACTGTGTGAAATAAGCTCATTCGGATGTAGGAATCAGTTGCTATCCTACAAAGAAGGTTGAGTGCAGCAAGTTTAAACTTTTCTTGTTAATGTAAACTAAAAAGATGCACAACTTAGTAGATTGGCCTCATTTCTAAAGTAGTGTGTTTAGAAAACAAACATCTTCATTACCGAACACTGTACTTTGTGAAATAAGCTAGTTCCGTTCTAGGAATCACTTGCTTTCCTACGAGGAAGGTTGAGTGCAGCAAGTTCAAACTTTCTTAGTTTGTGTAATCTAACAAGATGTACAAGTTAGTGGATTTGCCTCATTTCTAAAGTAGTTTCTTTAGAAAAGAAACATCTTCAGTACCGAACACTGTACTGTGTGAAATAAGTGAATTCGCTTGTAGGAATCAGTTTATTTTCTACGAAGCTGGTTGAGTGCAGTAAGTTCAAACTGTCCTTGTTAATGTAATCTAAAAAGATGGCCAAGTTAGTAGATTCGTCTCATTTGTATACTAGTTTGTTGAGAAAATTAACATCTTTATTGCCGAACATTCTACTGTGTGAAATAAGCTCATTCGGTTCTAGGAATCACTTGCTTTCTTCCAAAGAAGGTTGAGTGCGGCAAGTTCAAACTTCCTTGTTAATGTAATCTAAAAAGATGCACAACTTAGTAGATTGGCCTCATTTCTAAAGTAGTTTCTTTAGAAAAGAAACATCTTCAGTACCAAACAGTGTACTGTGTGAAATAAGTTAATTCGCTTCTAGGAATCAGTTTAATTTCTACGAAGAAGGTTGAGTGCACGAAGTTCAAACTTTCCTTGTTAATGGAATCTAAAAAGATGGCCAAGTTAGAAGATTCGCCTCATTTGTAAAGTACTTTGTTGAGAAAACAAACATCTTCATTGCCGAACATTGTACTGTGTGAAATAAGCTCATTCGGATGTAGGAATCAGTTGCTATCCTACAAAGAAGGTTGAGTGCAGCAAGTTTAAACTTTTCTTGTTAATGTAAATAAAAAAGATGCACAACTTAGTAGATTGGCCTCATTTCTAAAGTAGTTTGTTTAGAAAACAAACATCTTCATTACCGAACACGTACTTTGTGAAATAAGCTAGTTCCGTTCTAGGAATCACTTGCTTTCCTACGAGGAAGGTTGAGTGCAGCAAGTTCAAACTTTCTTAGTTTGTGTAATCTAACAAGATGTACAAGTTAGTGGATTTGCCTCATTTCTAAAGTAGTTTCTTTAGAAAAGAAACATCTTCAGTACCAAACACTGTACTGTGTGAAATAAGTGAATTCCTTCTAGGAATCAGTTTAATTTCTACGAAGATGGTTGAGTGCAGCAAGTTCAAACTTTCCTTGTTAATGTAATCTAAAAAGATGGCCAAGTTAGTAGATTCGTCTCATTTGTATACTAGTTTGTTGAGAAAATTAACATCTTTATTGCGAACATTCTACTGTGTGAAATAAGCTCATTCGGTTCTAGGAATCACTTGCTTTCTTCCAAAGAAGGTTGAGTGCAGCAAGTTCAAACTTCCTTTGTTAATGTAATCTAAAAAGATGCACAACTTAGTAGATTGGCCTCATTTCTAAAGTAGTTTCTTTAGAAAAGAAACATCTTCAGTACCAAACAGTGTACTGTGTGAAATAAGTTAATTTCGCTTCTAGGAATCAGTTTAATTTCTACGAAGAAGGTTGAGTGCAGCAAGTTCAAACTTTCCTTGTTAATGGAATCTAAAAAGATGGCCAAGTTAGAAGATTCGCCTCATTTGTAAAGTACTTTGTTGAGAAAACAAACATCTTCATTTCTGAACATTGTACTGTGTGAAATAAGCTCATTCGGATGTAGGAATCAGTTGCTATCCTACAAAGAAGGTTGAGTGCAGCAAGTTTAAACATTTCTTGTCAATGTAATTTAAAAAGATGCACAACTTAGTAGATTGGCCTCATTTCTAAAGCATTTTGTTTAGAAAACAAACATCTTCATTACCGAACACTGTACTATGTGAAATGAGCTACTTCGATTCTAGGAATCACTTGCTTTCCTACGAAGAAGGTACAGTGCAGCAAGTTCAAACTTTGCTCGTTTGTGTAATCTAACAAGATATACAAGTTAGTGGATTCGCCTCATTTCTAAAGTAGTTTCTTTAGAAAAGAAACATCTTCAGTACCGAACACTGTACTGTGTGAAATAAGTGAATTCCTTCTAGGAATCAGTTTAATTTCACGAAGATGGTTGAGTGCAGCAAGTTCAAACTTTCCTTGTTAATGTAATCTAAAAAGATGGCCAAGTAAGTAGATTCGCCTCATTTGTAAAGTAGTTTGTTGAGAAAACAAACATCTTCATTGCCAAACATTGTACTGTGTGAAATAAGCTCATTCAGTTCTAGGAATCAGTTGCTTTCCTACAAAGAAGGTTGTGCAGCAAGTTCAAACTTTCCCTGTTAATGTAATCTGAAAAGTTGCACAACTTAGTAGATTGGCCTAATTTCTAAAGTAGTTTGTTTACAAAACAAATATCTTCATTACGAACACTATACTATGTGAAATGAGATAGTTCGGTTCTAGGATTTTACTTTCTTTCCTACGAATAAAGTTGAGTGAGCAAGTTCAAACTTTCCTCGTTTGTGTAATCTAACAAGATTTACAAGTTAGTGGATTTGCGTTGTTTCTAAAGTGGTTTCTTTTTAAAGCAAACATCTTCAATACTGAACACTGTACTGTGTGAAATAAGTTAAGTCGGATCTAGGAATCAGTTTCCTTTCTACGAAGATGGTTGAGTGCAGCAAGTTCAAACTTTCCTTGTTAATGTAATATAAAAAGATGGCCAAGTTAGCAGAGTCACCTCATTTGTAAAATAGTTTGTTGAGAAAATTATCATCTTTATTGCGAACATTGTACTGTGTGAAATAAGCTCATTGGGTGCTAGGAATCACTTGCTTTCCTACAAAGAAGGTTGAGTGCAGCAAGTTCAAACTTTCCTTGTTAATGGAATCTAAAAAAAGATGTACAACTTAGTAGATTGGCCTCATTTCTAAAGTAGTTTCTTGAGAAAAGAAACATCTTCAGTACCAACACTGTACTGTGTGAAATGAGTTAATTCGCTTCTAGGAATCAGTTTAATTTCTACGAAGATGGTTGAGTGCAGCAAGTTCAAACTTTCCTAGTTTGTGTAATCTAACAAGATGTACAAGTTACTGGATTCCAGGCATTTCTAAATTAGTTTCTTTAGAAAACAAACATCTTCAGTACCAAAACTGTACTGTGTGAAATAAGTTAATTCGGTTCTAGGAATCAGTTTCCTTTCTACGTAAGATGGTTGAGTTTAGCAAGTTCAAACTTTCCTTGTTAATGTAATGTAAAAAGATGTCCAAGTTAGTAGATTTGCCTCATTTCTAAAGTAGTTTCTTTAGAAAACAAACCTAAATTTCCAAACTTTGTCCTGTGTGAAATGAGCTAATTCGGTTCTAGGAATCAGTTTACTTTCTACGAAGATGGTTGAGTTTAGCAAGTTCAAACTTTCCTTGTTAATGTGCTCTAAAAAGATGTCCAAGTTAATAGATTTGCCTCATTGGTAAAGTAGTTTGTTGAGAAAACAAACATCTTCATTGCCGAACATTGTACTGTGTGCAAAAAGCTAATTCGGTTCTAGAATTCAGTTGCTTTCTCCAAAGAAGGTTGAGTGCAGCCAATTCAAACTTTCCTTGTTAATGTAATCTAAAAGATGCACAACGTAGTAGATTGGCCTCATTTCTAAAGTAGTTTCTTTAGAAAAGAAACATCTTCAGTACCGAACACTGTACTGTGTGAAATAAGTGAATTCGCTTCTAGGAATCAGTTTAATTTCTACTAAGAAGGTTGAGTGCAGCAAGTTCAAACTTTCCTAGTTTGTGTAATCTAACAAGATGTACAAGTTAGTGCATTTGCCTCATTTCTAAAGTAGTTTATTTAGAAAAGAAACATCTTCAGTACCGAACACTGAACTGTGTGAAATAAGGTAATTTGATTCTAGGAATCAGTTTAATTTCTACGAAGATGGTTGAGTGCAGCAAGTTCAAACTTTCCTTGTTATTGTAATCTAAAAAGATGCACAACTTAGTAGATTGGCCTCATTTCTAACGTAGTTTGTTTACAAAACAAACATCTTCATTACCGAACACTATACTATGTGAAATGAGCTAGTTCGGTTCTAGGAATCACTTGCTTTCCTACGAAGAAGGTTGATTGCAGCAACTTCAAACTTTCCTAGTTTGTGTAATCTAACAAGATGTACAAGTTAGTGGATTCGCGTCGTTTCTAAAGTGGTTTCTTTAGAAAACAAACGTCTTCAGTACCGAATGTAGAGAGCTGCGAGGTGCCGCGCCTTGAATATGGCGCTGGCTTCTGCCTTCCGCCTTCCCGATGGCGAGTGCTCTCCTGGATAAACAAGTCCTTATTTGGAGGGGGAATCCCGGGAAAAGAGCCGTTCATGGTGGCACATGCCTTTCTTCCCAGCACATGGGAGGCAGAGCAGGACTACCACAAGTTCAAAGCCAGCCTGGTCTACATAGTGAGTTCCAGGGCAGCCAGGACTACACAGTGAGAAGACCTTGGATTATGGGGACTTATGAACATCATTGTAATTGATAAAAACTATGGGGACCTTTAAATTTGCATGAATGCATTACATTTTACATCATATATGGTTATCAGTTTACGGGGGCCAGGGACAAAATGTGGTGGTTTGATTCAGGTGTCCCCCATAAACTTCAAGTGTTCTAAATGCTAGGTTCCCAGCTGATGGCAATTTGGGAATTAACACCTCCTGGAGGCAGAGTATGTTCCCAGCTGATGGCAATTTGGGAATTCACACCTCCTGGAGGCAGTATTGTTGGGGCGGGCTTATGGGTATTATAACCAGCTTCCCCTTGCCAGTGTTTTGACCAATGCTAGCCTCGCTGCCGCCGTGGCTCAGTTAACTCAAAATATATAAATTATACTAGGGGTGCAAATTTATCCAGATTTTTATCTAGTTTTCTATTACAGAATTGGTCACTTGAATTTGAAGATACCTTAAAAGAACTGAGACTGGCAGTAGTTAATGTGAATTCTGCCCGCATGGACTCCTCTCCTTTGCCTCTGGATTGTCATCTTGGCTGATCTCCGCTATGAATCATCTGAAGGAATGGGCACGTTTGGGTGCTCTTTAGCAGGCCTTCTGTTACTGGTCTCTCTGGTTTGCTTGTGGTGTCTGTGTAAAATCAGGGCCACGCTGAAATGACGGGATGCAGCTATGATCATTCAAGCCTTTACTGCCATAGAGGCTGCACAGTCCCCTAAGTCTGGCTGGCTACAACTAAAAGTTAATCTTCTTTCTGCTCAGGTTGCGAGGCTAAGCACTGCACTCTGGGTTAGCCCTAAAACTCCAGAGAAGAGCATGTTTGATTGCATGCGGGTTGATGCCCCAGATCCCGCCTCTGAGAAAAGGCATCAGGGTTGCAAAAATACGCATCATCAGAGATCAGACCTCTACTCTTACCTGTGGCTTGTTTTAAAACATAAAAGGGGGAACTGTAGAGAGCTGCAGGTGCCGCGCCTTAAAGATGGCACTGGCTTCCACCTTCCGCCTTCCCGATGGCGAGTGCTGTCCTGGATAAACAAGTCCTTATTTGGCTTGGGCCGTGATCTAGCTTGCTTGCTTCGCATATGTGGACCTATCTGCATTCACCACGTGGCTTACCAGGGTAGGCTGTTCAAAGGCTTCTTAAGCTTTGGGAGGGCTTGTCCCGGGGTCAGTCAGTCAGTGAGTCTGTGAGTGAGTGAGTGAGTGAGGGAGGGAGTCAGTAAGTGAGTGAGTGAGTCACTGAGTGAGTCAGTGAGTGAGTCAGTGAATCAGTCAGTGAGTGAGTGAGTCAGTCAGTCAGTGAGAAAGTGAGTGAGTGAGTGAGTCAGTGAGTGAGTGAGTGAGTCAGTCAGTGAGTGAGTGAGTCAGTGAGTGAGTGAGTGAGTGAGTCAGTGAGTCAGTGAGTGAGTCAGTGAGTGAGTGAGTGAGTGAGTGAGTGAGTCAGTCAGTCAGTCAGTCAGAAGATTGTTCAAGGTTCCTGAATAAACTGCTTCAAGAAGAGTCCGAGCGTTGCGTCTTCCTTGCTGGTCGAGGCGGACGCGACAACCGAACAGAATACTGTGTGAAATAAGTTAATTCGGTTCTAGGAATCAGTTTCCTTTCTACGAAGATGGTTGAGTGCAGCAAGTTCAACCATTCCTTGTTAATGTAATCTAAAAAGATGGCCAAGTTAGCAGAGTCACCTCATTTGTAAAATAGTTTGTTGAGAAAATTAACATCTTTATTGCCAAACATTGTACTGTGTGAAATAAGCTCATTCGGTTCTAGGAATCACTTGCTTTCCTACAAAGAAGGTTGAGTGCAGCAAGTTGAAACGTTCCTTGTTAATGTAATCTAAAAAGATGCACAACTTAGTAGATTGGCCTCATTTCTAAAGTAGTTTGTTTAGAAAACAAACATCTTCATTACCAAACACTGTACTATGTGAAATAAGCTAGTTCCGTTCTAGGAATCACTTGCTTTCCTATGAAGAAGGTTGAGTGCAGCAAGGTCAAACTTTCCTAGTTTGTGCACTCTAACAAGATGTACAAGTTAGTGGATTCGCCTCATTTCTAAAGTAGTTTCTTTAGAAAAGAAACATCTTCAGTACCGAACACTGTACTGTGTGAAATAAGTGAATTCGCTACTAGGAATCAGTTTAATTTCTTCGAAGATGGTTGAGTGCAGCAAGTTCAGACTTTCCTTGTTAATGTAATCTAAAAAGATGGCCAAGTTAGTAGATTCGCCTCATATGTAAAGTATTTTGTTAAGAAAACAAACATCTTCATTGCCAAACATTGTATTGTGAGAAATAAGCTCATTTGGTTCTAGGAATCAGTTGCTTTCCTACAAAGAAGGTTGAGTGCAGCAAGTTCAAACTTTCATTGTTAAGTTAATGTGAAAAGTTGCACAACTTAGTAGATTGGCCTCATTTCTAAAGTAGTTTGTTTACAAAACAAACATCTTCATTACCGAACACTATACTATGTGAAATGAGCTAGTTCGGTTCTAGGAATCACTTGCTTTCCTACGAAGAAGGTTGAGTGCAGCAAGTTCAAACTTTCCTCGTTTTTGTAATCTAACAAGATTTACAAGTTAGTGGAATCACGTCGTTTCTAAAGTGGTTTCCTTATAAAACAAACATCTTCAGTACTGAACACTGTACTGTGTGAAATAAGATAATTCGGTTCTAGGAATCAGTTTCCTTTCTACGAAGAAGGTTGAGTGCAGCAAGTTCAAACATTCCTTGTTTATGTAATCTAAAAAAATGGCCAAGTTAGCAGAGTCACCTCATTTGTAAAGTAGTTTGTTGAGAAAATTAACATCTTTATTACCGAACATTGTACTGTGTGAAATAAGCTCATTCGGAACTAGGAATCACTTGGTTTCCTACAAAGAAGGTTGAGTGCAGCAAGTTCAAACTTTCCTTTTTAATGAAATCTTAAAAGATGCACAACTTAGTAGATTGGCCTCATTTCTAAAGTAGTTTCTTTAGAAAAGAAACATCTTCAGTACCGAACACTGTACAGTGTGAAATAAGTTAATTCGCTTCTAGGAATCAGTTTAATTTCTACGAAGAAGGTTGAGTGCAGCAAGTTGAAACTTTCCTTGTTAATGTAATCTAAAAAGATGGCCAAATTAGAAGATTCGCCTCATTTGTAAAGTACTTTGTTGAGAAAACAAACATCTTCATTGTTTAACATTTTACTGTGTGAAATAAGCTCATTCAGCTCTAGGAATCAGTTGCTTTCCTACAAAGAAGGTTGAGTGCAGCAATTTCAAACTTTCCTTGTTAATGTAATCTGAAAAGATGCACAACTTAGTAGATTGGTCTCATTTCTAAAGTAGTTTGTTGAGAAAACAAACATCTTCATTACCGAACCCTGTACTATGTCAAATAAGCTAGTTACATTCTAGGAATCACTTCCTTTCCTAAGAAGAAGGTTGAGTGAAGCAATTTCAAACTTTCCTAGTTTGTGTAATCTAACAAGATGTACAAGTTAGTGGATTCGCCTCATTTCTAACGAGTTCGTTCAGAAAAGAAACATCTTCAGTACCAATCACTGTACTGTGTGAAATATGTTAATTCGCTTCTAGGAATCAGTTTAATTTCTTCGAAGATGGTTGAGTTTAACAAGTTCAAACTTTCCTTGTTAATGTAATCTAAAATATGGCCAAGTTAGTAGATTTGCCTCAGTGGTAAAGTAGTTCGTTGAGAAAACAAACAACTTCATTGCCGAACATTGTACTGTGTGAAAAAAGCTCATTTGGTTCTAGAATTCAGTTGCTTTCCTACAAAGATGGTTGAGTGCTGCAAGGTGAAACTTTCCTTGTTAATGTTATACAAAAAGATGCACAACTTAGTCGATTGGCCTCTTTTCTAAGGTAGTTTCTTTAGAAAACAAACATCTTCAGTACCGAACACTGTACTGTGTGAAATAAGTTCATTCGCTTCTAGGAATCAGTTTAATTTCTACGGAGAAGGTTGAATGCAGCAAGTTCAAACTTTCCTTGTTAATGTAATCTAAAAAATGGCAAAGTAAGAAGATTCGCCTCATTTGTAAATTTCTTTGTTGAGAAAACAAATATCTTCATTGCCGAACATTGTACTGTGTGAAATAAGCTCATTCGGTTCTAGGAATCACTTGCTTTCCTACAAGGAAGGTTGAGTGCAGCAAGTTCAAACTTTCCTTGTTAATGTAATCTAAAAAGATGCACAACTCAGTAGATTGGCCTCATTTCAAAAGTAGTTTGTTTAGAAAACAAACATCTTCAGTACCGAACACTGTACTGTGTGAAATAAGTGAATTCTCGTCTAGGAATCAGTTTAATTTCTACGAAGAAGGTTGAGTGCAGCAAGTTCAAACTTTCCTAGTTTGTGTAATCTAACAAGATCTACAAGTTAGTGGATTCGCGTCATTTCTAAATTAGTTTCTTTAGAAAACAAACATCTTCAGTTCCGAACACTGTACTGTGTGAAATAAGTGAATTCGCTTCTAGGAATCAGTTTAATTTCTACGAAAATGGTTGAGTGCAGCAAGTTCAAACTTTCCTTGTTAATGTAATCTAAAAAGATGGCTAAGCTAGCAGAGTCTCCTCATTTGTAAAGTTGTTTGTTGAGAAAATTAACATTTTTATTGCCGAACATTGTACTGTGTGAAATAAGCTCATTCGGTTCTAGGAATCACTTGTTTTCCTACAAAGAAGGTTGAGTGCAGCAAGTTCAAACTTTCCTTGTTAATGTAATCTAAAAAGATGCACAACTTAGTGGATTCGCCTCATTTCTAAAGTAGTTCCTTTAGAAAAGAAACATCTTCAGCACCGAACACTGTACTGTGTGAAATAAGTGAATTCGGTTCTAGGAATCAGTTTCCTTTCTACAAAGATGGTTGAGTGCAGCAAGTTCAAACTTTCCTTGTTAATGTAATCTAAAAAGATGGCCAAGTTAGTAGATTCGCCTCATTTGTAAAATAGTTTGTTGAGAAAAGAAAGCATCTTCATTACCGAACACTGTACTGTGTGAAATGAGCTAGTTCGGTTCTAGGAATCAGTTGCTTTCGTATAAAGAAGGTTGAGTGCAGCAAGTTCAAACTTTCCTTGTTTATTTGTTTTTTTTTTTAACCCTTGTGTCGAGGGCTGACTTTCAATAGATCGCAAGCGAGGAGCTGCTCTGACGTCTGAAACCCCGACCCAGAAGCAGGTCGTCACGCATGGTTTAGCGCCAGGTTCCATCACGAAAGTGCGATGCGTGCTTTCCTACAAAGGCGGCCCCCTTCCGGCCGCGCCCCAAACTTTCCTTGTTAATGTAATCTAAAAAGATGCACAACTTAGTAGATTGGCCTCATTTCTAAAGTAGTTTGTTTACAATCAAACATCTTCATTACGAACACTATACTATGTGAAATGAGCTAGTTCGGTTCTAGCA
Source organism: Orientallactaga sibirica (assembly GCA_036365145.1). Taxonomy (NCBI): domain Eukaryota; kingdom Metazoa; phylum Chordata; class Mammalia; order Rodentia; family Dipodidae; genus Orientallactaga; species Orientallactaga sibirica. The sequence continues at coordinate 49,445 of JAEOAD010000795.1, forward strand.
ATCACTTGCTTTCCTACGAAGAAGGATGAGTGCAGCAAATTCAAACTTTCCTCGTTTGGTTAATCTAACATGATGTACAAGTTAGTGGATTCGCATCGTTTCTAAAGCGGTTTCTTTAAAAACAAACATCTTCAGTACTGAACATTGTACTGTGTGAAATAAGTTAATTCGATTCTAGGAATCAGTTTCCTTTCTACGAATATGGTTGAGTGCAGCAAGTTCAAACTTTCCTTGTTAATGTAATCTAAAAAGATGGCCAAGTTAGCAGAGTCACCTCATTTGTAAAATCGTTTGTTGAGAAAATTAACAACTTTATTGCCGAACATTGTACTGTGTGAAATAAGCTCATTTGGTTCTAGGAATCACTTGCTTTCCTACAAAGAAGGTTGAGTGCAGCAAGTTCAAACTTTCCTTGTTAATGGAATCTAAAAAGATGCACAACTTAGTAGATTGGCCTCATTTCTAAAGTAGTTTCTTTAGAAAAGAAACATCTTCAGTACCGAACACTGTACTGTGTGCAATGAGTTAATTCGCTTTCTAGGAATCAGTTTAATTTTCTACGAAGATGCTTGAGTGCAGCAAGTTCAAACTTTCCTAGGTTGTGTAATCTAACAAGATGTACAAGTAACTGGATTCTCGTCCTTTCTAAATTAGTTTCCTTAGAAAACAAACATCTTCAGTACCGAACAGTGTACTGTGTGAAATAAGTTAATTCGGTTCTAGGAATCAGTTTCGTTTCTATGAAGATGGTTGAGTTTAGCAAGTTCAAACTTTCCTTGTTAATGTAATCGAAATAGATGTCCAAGTTAGTAGATTCGCCTCATTTCTAAAGTAGTTTCTTTAGAAAACAAACCTAAATTGCCAAACTTTGTACTGTGTGAAATGAGCTAATTCGGTTCCAGTAATCAGTTTACTTTCTACGAAGATGGTTGAGTTTAGCAAGTTCAAACTTTCCTTGTTAATGTGCTCTAAAAAGATGTCCAAGATAGTAGATTTTCCTCATTGGTAAAGTAGTTTGTTGAGAAAACAAACATCTTCATCGCCATGAACATTATACTGTGTGTAAAAAGGTAATTCAGTTCTAGAATTCAGTTGCTTTCCTACAAAGAAGGTTAAGTGCAGCCAGTTCAAACTTTCCCTGTAAATGTAATCTAAAAGATGCACAACGTAGTAGATTGGCCTCATTGCTAAAGTAGTTTCCTTAGGAAAGAAACATCTTCAGTACTGAACACTGTACTGTGTGAAATAAGGTAATTCGCTTCTAGGAATCAGTTTAATTTCTACGAAGAAGGTTGAGTGCAGCAAGTTCAAACTCTCCTAATTTGTGTAATCTAACAAGATGTACAAGTTAGTGCATTCGCCTCATTTCTAAAGTAGTTTCTTTAGAAAAGAAACATCTTCAGTACCGATCACTGTACTGTGTGAAATAAGGTAATTCGGGTCTAGGAATCAGTTTAATTTCTACGAAGATGGTTGAGTGCAGCAAGTTCAAACTTTCCTTCTTAATGTAATCTAAAAAGATGCACAGCTTAGAAGATTGGCCTCATTTCTAAAGTAGTTTGTTTACAAAACAAACATCTTCATTACCAAACACTATACTATGTGAAATGAGCTAGTTCGGTTCTAGGAATCACTTGCTTTCCTACGAAGAAGGTTGAGTGCAGCAAGTTTAAACTTTCCTTGTTAATGTAATCTGAAAAGATGGCCAACTTAGTAGATTCGCCTCATTTGTAAAGTAGTTTGTGGAGAAAACAAACATCTTCATTGCCAAACAGTGTACATTGAGAAAAAAGCTCATTCGGTTCTGGGAATCAGTTGCTTTCCTACAAAGAAGGTTGACTGCAGCAAGTTCAAACTTTCCTTGTTAATGTAATCTGAAAAGTTGCACAACTTAGTAGATTGGCCTCATTTCTAAAGTAGTTTGTTTACAAAACAAACATCTTCATTACCGAACACTATACTATGTGAAATGAGTTAGTTCGGTTCTAGGAGTCACTTGCTTTCCTATGAAGAAGGTTGAGTGCAGCAAGTTCAAACTTTCCTCGTTTGTGTAATCTAACAAGGTTTACAAGTTAGTGGATTCGGGTCGTTTCTAAAGTGGTTTTTTATAAAACAAACATCTTCAGTAGTGAACACTGTACTGTGTGAAATAAGTTAATTCCGGTTCTAGGAATCAGTTTCCTTTCTACGAAGATGGTTGATTGCAGCAAGTTCAAACTTTCCTTGTTAATGTAATCTAAAAAAGTTGGACAAGTTAGCGTAGTCACCTCATTTGTAAAGTAGTTTGTTGAGAAAATTAACATCTTTATTGCCGAACATTGTACTGTGTTAAATACGCTCATTCGGTTCTAGGAATCACTTGCTTTCCTACAAAGAAGGGTGAGTGCAGCAAGTTCAAACTTTCCTTGTTAATGTAATCTTAAAAGATGCACAACTTAGTAGATTGGCCTCATTTCTAAAGTACTTTGTTTACAAAACAAACATCTTCATTACCAAACACTATACTAAGTGAAATGAGCTAGTTCGGTTCTGGGAATCACTTACTTTCCTACAAAGAAGGTTGAATGCAGCAAGTTCAAACTTTCCCAGTTTGTGTAATATAACAAGATGTACAAGATAGTGGTTTTGCCTCATTTCTAAAGTAGTTTCTTTAGAAAAGAAACATCTTCAGTACCGAACACTGTACTGTGTGAAATAAGTGAATTCACTTCTAGGAATCAGTTTAATTTCTACGAAGATGGTTGAGTGCAGCAAGTTCAAACTTTCTTTTTAATGTAATCTAAAAAAGATGGCCAACATAGTAGATTTGCCTCATTTGTAAACTAGTTTGTGGAGAAAACAAACATCTTCATTGCCAAACAGTGTACTGTGAGAAAAAAGCTCATTCGGTTCTGGGAATCAGTTGCTTTCCTACAAAGAAGGTTGAGTGCAGCAAGTTCAAACTTTCCTCCTTTGTGTAATCTAACAAGATTTACAAGTTAGTGGATTCGGGTCATTTCTAAAGTGGATTCCTTATAAAACAAACATCTTCAGTAGTGAACACTGTACTGTGTGAAATAAGTTAATTCGGTTCTAGGAATCAGTTTCCTTTCTTCGAAGATGGTTGAGTGCAGCAAGTTCAAACTTTCCTTGTTAATGTAATCTAAAAAAGGTGGCCAAGTTAGCAGAGTCACCTCATTTGTAAAGTAGTTTGTTGAGAAAATTAACATCTTTATTGCGAACATTGTACTGTGTGAAATAAGCTCATTCGGTTCTAGGAAACACTTGCTTACCTACAAAGAAGGTTGAGTGCAGCAAGTTCAAACTTTCCTTGTTAATGTAATCTGAAAAGATGCACAACTTAGTAGATTGGCCTCATTTCTAAAGTAGTTTGTTTACAAAACAAACATCTTCATTTCTAACACTATACTATGTGAAATGAGCTAGTTCGGTTCTAGGAATCACTTGCTTTAAAACGAAGAAGGTTGAGTGCAGCAAGATCAAACATTCCTTGTTAATGTAATCTGAAAAGATGCACAACTTAGTAGATTGACCTCATTTCTAAAGTAGTTTCTTTAGAAAAGAAACATCTTCAGTACTGAACACTGTACTGAGTGAAATAAGGTAAATAGGTTCTAGGAATCAGTTTAATTTCTAAGAAGATGGTTGAGTGCAGCAAGTTCAAACTTTCCTTGTCAATGTAGTCTAAAAAAGATGGCCAAGTTAGCAGAGTCACCTCATTTGTAAAGTAGTTTGTTGAGAAAATTAACATCTTTATTGCTGAACATTGTACTGTGTGAAATAAGCTCAATCGGTTCTAGGAATCACTTACTTTCCTACAAAGAAGGTTGAGTGGAGCAAGTTCAAACATTCCTTGTTAATGTAATCTGAAAAGATGCACAACTTAGTAGATTGGCCTCATTTCTAAAGTAGTTTCTTTAGAAAAGAAACATCTTCAGTATAGAACAGTATACAGTGTGAAATAAGTTAATTCGCTTCTAGGAATCAGTTTAATTTCTACGAAGAAGGTTGAGTGCAGCAAGTTCAAACTTTCCTTGTTAATGTAATCTAAAAAGATGGCCAAGTTAGAAGGTTCGCCTCATTTGTAAAGTACTTTCTGAGAAAACAAACATCTTCATTGCCGAACATTGTACTGTGTGAAATAAGCTCATTCGGTTCTAGGAATCAGTTGCTTTCCTACAAAGAAGGTTGAGTGCAGCAAGTTCAAACTTTCCTTGTTAATGTAATCTAAAAAGATGCACAACTTAGTAGATTGGCCTCATTTCTAAAGTAGATTGTTTAGAAAAGAAACATCTTCATTACGAAGACTGTACTTTGTGAAATAAGCTAATTCTGTTCTAGGAATAACTTGCTTTCCTCCAAAGAAGGTTGAGTGCAGCAAGTTCAAACTTTCCTTGTTAACGTAATCTAAAAAGATGCACAACGTAGTAGATTGGCCTCATTTCTAATGTAGTTTCTTTAGAAAAGAAACATCTTCAGTAACGAACACTGTACTGTGTGAAATAAGTGAATTCGCTTCTAGGAATCAGTTTAATTTCTACGAAGATGGTTGAGTTTAGCAAGTTCAAACTTTCCTTGTTAATGTGCTCTAAAAAGATGTCCAAGTTAATAGATTTGCCTCATTGGGAAAGTAGTTTGTTGAGAAAAGAAATATCTTCATTGCCGGACATTGTACTGTGTGAAAAAAGCTAATTTAGTTCTAGAATTCAGTTGCTTTCCTACAAAGAATGTTGAGTGCAGCCAGTTCAAACTTTCCTTGTTAATGTATTCTAAAAAGATGCACAACTTAGTAGATTGGCCTCATTTCCAAAGTAGTTTCCTTAGAAAAGAAACATCTTCAGTACCGAACACTGTACTGTGTGAAATAAGTTAATTCGCTTCTCGGAATCAGTTTAATTTCTACGAAGAAGGTTGAGTGCAGCAAGTTAAAACTTTCCTGGTTAATGTAATCTAAAAAGATGGCCAAGTTAGAAGATTCTCCTGATTTGTAAAGTACTTTGTTGAGAAAACAAACATCTTCATTGCGGAACATTGTACTGTGTGAAATAAGCTCATTCGGTTCTAGGAATCAGTTGCTTTACTACAAAGAAGGTTGAGTGCAGCAAGTTCAAACTTTCCTTCTTAATGTAATCTAAAAAGATGGCCAAGTAAGTAGATTTGCCTCATTTGTAAAGTAGTTTGTTGAGAAAACAAACATCTTCATTGCCGAACATTGTACTGTGTGAAATAAGCTCATTCGTTTCTAGGAATCAGTTTCTTTCCTACAAGGAAGGTTGAGTGCAGCAAGTTCATACTTTCCCTGTTAATATAATCTGAAAAGGTGAACAACTTAGTAGATTGTCCTCATTTCTAAAGTAGTTTGTTTATAAAACAAACATCTTCATTACCGATCACTGTACAGTGTGAAATAAGTTAATTCGCTTGTAGGAATCAGTTTAATTTCTTCAAAGATGGTTGAGTGCAGCAAGTTCAAACTTTCCTTGTTAATGTAATCTAAAAAGATGGCCAAGTTAGCAGAGTCACCTCATTTGTAAAATAGTTTCTTGAGAAAACAAACATCTTCATTGTCGAACATTGTACTGTGTGAAACAAGCTCATTCGGCTCTAGGAGTCACTTGCTTTCCTACAACGCAGGTTGAGTGCAGCAAGTTCAAACTTTCCTTGTTAATGTAAACTGAAATGATGCACAACTTAGTAGATTGGCCTCATTTCTGAAGTAGTTTGTTTACAAAACAAACATCTTCATTACCGAACACTATACTATGTGAAATGAGCTAGTTCGGTTCTAGGAATCACTTGCTTTCCTACGAAGAAGGTTGAGTGCAGCAAGTTCAAACTTTCCTCGTTTTGTAATCTAACAAGATTTACAAGTTAGTGGAATCACGTCGTTTCTAAAGTGGTTTCCTTATAAAACAAACATCTTCAGTACTGAACACTGTACTGTGTGAAATAAGATAATTCGGTTCTAGGAATCAGTTTCCTTTCTACGAAGAAGGTTGAGTGCAGCAAGTTCAAACATTCCTTGTTTATGTAATCTAAAAAAATGGCCAAGTTAGCAGAGTCACCTCATTTGTAAAGTAGTTTGTTGAGAAAATTAACATCTTTATTACCGAACATTGTACTGTGTGAAATAAGCTCATTCGGAACTAGGAATCACTTGGTTTCCTACAAAGAAGGTTGAGTGCAGCAAGTTCAAACTTTCCTTTTAATGAAATCTAAAAAGATGCACAACTTAGTAGATTGGCCTCATTTCTAAAGTAGTTTCTTTAGAAAAGAAACATCTTCAGTACCCGAACACTGTACAGTGTGAAATAAGTTAATTCGCTTCTAGGAATCAGTTTAATTTCTACGAAGAAGGTTGAGTGCAGCAAGTTGAAACTTTCCTTGTTAATGTAATCTAAAAAGATGGCCAAATTAGAAGATTCGCCTCATTTGTAAAGTACTTTGTTGAGAAAACAAACATCTTCATTGCCGAACATTTTACTGTGTGAAATAAGCTCATTCGGCTCTAGGAATCAGTTGCTTTCCTACAAAGAAGGTTGAGTGCAGCAATTTCAAACTTTCCTTGTTAATGTAATCTGAAAAGATGCACAACTTAGTAGATTGGTCTCATTTCTAAAGTAGTTTGTTGAGAAAACAAACATCTTCATTACCGAACCCTGTACTATGTCAAATAAGCTAGTTACATTCTAGGAATCACTTCCTTTCCTAAGAAGAAGGTTGAGTGAAGCAATTTCAAACTTTCCTAGTTTGTGTAATCTAACAAGATGTACAAGTTAGTGGATTCGCCTCATTTCTAACGAGTTCGTTCAGAAAAAGAAACATCTTCAGTACCAATCACTGTACTGTGTGAAATATGTTAATTCGGCTTCTAGGAATCAGTTTAATTTCTTGAAGATGGTTGAGTTTAACAAGTTCAAACTTTCCTTGTTAATGTAATCTAAAATATGGCCAAGTTAGTAGATTTGCCTCAGTGGTAAAGTAGTTCGTTGAGAAAACAAACAACTTCATTGCTAACATTGTACTGTGTGAAAAAAAAGCTCATTCGGTTCTAGAATTCAGTTGCTTTCCTACAAAGATGGTTGAGTGCTGCAAGGTGAAACTTTCCTTGTTAATGTTATACAAAAAGATGCACAACTTAGTCGATTGGCCTCTTTTCTAAGGTAGTTTCTTTAGAAAACAAACATCTTCAGTACCGAACACTGTACTGTGTGAAATAAGTTCATTCGCTTCTAGGAATCAGTTTAATTTCTACGGAGAAGGTTGAATGCAGCAAGTTCAAACTTTCCTTGTTAATGTAATCTAAAAAATGGCAAAGTAAGAAGATTCGCCTCATTTGTAAAGTACTTTGTTGAGAAAACAAATATCTTCATTGCCGAACATTGTACTGTGTGAAATAAGCTCATTCGGTTCTAGGAATCACTTGCTTTCCTACAAGGAAGGTTGAGTGCAGCAAGTTCAAACTTTCCTTGTTAATGTAATCTAAAAAGATGCACAACTCAGTAGATTGGCCTCATTTCAAAAGTAGTTTGTTTAGAAAACAAACATCTTCAGTACCGAACACTGTACTGTGTGAAATAAGTGAATTTCGTCTAGGAATCAGTTTAATTTCTACGAAGAAAGTTGAGTGCAGCAAGTTCAAACTTTCCTAGTTTGTGTAATCTAACAAGATCTACAAGTTAGTGGATTGCGTCATTTCTAAATTAGTTTCTTTAGAAAACAAACATCTTCAGTTCGAACACTGTACTGTGTGAAATAAGTGAATTCGCTTCTAGGAATCAGTTTAATTTCTACGAAAATGGTTGAGTGCAGCAAGTTCAAACTTTCCTTGTTAATGTAATCTAAAAAAGATGGCTAAGCTAGCAGAGTCTCCTCATTTGTAAAGTTGTTTGTTGAGAAAATTAACATTTTTATTGCCTTTAACATTGTACTGTGTGAAATAAGTTCAAGCTCATTCAGTTCTAGAATTCAGGTGCTTTCCTAAAAAGACCGTTGAATGCAGCAAGTTCAAACTTTCCTTTTTAATGTAATCTAAAAAGATGCACAACTTAGTAGATTGGCCTCATTTCTAAAGCAGTGTCTTTAGAAAACAAACCTTCATGCCAAACATTGTACTGTGTGAAATGAGCTAATTCGGTTATAGGAATGAGTTCACTTTCTACAAAGATGGTTGAGTTTAGCAAGTTCAAACTTTCCTTGTTAATGTAATCTAAAAAGACGCACAAATTAGTGGATTCGCCTCATTTGCAAAGTAATTTCTTTAGAAAAGAAACATCTTCAGTACTGTACACTGTACTGTGTGAAATGAATTAATTCGCTTCTAGGAATCAGTTTAATTTCTATGAAGATGGTTGAGTGCAGCAAGTTCAAACTTTCCTTGTTAATGTAATTTGCAAAGATGGCCAAGTTAGTAGATTCACCTCATTTGTAAAGTAGCTTGTTGAGAAAACAAACGCGTCTTCATTGACGAACATTGTACTGTGTGAAAAAAGCTAATTCGGATCTAGAATTCAGTTGCTTTCCTACAAAGACGGTTGAGTGCAGCAAGTTCAAATATTCCTTGTTAATGTATGCTAAAAGATGCACAAATTAGTGGATTCGCCTCATTTCTAAAGTAATTTCTTTAGGAAAGAAACATCTTCAGTACCGAACACTGTACTGTGTGAAAGAAGTGAATTTGCTTCTAGGAATCAGTTTCCTTTCTACGAAGATGGTTGAGTGCAGCAAGTTCAAACTTTCCTTGTTAATGTAATCTAAAAAGATGGCCAAGTTAGCAGAGTCACCTCATTTGTACAGTAGTTTGTTGAGAAAATTAACATCTTTATTGCCGAACATTGTACTGTGTGAAATAAGCTCATTCGGTTCTAGGAATCACTTGTTTTCCTACAAAGAAGGTTGAGTGCAGCAAGTTCAAACTTTCCTTGTTAATGTAATCTAAAAAGATGCACAACTTAGTGGATTCGCCTCATTTCTAAAGTAGTTCCTTTAGAAAAGAAACATCTTCAGCACCGAACACTGTACTGTGTGAAATAAGTGAATTCGGTTCTAGGAATCAGTTTCCTTTCTACGAAGATGGTTGAGTGCAGCAAGTTCAAACTTTCCTTGTTAATGTAATCTAAAAAGATGGCCAAGTTAGTAGATTCGCCTCATTTGTAAAATAGTTTGTTGAGAAAACAAGCATCTTCATTACCGAACACTGTACTGTGTGAAATGAGCTAGTTCGGTTCTAGGAATCAGTTGCTTTCGTATAAAGAAGGTTGAGTGCAGCAAGTTCAAACTTTCCTTGTCAATGTAATGTAAAAGATGCATAACTTAGTAGATTGGCCTCATTTCAAAAGTAGTTTCTTTAGAAAAGAAACATCTTCAGTACTGAACACTGTACTGTGTGAAATAAGGTAAATCGGGTCTAGGAATCAGTTTAATTTCTACGAAGATGCTTGAGTGCAGCAAGTTCAAACTTTCCTTGTTTATTTGTTTTTTTTTTTTTTAACCCTTGTGTCGAGGGCTGACTTTCAATAGATCGCAGCGAGGGAGCTGCTCTGCTACGTACGAAACCCCGACCCAGAAGCAGGTCGTCTACGCATGGTTTAGCGCCAGGTTCCACACGAAAGTGCGATGCGTGACGGGCGAGAGGGCGGCCCCCTTTCCGGCCGCGCCCCCAAACTTTCCTTGTTAATGTAATCTAAAAAGATGCACAACTTAGTAGATTGGCCTCATTTCTAAAGTAGTTTCTTTAGAAAAGAAACATCTTCAGTACCGAACACTGTACTGTGTGCAATGAGTTAATTCGCTTCTAGGAATCAGTTTAATTTCTACGAAGATGCTTGAGTGCAGCAAGTTCAAACTTTCCTAGGTTGTGTAATCTAACAAGATGTACAAGTAACTGGATTCTCGTCCTTTCTAAATTAGTTTCCTTAGAAAACAAACATCTTCAGTACCGAACAGTGTACTGTGTGAAATAAGTTAATTCGGTTCTAGGAATCAGTTTCGTTTCTATGAAGATGGTTGAGTTTAGCAAGTTCAAACTTTCCTTGTTAATGTAATCGAAATAGATGTCCAAGTTAGTAGATTCGCCTCATTTCTAAAGTAGTTTCTTTAGAAAACAAACCTAAATTGCCAAACTTTGTACTGTGTGAAATGAGCTAATTCGGTTCCAGTAATCAGTTTACTTTCTACGAAGATGGTTGAGTTTAGCAAGTTCAAACTTTCCTTGTTAATGTGCTCTAAAAAGATGTCCAAGATAGTAGATTTTCCTCATTGGTAAAGTAGTTTGTTGAGAAAACAAACATCTTCATCGCCGAACATTATACTGTGTGTAAAAAGGTAATTCAGTTCTAGAATTCAGTTGCTTTCCTACAAAGAAGGTTAAGTGCAGCCAGTTCAAACTTTCCCTGTAAATGTAATCTAAAAAGATGCACAACGTAGTAGATTGGCCTCATTGCTAAAGTAGTTTCCTTAGGAAAGAAACATCTTCAGTACTGAACACTGTACTGTGTGAAATAAGGTAATTCGCTTCTAGGAATCAGTTTAATTTCTACGAAGAAGGTTGAGTGCAGCAAGTTCAAACTCTCCTAATTTGTGTAATCTAACAAGATGTACAAGTTAGTGCATTCGCCTCATTTCTAAAGTAGTTTCTTTAGAAAAGAAACATCTTCAGTACCGATCACTGTACTGTGTGAAATAAGGTATTCGGGTCTAGGAATCAGTTTAATTTCTACGAAGATGGTTGAGTGCAGCAAGTTCAAACTTTCCTTCTTAATGTAATCTAAAAAGATGCACAGCTTAGAAGATTGGCCTCATTTCTAAAGTAGTTTGTTTACAAAACAAACATCTTCATTACCAAACACTATACTATGTGAAATGAGCTAGTTCGGTTCTAGGAATCACTTGCTTTCCTACGAAGAAGGTTGAGTGCAGCAAGTTTAAACTTTCCTTGTTAATGTAATCTGAAAAGATGGCCAACTTAGTAGATTCGCCTCATTTGTAAAGTAGTTTGTGGAGAAAACAAACATCTTCATTGCCAAACAGTGTACACATTGAAAAAAGCTCATTCGGTTCTGGGAATCAGTTGCTTTCCTACAAAGAAGGTTGACTGCAGCAAGTTCAAACTTTCCTTGTTAATGTAATCTGAAAAGTTGCACAACTTAGTAGATTGGCCTCATTTCTAAAGTAGTTTGTTTACAAAACAAACATCTTCATTACCGAACACTATACTATGTGAAATGAGTTAGTTCGGTTCTAGGAGTCACTTGCTTTCCTATGAAGAAGGTTGAGTGCAGCAAGTTCAAACTTTCCTCGTTTGTGTAATCTAACAAGGTTTACAAGTTAGTGGATTCGGGTCGTTTCTAAAGTGGTTTCCTTATAAAACAAACATCTTCAGTAGTGAACACTGTACTGTGTGAAATAAGTTAATTCGGTTCTAGGAATCAGTTTCCTTTCTGCGAAGATGGTTGATTGCAGCAAGTTCAAACTTTCCTTGTTAATGTAATCTAAAAAGTTGGACAAGTTAGCGTAGTCACCTCATTTGTAAAGTAGTTTGTTGAGAAAATTAACATCTTTATTGCCGAACATTGTACTGTGTTAAATACGCTCATTCGGTTCTAGGAATCACTTGCTTTCCTACAAAGAAGGGTGAGTGCAGCAAGTTCAAACTTTCCTTGTTAATGTAATCTTAAAAGATGCACAACTTAGTAGATTGGCCTCATTTCTAAAGTACTTTGTTTACAAAACAAACATCTTCATTACCAAACACTATACTAAGTGAAATGAGCTAGTTCGGTTCTGGGAATCACTTACTTTCCTACGAAGAAGGTTGAATGCAGCAAGTTCAAACTTTCCCAGTTTGTGTAATATAACAAGATGTACAAGATAGTGGTTTTGCCTCATTTCTAAAGTAGTTTCTTTAGAAAAGAAACATCTTCAGTACCGAACACTGTACTGTGTGAAATAAGTGAATTCACTTCTAGGAATCAGTTTAATTTCTACGAAGATGGTTGAGTGCAGCAAGTTCAAACTTTCTTTTTTAATGTAATCTAAAAAGATGGCCAACATAGTAGATTTGCCTCATTTGTAAACTAGTTTGTGGAGAAAACAAACATCTTCATTGCCAAACAGTGTACTGTGAGAAAAAAAGCTCATTCGGTTCTGGGAATCAGTTGCTTTCCTACAAAGAAGGTTGAGTGCAGCAAGTTCAAACTTTCCTCCTTTGTGTAATCTAACAAGATTTACAAGTTAGTGGATTCGGGTCATTTCTAAAGTGGATTCCTTATAAAACAAACATCTTCAGTAGTGAACACTGTACTGTGTGAAATAAGTTAATTCGGTTCTAGGAATCAGTTTCCTTTCTTCGAAGATGGTTGAGTGCAGCAAGTTCAAACTTTCCTTGTTAATGTAATCTAAAAAAGGTGGCCAAGTTAGCAGAGTCACCTCATTTGTAAAGTAGTTTGTTGAGAAAATTAACATCTTTATTGCGAACATTGTACTGTGTGAAATAAGCTCATTCGGTTCTAGGAAACACTTGCTTTACCTACAAAGAAGGTTGAGTGCAGCAAGTTCAAACTTTCCTTGTTAATGTAATCTGAAAAGATGCACAACTTAGTAGATTGGCCTCATTTCTAAAGTAGTTTGTTTACAAAACAAACATCTTCATTACGAACACTATACTATGTGAAATGAGCTAGTTAGGTTCTAGGAATCACTTGCTTTCCTACAGAAGAAGGTTGAGTGCAGCAAGATCAAACATTCCTTGTTAATGTAATCTGAAAAGATGCACAACTTAGTAGATTGACCTCATTTCTAAAGTAGTTTCTTTAGAAAAGAAACATCTTCAGTACTGAACACTGTACTGAGTGAAATAAGGTAAATAGGTTCTAGGAATCAGTTTAATTTCTAAGAAGATGGTTGAGTGCAGCAAGTTCAAACTTTCCTTGTCAATGTAGTCTAAAAAGATGGCCAAGTTAGCAGAGTCACCTCATTTGTAAAGTAGTTTGTTGAGAAAATTAACATCTTTATTGCTGAACATTGTACTGTGTGAAATAAGCTCAATCGGTTCTAGGAATCACTTACTTTCCTACAAAGAAGGTTGAGTGGAGCAAGTTCAAACATTCCTTGTTAATGTAATCTGAAAAGATGCACAACTTAGTAGATTGGCCTCATTTCTAAAGTAGTTTCTTTAGAAAAGAAACATCTTCAGTATAGAACAGTATACAGTGTGAAATAAGTTAATTCGCTTCTAGGAATCAGTTTAATTTCTACGAAGAAGGTTGAGTGCAGCAAGTTCAAACTTTCCTTGTTAATGTAATCTAAAAGATGGCCAAGTTAGAAGGTTCGCCTCATTTGTAAAGTACTTTCTGAGAAAACAAACATCTTCATTGCGAACATTGTACTGTGTGAAATAAGCTCATTCGGTTCTAGGAATCAGTTGCTTTCCTACAAAGAAGGTTGAGTGCAGCAAGTTCAAACTTTCCTTGTTAATGTAATCTAAAAAGATGCACAACTTAGTAGATTGGCCTCATTTCTAAAGTAGATTGTTTAGAAAACGAACATCTTCATTACGAAGACTGTACTTTGTGAAATAAGCTAATTCTGTTCTAGGAATAACTTGCTTTCCTCCAAAGAAGGTTGAGTGCAGCAAGTTCAAACTTTCCTTGTTAACGTAATCTAAAAGATGCACAACGTAGTAGATTGGCCTCATTTCTAATGTAGTTTCTTTAGAGAAAGAAACATCTTCATTAACGAACACTGTACTGTGTGAAATAAGTGAATTCGGTTCTAGGAATCAGTTTAATTTCTACGAAGATGGTTGAGTTTAGCAAGTTCAAACTTTCCTTGTTAATGTGCTCTAAAAAGATGTCCAAGTTAATAGATTTGCCTCATTGGGAAAGTAGTTTGTTGAGAAAAGAAATATCTTCATTGCCGGACATTGTACTGTGTGAAAAAAGCTAATTTAGTTCTAGAATTCAGTTGCTTTCCTACAAAGAATGTTGAGTGCAGCCAGTTCAAACTTTCCTTGTTAATGTATTCTAAAAAAGATGCACAACTTAGTAGATTGGCCTCATTTCCAAAGTAGTTTCCTAGAAAAGAAACATCTTCAGTACCGAACACTGTACTGTGTGAAATAAGTTAATTCGGTTCTAGGAATCAGTTTAATTTCTACAAAGAAGGTTGAGTGCAGCAAGTTAAAACTTTCCTGGTTAATGTAATCTAAAAAGATGGCCAAGTTAGAAGATTCTCCTGATTTGTAAAGTACTTTGTTGAGAAAACAAACATCTTCATTGCGGAACATTGTACTGTGTGAAATAAGCTCATTCGGTTCTAGGAATCAGTTGCTTTACTACAAAGAAGGTTGAGTGCAGCAAGTTCAAACTTTCCTTCTTAATGTAATCTAAAAAGATGGCCAAGTAAGTAGATTTTGCCTCATTTGTAAAGTAGTTTGTTGAGAAAACAAACATCTTCATTGCCAAACATTTTACTGTGTGAAATAAGCTCATTCGTTTCTAGGAATCAGTTTCTTTCCTACAAGGAAGGTTGAGTGCAGCAAGTTCATACTTTCCCTGTTAATATAATCTAAAAAGGTGAACAACTTAGTAGATTGTCCTCATTTCTAAAGTAGTTTGTTTATAAAACAAACATCTTCATTACCGATCACTGTACAGTGTGAAATAAGTTAATTCAGTTGTAGGAATCAGTTTAATTTCTTCAAAGATGGTTGAGTGCAGCAAGTTCAAACTTTCCTTGTTAATGTAATCTAAAAAGATGGCCAAGTTAGCAGAGTCACCTCATTTGTAAAATAGTTTCTTGAGAAAACAAACATCTTCATTGTCGAACATTGTACTGTGTGAAACAAGCTCATTGGTTCTAGGAGTCACTTGCTTTCCTACAACGCAGGTTGAGTGCAGCAAGTTCAAACTTTCCTAGTTTGTTAATGTAAACTGAAACGATGCACAACTTAGTAGATTGGCCTCATTTCTAAAGTAGTTTGTTTAGAAAACAAACATCTTCATTACCGAACACTGTACTATGTGAAATAAACTAGTTCCGTTCTAGGAATCACTTCCTTTCCAACAAAGAAGGTTGAGTGCAGCAAGTTCAAACTTTCCTAGTTTGTGTAATCTAACAAGATGTACAAGTTAGTTCATTCGCCTCATTTCTAAAGTAGTTTCTTTAGAAAAGTAACATCTTCAGTACCGAACACTGTACTGTGTGAAATAAGTGAATTCGGTTCTAGGAATCAGTTTGCTTTTCTACGAAGAAGGCTGAGTGCAGCAAGTTCAAACTTTCCCAGTCAATTTAATCTAAAAAGATGGCCAAGTTAGTAGATTCGCCTCATTTGTAAAGTAGTTTGTTGAGAAAACTAACATCTTCATTGCCAAACATTGTACTGTGTGAAATAACCTCATTCGGTTCTAGGAATCAGTAGCGTTCCTACGAAGAAGGTTGATTGCAGCAAGTTCAAACTTGCCTAGTTTGTGTAATCAAAGAAGATGTACAAGTTAGTGGATTCGCTTCGTTTCTAAAGTGGTATCTTTAGAAAAGAAACGTCTTCAGTACCAAACACTGTACTGTGTGAAATAAGTTAATTCGGTTCTAGGAATCAGTTTTCTTTCTACGAAGATGGTTGAGTGCAGCAAGTTAAACTTTCCTTGTTAATGTAATCTAAAAAGATGTCCAAGTTAGTAGATTCGCCTCATTTCTAAAGTAGTTTCTTTAGAAAACAAACCTAAATTGCCAAACTTTGTACTGTGTGAAATGAGCTAATTCGGTTCTAGGAATCAGATTACTTTCCACGAAGATGGTTGAGTTTAGCAAGTTCAAACTTGCCTTTTTAATGGGCTCTAAAAAGATGTCCAAGTTAGTAGATTTGCCTCATTGGTAAAGTAGTTTGTTAAGAAAAAAAAATCTTCATTGCAGAACATTGTACTGTGTGAAAAAAGCTAATTTAGTTCTAGATTTCAGTTGCTTTCCTACAAAGAAGGTTGAGTGCAGCCAGTTCAAACTTTCCTTGCTAATGTAATCTAAAAAGATGCACAACTTGGTAGATTGGCCTCATTTCTAAAGTAGTTTGTTTACAAAGCAAACATCTTCATTACCGAGCACTATACTATGTGAAATGAGCTAGTTCGGTTCTAGGAATCACTTGCTTTCCTACGAAGAAGGTTGAGTGCAGCAAGTTCAAACTTTCCTAGTTTGTGTAATCTAACAAGATGTACAAGGTAGTGCAGTCGCCTCATTTCTAAAGTAGTTTCTTTAGAAAAGAATCATCTTCAGTACTGAACACTGTACTGTGTGAAATAAGGTAAATCGGTTCTTGGATTCAGTTTAATTTCTACAAAGATGGTTGAGTGCAGCAAGTTCAAACTTACCTTGTTAATGTAATCTAAAAAGATGCACAACTTATTATATTGGCCTCGTTTCTCAATTAGTTTCTTGAAAAAAGAAACATTTTCATTACCGAACACTGTACTGTGTGAAATAAGTGAATTCGGTTCTAGGAACCAGTTTAATTTCTACGAAGAAGGTTGAGTGCAGCAAGTTCAAACTTTCTTTGTTAATGTAATCTCAAAAGATGGCCAAGTTAGAAGACTCGCCTCATTCGTAAAGTACTTTGTTGAGGAAACAAACATCTTCTTTGCCGAACATTGTACTGTGTGAAATAAGCTCATTCGGTTCTAGGAATCAGTTGCTTTCCTACAAAGAAGGTTGAGTGCAGCAAGTTCAAACTTTCCTTGTTAATGTAATCTAAAAAAGATGCACAACTTAGTAGATTGGCCTCATTTTCTAAAGTAGTTTCTTTAGAAAACAAACATCTTCAGTACCGAACACTGTACTGTGTGAAATAAGTGAATTCGCTTCAAGGAATGATTTTAATTTCTACGAAGAAGGTTGAGTGCAGCAAGTTCAAACTTTCCTAGTTTGTGTAATCTAACAAGATATACAAGTTACTTTATTCGCGTCATTTCTAAATTAGTTTCTTTACAAAACAAACATCTTCAGTACCGAACACTGTACTGTGTGAAATAAGTTAATTCGGTTCTAGGAATCAGTTTCCCTTCTACAAAGATTGTTGAGTTTAGCAAGTTCAAACTTTCCTTGTTAATGTAATCTAAAAAGATGTCCAAGTTAGTAGATTCACCTCATTTCTAACGTAGTTTCTTTGCAAAACAAACCTAAATTGCCAAACTTTGTACTGTGTGAAATGAGCTAATACGGTTCTAGGAATCAGTTTACTTTTCTACAAAGATGGTTGAGTTTAGCAAGTTCAAACTTTCCTTGTTAATGTGCTCTAAAAAGATGTACAAGTTAGTAGATTTGCCTCATTTGTTAAAGTAGTTTGTTGAGAAAACAAACATCTTCATTGCCCGAACATTGTACTGTGTGAAATAAGCTCATTCGGTTCTAGGAATCAATTGCTTTCCTACAAAAGAAGGTTGAGTGCAGCAAGTTCAAACTTTCCTTGTTAATGTAATCTAACAAGATGTACAAGTTAGTAGATTGGCCTCATTTCTAAAGTAGTTTGTTTACAAAACAAACATCTTCATTACCGAACATTGTACTATGTGAAATAAGCTAATTCGGTTCTAGGAATCACTGGCTTTCCTACAAAGAAGGTTGAGTGCAGCAAGTTCAAACTTTCCTAGTTTGTGTAATCTAACAAGATGTCCAAGTTAGTGCATTCACCTCATTTCTAAAGTAGTTTCTTGAGAAAAGAAACATCTTCAGTACTGAACATTGTACTGTGTTGAAATAAGCTAATTCGGTTCTAGGAATCATTTTAATTTCCTACAAATATGGTTGAGTGCAGCAAGTTCAAACTTTCCTTGTTAATGTAATCTAACAAGATGTACAAGTTAGTAGATTGGCCTCATTTTTAAAGTAGTTTGTTTACAAAACAAACATCTTCATTGCGAACATTATACTATGTGAAATAAGCTAATTCGGTTCTAGGAATCACTTGCTTTCCTACAAAGAAGGTTGAGTGCAGCAAGTTCAAACTTTCTAGTTTGTGTAATCTAACAAGATGTACAAGTTAGTGGATTCGCCTCATTTCTAAAGTAGTTTCTTGAGAAAACAAACATCTTCATTACTGAACACTGTACTGTGTGAAATAAGCTAGTTTGGTTCTAGGAGTCACTTTAATTTCTACAAAGATGGTTGAGTGCAGCAAGTTCAAACTTTCCTAGTTTTGTGTAATCTAAAAAGATGTACAAGTTAGTAGAGTCACCTCATTTCTAATATAGTTTCTTGAGAAAATTAACATCTTTATTAGCCGAACATTGTACTGTGTGAAATAAGCTAGTTCTGTTCTAGGAATCACTTGCTTTCCTACAAAGAAGGTTGAGTGCAGCAAGTTCAAACTTTCCTAGTTTGTGTAATCTAACAAGATGTACAAGTTAGTGTATTCGCCTCATTTCTAAAATAGTTTCTTTAGAAAAACAAACATCTTCATACCGAAAATTGTACTGTGTGAAATAAGCTAATTCAGGTTCTAGGAATCAGTTTAATTTCTACAAAGTTGTTTCAGTGCAGCAAGTTCAAACTTTCCTTGTTAATGTAATCTAACAAGATGTACAAGTTAGTAGATTCGCCTCATTTGTAAAGTAGTTTCTTGAGAAAACAAACATCTTCATTGCCGAACATTGTACTGTGTGAAATAAGCTCATTCGGTTCTAGGAATCACTTGCTTTTCTACAAAGAAGGTTCAGTGCAGCAAGTTCAAACTTTCCTTGTTAATGTAATCTAACAAGATGCACAAGTTAGTAGATTGGCCTCATTTCTAAAGTAGTTTGTTTGAGAAAACAAACATCTTCATTACCGAACATTGTAATATGTGAAATAAGCTAGTTCCGGTTCTAGGAATCACTTGCTTTCCTACAAAGAAGGTTGAGTGCAGTAAGTTCAAACTTTCCTAGTATGTGTAATCTAAAATGATGTACAAGTTAGTGGATTCGCCTCATTTCTAAAGTAGTTTTTGAGAAAACAAACATCTTCATTGCGAACATTGTACTGTGTGAAATAAGCTAATTTGATGCTAGGAATCACTTGCTTTCTACAAAGATGGTTGAGTGCAGCAAGTTCAAACTTTCCTTGTTTGTGTAATCTAACAAGATGTACAAGTTAGTAGATTCGCCTCATTTCTAAAGTAGTTTCTTGAGAAAACAAACATCTTCATTGCCAAACATTGTACTGTGTGAAATAAGCTAATTCGGTTCTAGGGAATCACTTGCTTTCCTACAAAGAAGGTTGAGTGCAGCAAGTTCAAACTTTCCTATTTGTGTAATCTAACAAGATGTACAAGTTAGTAGATTGGCCTCATTTCTAAAGTAGTTTCTTGAGAAAACAAACATCTTCATTTCGAACATTGTACTGTGTGAAATAAGCTAATTCGGTTCTAGGAATCACTTGCTTTCCTACAAAGAAGGTTGAGTGCAGCAAGTTCAAACTTTCCTAGTTTGTGTAATCTAACAAGATGTACAAGTTAGTAGATTCGCCTCATTTTTAAAGTAGTTTCTTGAGAAAACAAACATCTTCATTGCCGAACATTGTACTGTGTGAAATAAGCTAATTAGGTTCTAGGAATCACTTGCTTTCCTACAAAGATGGTTGAGTGCAGCAAGTTCAAACTTTCCTAGTTTGTGTAATCTAACAAGATGTACAAGTTAGTAGATTCGCCTCATTTCTAAAGTAGTTTCTTGAGAAAACAAACATCTTCATTGCAAACATTGTACTGTGTGAAATAAGCTAATTCGGTTCTAGGAATCACTTGCTTTCCTACAAAGAAGGTTGAGTGCAGCAAGTTCAAACTTTCCTCGTTTGTGTAATCTCACAAGAGGTACAAGTTAGTAGATTTGCCTCATTTCTAAAGTAGTTTCTTGAGAAAACAAACATCTTCATTGCGTAACATTGTACTTTGTGAAATAAGCTAATTTGGTTCTAGGAATCACTTGCTTTCCTACAAAGCAGGTTGAGTGCAGCAAGTTCAAACTTTCCTAGTTTGTGTAATCTAACAAGATGTACAAGTTAGTAGATTCGCCTCATTTCTAAAAGTAGTTTCTTGAGAAAACAAACATCTTCATTGCGAACATTGTACTGTGTGAAATAAGCTAATTCGGTTCTAGGAATCACTTGCTTTCCTACAAAGAAGGTTGAGTGCAGCAAGTTCAAACTTTCCTAGTTTGTGTAATCTAACAAGATGTACAAGTTAGTAGATTTCGCCTCATTTCTAAAGTAGTTTCTTGAGAAAACAAACATCTTCATTGCCGAACATTGTACTGTGTGAAATAAGCTAATTCGGTTCTAGGAATCACTTGCTTTCCTACAAAGAAGGTTGAGTGCAGCAAGTTCAAACTTTCCTAGTTTGTGTAATCTAACAAGATGTACAAGTTAGTAGATTCGCCTCATTTCTAAAGTAGTTTCTTGAGAAAACAAACATCTTCATTGCGAACATTGTACTGTGTGAAATAAGCTAATTCGGTTCTAGGAATCACTTGCTTTCCTACAAAGAAGGTTGAGTGCAGCAAGTTCAAACTTTCCTAGTTTGTGTAATCTAACAAGATGTACAAGTTAGTAGATTCGCCTCATTTCTAAAGTAGTTTCTTGAGAAAACAAACATCTTCATTGCCGAACATTGTACTGTGTGAAATAAGCTAATTCGGTTCTAGGAATCACTTGCTTTCCTACAAAGAAGGTTGAGTGCAGCAAGTTCAAACTTTCCTAGTTTGTGTAATCTAACAAGATGTACAATAGTAGATTCGCCTCATTTCTAAAAGTAGTTTCTTGAGAAAACAAACATCTTCATTGCCAAGTTCAAACATTGTCATTTCTAAAAGTAGTTTCTTGAAAACAAACATCTTCATTGCGAACAATGAAATAAGCTAATTCGGTTCTAGGAATCACTTGCTTTCCTACAAAGAAGGTTGAGTGCAGCAAGTTCAAACTTTCCTAGTTTGTGTAATCTAACAAGATGTACAAGTTAGTAGATTCGCCTCATTTCTAAAAGTAGTTTCTTGAGAAAACAAACATCTTCATTGCGAACATTGTACTGTGTGAAATAAGCTAATTCGGTTCTAGGAATCACTTGCTTTCCTACAAAGAAGGTTGAGTGCAGCAAGTTCAAACTTTCCTAGTTTGTGTAATCTAACAAGATGTACAAGTTAGTAGATTCGCCTCATTTCTAAAGTAGTTTCTTGAGAAAACAAACATCTTCATTGCCGAACATTGTACTGTGTGAAATAAGCTAGTCGGTTCTAGGAATCACTTGCTTTCCTACAAAGAAGGTTGAGTGCAGCAAGTTCAAACTTTCCTAGTTTGTGTAATCTAACAAGATGTACAAGTTAGTAGATTCGCCTCATTTCTAAAGTAGTTTCTTGAGAAAACAAACATCTTCATTGCGAACATTGTACTGTGTGAAATAAGCTAATTCGGTTCTAGGAATCACTTGCTTTCCTACAAAGAAGGTTGAGTGCAGCAAGTTCAAACTTTCCTAGTTTGTGTAATCTAACAAGATGTACAAGTTAGTAGATTCGCCTCATTTCTAAAGTAGTTTCTTGAGAAAACAAACATCTTCATTGCCGAACATTGTACTGTGTGAAATAAGCTAATTCGGTTCTAGGAATCACTTGCTTTCCTACAAAGAAGGTTGAGTGCAGCAAGTTCAAACTTTCTAGTTTGTGTAATCTAACAAGATGTACAAGTTAGTGATTCGCCTCATTTCTAAAGTAGTTTCTTGAGAAAACAAACATCTTCATTGCGAACATTGTACTGTGTGAAATAAGCTAATTCGGTTCTAGGAATCACTTGCTTTCCTACAAAGAAGGTTGAGTGCAGCAAGTTCAAACTTTCCTAGTTTGTGTAATCTAACAAGATGTACAAGTTAGTAGATTCGCCTCATTTCTAAAGTAGTTTCTTGAGAAAACAAACATCTTCATTGCGAACATTGTACTGTGAAATAAGCTAATTCGGTTCTAGGAATCACTTGCTTTCCTACAAAGAAGGTTGAGTGCAGCAAGTTCAAACTTTCCTAGTTTGTGTAATCTAACAAGATGTACAAGTTAGTAGATTCGCCTCATTTCTAAAGTAGTTTCTTGAGAAAATAAACATCTTCATTGCGAACATTGTACTGTGTGAAATAAGCTAATTCGGTTCTAGGAATCACTTGCTTTCCTACAAAGAAGGTTGAGTGCAGCAAGTTCAAACTTTCCTAGTTTGTGTAATCTAACAAGATGTACAAGTTAGTAGATTCGCCTCATTTCTAAAGTAGTTTCTTGAGAAAACAAACATCTTCATTTGCGAACATTGTACTGTGTGAAATAAGCTAATTCGGTTCTAGGAATCACTTGCTTTCCTACAAAAGAAGGTTGAGTGCAGCAAGTTCAAACTTTCCTAGTTTGTGTAATCTAACAAGATGTACAAGTTAGTAGATTCGCCTCATTTCTAAAGTAGTTTCTTGAGAAAACAAACATCTTCATTGCGAACATTGTACTGTGAAATAAGCTAATTGGTTTAGGAATCACTTGCTTTCCTACAAAAGAAGGTTAGTGCAGCAAGTTCAAACTTTCCTAGTTTGTGTAATCTAACAAGATGTACAAGTTAGTAGATTCGCCTCATTTCTAAAGTAGTTTTTCTTGAGAAAACAAACATCTTCATTGCGAACGAACATTGTACTGTGTGAAATAAGCTAATTCGGTTCTAGGAATCACTTGCTTTCCTACAAAGAAGGTTGAGTGCAGCAAGTTCAAACTTTCTAGTTTGTGTAATCTAACAAGATGTACAAGTTAGTAGATTCGCCTCATTTCTAAAGTAGTTTCTTGAGAAAACAAACATCTTCATTGCCGAACATTGTACTGTGTGAAATAAGCTAATTCGGTTCTAGGAATCACTTGCTTTCCTACAAAGAAGGTTGAGTGCAGCAAGTTCAAACTTTCCTAGTTTGTGTAATCTAACAAGATGTACAAGTTAGTAGATTCGCCTCATTTCTAAAGTAGTTTCTTGAGAAAACAAACATCTTCATTGCGAACATTGTACTGTGTGAAATAAGCTAATTCGGTTCTAGGAATCACTTGCTTTCCTACAAAGAAGGTTGAGTGCAGCAAGTTCAAACTTTCCTAGTTTGTGTAATCTAACAAGATGTACAAGTTAGTAGATTCGCCTCATTTCTAAAGTAGTTTCTTGAGAAAACAAACATCTTCATTGCGAAGACATTTGTACTGTGTGAAATAAGCTAATTAGGTTCTAGGAATCACTTGCTTTCCTACAAAAGAAGGTTGAGTGCAGCAAGTTCAAACTTTCCTAGTTTTGTGTAATCTAACAAGATGTACAAGTTAGTAGATTCGCCTCATTTCTAAAGTAGTTTCTTGAGAAAACAAACATCTTCATTTCGAACATTGTACTGTGTGAAATAAGCTAATTCGGTTCTAGGAATCACTTGCTTTCCTACAAAGAAGGTTGAGTGCAGCAAGTTCAAACTTTCCTAGTTTGTGTAATCTAACAAGATGTACAAGTTAGTAGATTCGCCTCATTTCTAAAGTAGTTTCTTGAGAAAACAAACATCTTCATTGCGAACATTGTACTGTGTGAAATAAGCTAATTCGGTTCTAGGAATCACTTGCTTTCCTACAAAGAAGGTTGAGTGCAGCAAGTTCAAACTTTCCTAGTTTGTGTAATCTAACAAGATGTACAAGTTAGTAGATTCGCCTCATTTCTAAAGTAGTTTCTTGAGAAAACAAACATCTTCATTGCGAACATTGTACTGTGTGAAATAAGCTAATTCGGTTCTAGGAATCACTTGCTTTCCTACAAAGAAGGTTGAGTGCAGCAAGTTCAAACTTTCCTAGTTTGTGTAATCTAACAAGATGTACAAGTTAGTAGATTCGCCTCATTTCTAAAGTAGTTTCTTGAGAAAACAAACATCTTCATTGCGAACATTGTACTGTGTGAAATAAGCTAATTCGGTTCTAGGAATCACTTGCTTTCCTACAAAGAAGGTTGAGTGCAGCAAGTTCAAACTTTCCTAGTTTGTGTAATCTAACAAGATGTACAAGTTAGTAGATTCGCCTCATTTCTAAAGTAGTTTCTTGAGAAAACAAACATCTTCATTGCCGAACATTGTACTGTGTGAAATAAGCTAATTCGGTTCTAGGAATCACTTGCTTTCCCAAAAGAAGGTTGAGTGCAGCAAGTTCAAACTTTCCTAGTTTGTGTAATCTAACAAGATGTACAAGTTAGTAGATTCGCCTCATTTCTAAAGTAGTTTCTTGAGAAAACAAACATCTTCATTGCCGAACATTGTACTGTGTGAAATAAGCTAATTCGGTTCTAGGAATCACTTGCTTTCCTACAAAGAAGGTTGAGTGCAGCAAGTTCAAACTTTCCTAGTTTGTGTAATCTAACAAGATGTACAAGTTAGTAGATTGGCCTCATTTCTAAAGTAGTTTCTTGAAAAACAAACATCTTCATTGCGAACATTGTACTGTGTGAAATAAGCTAATTAGGTTCTAGGAATCACTTGCTTTCCTACAAAGAAGGTTGAGTGCAGCAAGTTCAAACTTTCCTAGTTTGTGTAATCTAACAAGATGTACAAGTTAGTAGATTCGCCTCATTTTCAAAGTAGTTTCTTGAGAAAACAAACATCTTCATTGTCGAAAATTGTACTGTGTGAAATAAGCTAATTCGGTTCTAGGAATCACTTGCTTTCCTACAAAGAAGGTTGAGTGCAGCAAGTTCAAACTTTCCTAGTTTGTGTAATCTAACAAGATGTACAAGTTAGTAGATTCGCCTCATTTCTAAAGTAGTTTCTTGAGAAAACAAACATCTTCATTGCCGAACATTGTACTGTGTGAAATAAGCTAATTCGGTTCTAAGAATCACTTGCTTTCCTACAAAGAAGGTTGAGTGCAGCAAGTTCAAACTTTCCTAGTTTGTGTAATCTAACAAGATGTACAAGTTAGTAGATTCGCCTCATTTCTAAAGTAGTTTCTTGAGAAAACAAACATCTTCATTGCGAACATTGTACTGTGTGAAATAAGCTAATTCGGTTCTAGGAATCACTTGCTTTCCTACAAAGAAGGTTGAGTGCAGCAAGTTCAAACTTTCCTAGTTTGTGTAATCTAACAAGATGTACAAGTTAGTAGATTCGCCTCATTTCTAAAGTAGTTTCTTGAGAAAACAAACATCTTCATTACCGAACATTGTACTGTGTGAAATAAGCTAATTCGGTTCTAGGAATCACTTGCTTTCCTACAAAGAAGGTTAGTGCAGCAAGTTCAAACTTTCCTAGTTTGTGTAATCTAACAAGATGTACAAGTTAGTAGATTCGCCTCATTTCTAAAGTAGTTTCTTGAAAACAAACATCTTCATTGCCGAACATTGTACTGTGTGAAATAAGCTAATTCGGTTCTAGGAATCACTTGCTTTCCTACAAAGAAGGTTGAGTGCAGCAAGTTCAAACTTTCTAGTTTGTGTAATCTAACAAGATGTACAAGTTAGTAGATTCGCCTCATTTCTAAAGTAGTTTCTTGAGAAAACAAACATCTTCATTGCCGAACATTGTACTGTGTGAAATAAGCTAATTCGGTTCTAGGAATCACTTGCTTTCCTACAAAGAAGGTTGAGTGCAGCAAGTTCAAACTTTCTAGTTTGTGTAATCTAACAAGATGTACAAGTTAGTAGATTCGCCTCATTTCTAAAGTAGTTTCTTGAGAAAACAAACATCTTCATTGCCGAACATTGTACTGTGTGAAATAAGCTAATTCGGTTCTAGGAATCACTTGCTTTCCTACAAAGAAGGTTGAGTGCAGCAAGTTCAAACTTTCCTAGTTTGTGTAATCTAACAAGATGTACAAGTTAGTAGATTCGCCTCATTTCTAAAGTAGTTTCTTGAGAAAACAAACATCTTCATTGCCGAACATTGTACTGTGTGAAATAAGCTAATTCGGTTCTAGGAATCACTTGCTTTCCTACAAAGAAGGTTGAGTGCAGCAAGTTCAAACTTTCCTAGTTTGTGTAATCTAACAAGATTTACAAGTTAGTAGATTCGCCTCATTTTTAAAGTAGTTTCTTCAGAAAACAAACATCTTCATTGCCGAACATTGTACTGTGTGAAATAAGCTAATTCGGTTCTAGGAATCATTTGCTTTCCTACAAAGATGGTTGAGTGCAGCAAGTTCAAACTTTCCTAGTTTGTGTAATCTAACAAGATGTACAAGTTAGTAGATTCGCCTCATTTCTAAAGTAGTTTCTTGAGAAAACAAACATCTTCATTGCCAAACATTGTACTGTGTGAAATAAGCTAATTCGGTTCTAGGAATCACTTGCTTTCCTACAAAGAAGGTTGAGTGCAGCAAGTTCAAACTTTCCTTGTTAATGTAATCTAACAAGATGTACAAGTTAGTAGATTCGCCTCATTTCTAAAGTAGTTTCTTGAGAAAACAAACATCTTCATTGCCGAACATTGTACTGTGTGAAATAAGCTAATTCGGTTCTAGGAATCACTTGCTTTGCTACAAAGAAGGTTCAGTGCAGCAAGTTCAAACTTTCCTAGTTTGTGTAATCTAACAAGATGTACAAGTTAGTGGATTCGCCTCATTTCTAAAGTAGTTTCTTGAGAAAACAAACATCTTCATTACCGAACATTGTACTGTGTGAAATAAGCTAATTCGGTTCTAGGAATCAGTTGCTTTCCTAAAAAGAAGGTTGAGTGCAGCAAGTTCAAACTTTCCTAGTTTGTGTAATCTAACAAGATGTACAAGTTAGTAGATTTGCCTCATTTCTAAAGTAGTTTCTTGAGAAAACAAACATCTTCATTGCCGAACATTGTACTGTGTGAAATAAGCTAATTTAGTTCTAGGAATCACTTGCTTTCCTACAAAGAAGGTTGAGTGCAGCAAGTTCAAACTTTTCCTTGTTAATGTAATCTAACAAGATGTACAAGTTAGTAGATTGGCCTCATTTCTAAAGTAGTTTCTTGAGAAAACAAACATCTTCATTACAGAACATTGTACTGTGTGAAATAAGTTAATTCGGTTCTAGGAATCACTTGCTTTCTACAAAGAAGGTTGAGTGCAGCAAGTTCAAACTTTCCTAGTTTGTGTAATCTAACAAGATGTACAAGTTAGTAGATTCGCCTCATTTCTAAAGTAGTTTCTTGAGAAAACAAACATCTTCATTGCCGAACATTGTACTGTGTGAAATAAGCTCATTCGGTTCTAGGAATCACTTGCTTTCCTACAAAGAAGGTTGAGTGCAGCAAGTTCAAACTTTCCTAGTTAGTGTAATCTAACAAGATGTACAAGTTAGTAGATTGGCCTCATTTCTAAAGTAGTTTCTTGAGAAAACAAACATCTTCATTGCCGAACATTGTACTGTGTGAAATAAGCTAATTCGGTTCTAGGAATCGCTTGCTTTCCTACAAAGAAGGTTGAGTGCATCAAGTTCAAACTTTCCTTGTTTGTGTAATCTAACAAGATGTACAAGTTAGAAGATTCGCCTCATTTGTAAAGTAGTTTCTTGAGAAAAACAAACATCTTCATTGCCGAACATTGTACTGTGTGAAATAAGCTCATTCGGTTCTAGGAATCAGTTGCTTTCCTACAAAAAAGGTTGAGTGCAGCAAGTTCAAACTTTCTAGTTTAATGTAATCTAACAAGATGTACAAGTTAGTAGATTGGCCTCATTTCTAAAGTAGTTTCTTGAGAAAACAAACATCTTCATTGCCGAACACTGTACTATGTGAAATAAGCTGGTTCGGTTCTAGGAATCACTTGCTTTCCTACAAAGAAGGTTGAGTGCAGCAAGTTCAAACTTTCTAGT
Organism: Orientallactaga sibirica; assembly: GCA_036365145.1. NCBI lineage: Eukaryota > Metazoa > Chordata > Mammalia > Rodentia > Dipodidae > Orientallactaga > Orientallactaga sibirica. The sequence continues at coordinate 77,246 of JAEOAD010000795.1, forward strand.
TTGTGTAATCTAACAAGATTTACAAGTTAGTAGATTCGCCTCATTTTTAAAGTAGTTTCTTGAGAAAACAAACATCTTCATTACCTAACACTGTACTGTGTGAAATAAGCTAATTTGGTTCTAGGAATCATTTGCTTTTCTACAAAGATGGTTGAGTGCAGCAAGTTCAAACTTTCCTTAGTTTAATGTAATCTAAAAAGATGGCCAAGTTAGTAGATTCGCCACATTTGTAAAGTAGTTTGTTGAGAAAACAAACATCTTCATTGCCAAACATTATATTGTGTGAAATAAGCTCATTCGGTTCTAGGAATCAGTTAAGTTCCTATAAAGAAGGTTGAGTGAGGCAAGTTCAAACTTTCCTTGTTAATGTAATCTGAAAAGATACACAACTTAGTAGATTGGCCTCATTTCTAAAGTAGTTGGTTTAGAAAACAAACATGTTCATTACCGAACACTGTACTATGTGAAATGAGCTAGTTCGGTTCTAGGAATCACTTGCTTTGCTATGAAGAAGGTTCAGTGCAGCAAGTTCAAACTGTCCTCGTTTGTGTAATCTAACAAGCTGTTACAAGTTAGTGGATTCACGTCGTTTCTAAAGTGGTTTCTTTAGAAAACAAACATCATCAGTACTGAACACTGTACTGTGTGAAAAAAGTTAATTCGGTTCTAGGAATCAGTTTCCTTTCTACAAAGAAGGTTGAGTGCAGCAAGTTCAAACTTTCCTTGTTTGTGTAATCTAAAAGATGTCCAAGTTAGGAGATTTGCCTCATTGGTAAAGTAGTTTGTTGAGAAAACAAACATCTTCATTGCCGAACATTGTACTGTGTGAACAAAGCTAATTTAGTTCTAGGAATCAGCTGCTTTCCTACAAAAGAAGGTTGAGTGCAGCAAGTTCAAACTTTCCTTGTTAATGTAATCTAAAAAGATGCACAAGTTAGTAGATTGGCCTCATTTCTAAAGTAGTTTCTTTAGAAAAGAAACATCTTCATTACAGAACACTATACAGTGTGAAATAAGTTAATTCGGTTCTAGGAATCAGTTTAATTTCTACAAAGAAGGTTGAGTGCAGCAAGTTCAAACTTTCCTTGTTAATGTAATCTAAAAAGATGGCCAAGTTAGAAGATTCGCCTCATTTGTAAAGCACTGTGTTGAGAAAAACAAACATCTTCATTGCCGAACATTGTACTGTGTGAAATAAGCTCATTCGGTTCTAGGAATCAGTTGCTTTCCTACAAAGAAGGTTGAGTGCAGCAAGTTCAAACTTTCCTTGTTAACGTAATCTAAAAAGATGCACAACTTAGTAGATTGGCCTCATTTCTAAATTAGATTGTATAGAAAACAAACATCTTCATTACCGAACACTGTACTATGTGAAATAAGCTAGTTCCGTTCTAGGAATCACTTGCTTTCCTACGCAGGAGGTTGAGTGCAGCAAGGTCAAACTTTCCTAGTTAGTGTAATCTAACAAGATGTACAAGATAGTGGTTTCGCCTCATTTCTAAAGTAGTTTCTTTAGAAAAGAAACATCTTCAGTACAGAACAGTATACAGTGTGAAATAAGTTAATTCGCTTCTAGGAATCAGTTTAATTTCTACGAAGAAGGTTGAGTGCAGCAAGTTCAAACTTTCCTTGTTAATGTAATCTGAAAAGATGAACAACTTAGTAGATTGACCTCATTTCTAAAGTAGTTTCTTTACAAAGAAAAAATCTTCAGTACTGAACACTGTACTGAGTGAAATAAGGTAAATAGGTTCTAGGAATCAGTTTAATTTGTAAGAAGATAGTTGAGTGCAGCATGTTTAAACTGTCCTTGTTAATGTAATCTAAAAAGATGGCCAAGTTAGCAGAGTCCCCTCATTTGTAAAATAGTTTTTTGAGAAAATTAACATCTTTATTGCCGAACATTGTACTGTGTGAAATAAGCTCAATCGGTTCTAGGAATCACTTCCTTTCCTACAAAGAAGATTGAGTGCAGCAAGTTCAAACTTTCCTTCTTAATGTAATCTGAGAAGATGCACAACTTAGTAGATTGTCCTCATTTCTAAAGTAGTTTCTTTAGAAAAGAAACATCTTCAGTACAGAACAGTATACAGTGTGAAATAAGTTAATTCGCTTCTAGGAATCAGTTTAATTTCTACGAAGAAGGTTGAGTGCAGCAAGTTCAAACTTTTCTTGTTAATGTAATCTAAAAAGTTGGCCAAGTTAGATGATTCGCCTCATTTGTAAAGTACTTTCTGAGAAAACGAACATCTTCATTATTTAACATTGTACTTGTGAAATAAGCTCATTCAGTTCTAGGAATCAGTTGCTTTCCTACAAAGAAGGTTGAGTGCAGCAAGTTTAAACTTTCCTTGTTAATGTAATCTAAAAAGATGCACACCTTAGTAGATTGGCCTCATTTCTAAAGTAGATTGTTTAGAAAACAAACATCTTCATTACCGAAGAGTGTACTATGTGAAATAAGCTAATTCTGTTCTAGGAATCACTTGCTTTCCTACAAAGAAGGTTGAGTGCAGCAAGTTCAAACTTTCCTTGTTAATGTAATCTACGAAGATGCACAATTTAGTAGATCGGCCTCATTTCTAATGTAGTTTCTTTAGAAAAGAAACATCTTCAGTAACGAACACTGTACTGTGTGAAATAAGTTAATTCGCTTCTAGGAATCAGTTTAATTTCTACGAAGATGGTTGAGTTTAGCAAGTTCAAACTTTCCTTGTTAATGTTCTCTAAAAAGATGTCCTAGTTAGTAGATTTGCCTCATTGTGAAAGTAGTTTGTTGAGAAAACAAACATCTTCATTGCCGAACATTGTACTGTGTGAAAAAAGCTAATTTAGTTCTAGAATTCAGTTCCTTTCCTACAAAGAAGGTTGAGTGCAGCCAGTTCAAACTTTCCTAGTTAATGTAATCTAAAAAGATGCACAACGTAGTAGATTGGCCTCATTTCTAAAGTAGTTTCCTTAGAAAAGAAACATCTTCAGTACCGAACACTGTACTGTGTGAAATAAGTTAATTCGCTTCTCGGAATCAGTTTAATTTCTACGAAGAAGGTTGAGTGCAGCAAGTTCAAACTTTCCTTGTTAATGTAATCTAAAGAGATGGCCAAGTTAGAATATTCTCCTGATTTGTAAAGTACTTTGTTGAGAAAACAAACATCTTCATTGCGGAACATTGTACTGTGTGAAATAAGCTCATTCGGTTCTAGGAATCTGTTGCTTTAATACAAAGAAGGTTGAGTGCAGCAAGTTCAAACTTTCCTTCTTAATGTAATCTAAAAAGATGGCCAAGTTAGTAGATTTGCCTCATTTGTAAAGTAGTTTGTTGAGAAAACAAACATCTTCATTGCTGAACATTGTACTGTGTGAAATAAGCTCATTGGGTTCTAGGAATCAGTTGCTTTCCTACAAAGAAGGTTGAGTGCAGCAAGTTCAAACTTTCCCTGTTAATGTAATCTGAAAAGATGAATAACTTAGTAGATTGTCCTCATTTCTAAAGTAGTTTGTTTAGAAAACAAACATCTTCATTACCGATCACTGTACAGTGTGAAATAAGTTAATTCGCTTCTAGGAATCAGTTTAATTTCTACGAAGAAGGTTGAGTGCAGCAAGTTCAAACTTTCCTTGTTAATATAATCTGAAAAGATGGCCAAGTTCGAAGATTCGCCTCATTTGTAAAGTACTTTGTTGGGAAAACAAACATCTTCATTGCCGAACTCTGTACTGTGTGAAATAACCCCATCGGTTCTATTAAACAGTTGCTTTCCTACAAAGAAGGTTGAGTGCAGCAAGTTCAAACTTTCCTTGTTAATGTAACCTAAAAAGATGCACAATTTAGTAGTTTGGCTTCATTTCTAAAGTAGTTTGTTTAGAAAACAAACATCTTCATTGCCCAACGCTGTACTGTGTGGAATAAGCTCATTCGGTTCTAGGAATCAGTTGCTTTCCTACGAAGAGTGCGGAGTGCAGCAAATTCAAAATTTTCTACTTTGTGTAATCTGACAAGATGTACAAGTCAGTGCATTTGCCTCATTTCTAAAGTAGTTTCTTTAGAAAATAAACATCTTCAGTACTGAGCACTGTACTGTGTGAAATAAGGTAAATCGGTTCTAGGAATTAGTTTAATTTCTACAAAGATGGTTGAGTGCAGCAAGTTCAAACTTTCCTAGTTAATGTAATCTAAAAAGATGGCCAAGTTAGAAGATTCGCCTCATTTGTAAAGTAGTTTCTTTAGAAAAGAAACATCTTCAGTACTGAACACTGTCCTGTGTGAAATAACGTAAATCGGTTCTAGGAATCAGTTTAATTCCTAAGAAGATGGTTGAGTGCAGCAAGTTCAAACTTCCCTTGTTAATGTAATCTAAAAAGATGCCCAACTTTGGAGATTGGCCTCATTTCTAAAATAGTTTGTTTACAAAACAAACATCTTCATTACCGATCACTATACTATATGAAATGAGCTAGTTTGGTTCTTGGAATCACTTGCTTTCCTACGAAGAAGGATGAGTGCAGCAAGTTCAAACTTTCCTCGTTTGTGTAATCTAACAACATGTACAAGTTAGTGGATTCACGTCGTTTCTAAAGTGGTTTCTTTAGAAAACAAACATCTTCAGTCCTGAACACTGTACTTTGTGAAATAAGTTAATTCGGTTCTCGGAATCAGTTTCCTTTAGACGAATACGGTTGAGTGTAGCAAGTTCAAACTTTCCTTGTTAATGTAATCTAAAAAGATGGCCAAGTTAGCAGAGTCACCTCATTTGTAAAATACTTTGTTGATAAAATTAACATCTTTATAGCCGAAACTTGTACTGTGTGAAATAAGCTCATTTGGTTCTAGGAATCACTTGCTTTCCTACAAAGAAGGTTGAGTGCAGCAAGTTCAAACTTACCTTCTTAATGTAATCTAAAAAGATGCACAACTTAGTAGATTGGCCTCATTTCTAAAGTAGTTTCTTTAGAAAAGAAACATCTTCAGTACCGAACACTGTACTGTGTGAAATAAGTTAATTCGCTTCTGGGAATCAGTTTATTTTCTAGCAAGAAGGTTGAGTGCAGCAAGTTCAAACTTTCCTTGTTAATGTAATCTCAAAAGATGGCCCAGTTAGAAGATTTGCCTCATTTGTAAAGTACTTTGTTGAGGAAACAAACATCTTCATTGCCGAACATTGTACTGTGTGAAATAAGTTCATTCGGTTCTAGGAATCAGTTGCTTTCCTACAAAGAAGGTTGAGTGCAGCAAGTTCACACTTTCCTTGTTAATGTAATCTGAAAAGATGCACAACTTAGTAGATTGGCCTCATTTCTAAAGTAGATTGTTTAGAAAACAAACATATTCATTACCGAACACTGTACTATGTGAAATAAGCTAGTTCCGTTCTAGGAATGACTTGCTTTCCTATGAAGAAGGTTGAGTGCAGCAAGTTCAAACTTTCCTAGTTTGTGTAATCTAACAAGATGTACAAGTTAGTGGATTCGCCACATTTCTAAAGTAGTTTATTTAGAAAAGAAACATCTTCAGTACTGAACACTGTACTGTGTGAAATAAGGTAAATCGGTTTTAGGAATCAGTTTAATTTCTAAGAAGATGGTTGAGTGCAGCAAGTTCAAACTTTCCTTGTTAATGTAATCTAAAAAGATGCACAACTTAGTAGATTGGCCTCATTTCTAAAGTAGTTTGTTTACAAAGCAAACATCTTCATTACCGAACACTATACAATGTGAAATGAGCTAGTTCGGTTCTAGGAATCACTTGCTTTCCTACGAAGAAGGATGAGTGCAGCAAGTTCAAACTTTCCTCGTTTGTGCAATCTAACAAGATGTACAAGTTAGTGCATTCGCTTCGTTTCTAAAGTGGTTTCTTCAGAAAACAAACATCTTCAGTACTGAACACTATACTGTGTGAAATAAGTTAATTCGGTTCTAGGAATCAGTTTCCTTTCTACGAAGGTGGTTGAGTGCAGCAAGTTCAAACTTTCCTTGTTAATGTAATCTAAAAAGATGGCCAAGTTAGCAGAGTCACATAATTTGTAAAATAGTTTCTTGAGAAAACAAACATCTTCATTGTCGAACATTGTACTGTATGAAATAAGCTCATTCGGTTCTAGGAATCACTTGCTTTCCTACAAAGAAGGTTGAGTGCAGCAAGTTCAAACTTTCCTTTTAATGGAAACTGAAACGATGCACAACTTAGTAGATTGGCCTCATTTCTGAAGTAGTTTGTTTAGAAAACAAACATCTTCATTACTGAACACTGTACTATGTGAAATAACCTACTTCCGTTCTAGGAATCACTTGCTTTCCTACAAAGAAGGTTGAGTGCAGCAAGTTCAAACTTTCCTAGTTTGTGTAATCTAACAAGATGTACAAGTTAGTTCATTCTCCTCATTTCTAAAGTAGTTTCTATAGAAAAGAAACATCTTCAGTACCGAACACTCTACTGCGTGAAATAAGTGAATTCGCTTCCAGGAATCAGTTTAATTTCTACGAAGAAGGCTGAGTGCAGCAAGTTCAAACTTTCCTTGTTAATGTAATCTAAAAAGATGGCCAAGTTAGTAGATTCGCCTCATTTGCCAAACTTTGTACTGTGTGAAATAAGCTCATTCGGTTCTCGGAATCAGTTGCTTTCCTAAAAAGAAGGTTGAGTGCAGCAAGTTCAAACTTTCCTTGTTAATGGAATCTGAAAAGATGCACAACTTAGTAGATTGGCCTCATTTCTAGAGTACTTTCTTTAGAAAAGAAACATCTTCAGTACCAAACATTGTACTGTTTGAAATGAGTTAATTAAGCTTCTAGGAATCAGTTTAATTTCTACGAAGATGGTTGAGTGCAGCAAGTTCAAACTTTCCTAGTTTGTGTAATCTAACAAGATGTACAAGTTAGTGGATTCGCGTCATTTCTAAGTTAGTTTCTTCAGAAAACAAACATCTTCAGTACCGAACACTGTACTGTGTGAAATAAGTTAATTCGGTTCTAGAATCAGTTTCCTTTCTACGAAGATGGTTGAGTTTAGCAAGTTCAAACTTTCCTTGTTAATGTGCTCTAAAAAAGGTGTCCAAGTTAGTAGATTTGCCTCACTGGTAAAGTAGTTTGTTGAGAAAACAAACATCTTCATTGCTAACATTGTACTGTGTGAACAAAGCTAATTTAGTTCTAGAATTCAGTTGCTTTCCTACAAAGAAGGTTGAGTGAAGCCAGTTCAAACTTTCCTTGTTAATGTAACCTAAAAAGATGCACAACATAGTAGATTGGCCTCATTTCTAAAGTAGTTTCTTTAGAAAAGAAACATGTTCAGTACCGAACACTGTACTGTGTGAAATAAGTTAATTCGCTTCTAGGAATAAGTTTAATTTCTAAGAAGAAGGTTGAGTGGAGCAAGTTCAAACTTTCCTTCTTAATGTAATTTAAAAAGATGTCCAAGTCAGAAAATTCGCCTCATTTGTAAAGTACTTTGTTGAGAAAACAACATCTTCATTGCCGAACACTGTACTGTGTGAAATAAGCTCATTTGGTTCTAGGAATCAGTTGCTTTATTACAAAGAAGTTTGAGTGCAGCAAGTTGAAACTTTCCTTGTTAATGTAATCTAAAAAGATGGCCAAGTTAGTAGATTCGCCTCATTTGTTAAGTAGTTTGTTTGGAAAACAAACATCTTCATTGCCTAACATTGTACTGTGTGAAATAAGCTCATTCGGTTCTAGGAATCAGTTGCTTTCCTACAAAGAAGGTTGAGTGTAGCTAGTTCAAACTTTCCTTGTTAATGTAATCTGAAAAGATACACAACTTAGTAGATTGGCCTCATTTCTAAAGTAGTTTGTTATGAAAACAAACATCTTCATTACCGAACACTGTACTATGTGAAATAAGCTAGTTCCGTTCCAGGAATCACACGCTTTCCTACGAAGAAGGTTTAGTGCAGCAAGTTCAAACTTTCCTAGTTTGTGTAATCTAACAAGATGTACAAGTTAGTGGATTCGCCTCATTTCTAAAGTAGTTTCTTTAGAAAAGAAACATCTTCAGTACTGAACACTGTACTGTGTGAAATAAGTGAATTAGCTTCTAGGAATCACTTTAATTTCTACGAAGATGGTTGAGTGCAGCAAGTTCAAACGTTCCTTTTTAATGTAATCTAAAAAGATGGCCAATTTAGTAGATTCGCCTCATTTGTAAAGCAGTTTGTTGAGAAAACAAACATCTTCATTGCCAAACATTGTACTGTGTGAAATAAGCTCATTCGGATCTAGGAATCAGTTGCTTTCCTACAAAGAAGGTTGAGTGTAGCAAGTTCAAACATTCCTTGTTAATGTAATCTGAAACCATACACAACATAGTAGATTGGCCTCATTTCTAAAGTAGTTTGTTATGAAAACAAACATCTTCATTACCGAACACTGTACTATGTGAAATGAGCTAATTCGGTTCTAGGAATCAGTTGTTTTTCTAGGAAGAAGGTTGAGTGCAGCAAGTTCAAACATTCCTAGTTTGTGTAATCTAACAAGTTGTACAAGTTAGTGGATTCGCCTCATTTCTAAAGTAGTTTCTTTAGAAAAGAAACATGTTCAGTACTGAACACTGTACTGTCTGAAATAAGGTAAATCGCGTCTAGGAATCAGTTTAATTTCTAAGAAGATGGTTAAGTGCAGCAAGTTCAAACTTTCCTTTTTAATGGATTCTGAAAAGTTGCACAACTTAGTAGATTGGCCTCATTTCTAGAGTACTTTCTTTAGAAAAGAAACATCCTCAGTACCGAACACTGTACTGTTTGAAATGAGTTAATTCGCTTCTAGGAATCAGTTTAATTTCTACGAAGATGGTTGAGTGCAGCAAGTTCAAACTTTCCCAGTTTGTGAAATCTAACAAGATGTACAAGTTAGTGGATTCACGACATTTCTAAATTAGTTTCTTTAGAAAACAAACATCTTCAGTACCGAACACTGTACTGTGTGAAATAAGTTAATTCGGTTCTAGGAATCAGTTTCCTTTTTACGAAGATGGTTGAGTTTAGCAAGTTCAAACTTTCCTTGTTAATGTAATCTAAAAAGATGTCCAAGTTAGTAGATTCGCCTCATTCCTAAAGTAGTTTCTTTAGAAAACAAACCTAAATTGCCAAACTTTGTACTGTGTGAAATGAGCTAATTCGGTTCTAGGAATCAGTTTACTTTCTACGAAGATGGTTGAGTTTAGCAAGTTTAAACATTCCTTGTTAATGTGCTCTCAAAAAGATGTCCAAGCGAGTAGATTTGCCTCATTGGTAAAGTAGTTTGCTGAGAAAACCAATATCTTCATTGTTTAACATTGTACTGTGTGAACAAAGCTAATTTAGTTCTAGAATTCAGTTGCTTTCTTACAAAAAGGTTGAGTGCAGCCAGTTCAAACTTTCCTTTTTAATGTAACCTAAAAGGTGCACAACTTAGTAGATTGGCCTCATTTCTAAAGTAGTTTCTTTAGAAAAGAAACATCTTCAGTACCGAACACTGTACTGTGTGAAATAAGTTAATTCGCTTCAAGGAATCAGTTTAATTTCTACGAAGAGAGTTGAGTGCAGCAAGTTCAAACTTTCCTTGTTAATGTAATCTAGAAAGATGGCCAAGTTAGAAAATTCGCCTCATTTGTAAAGTACTTTGTTGAGAAGACAAACATCTTCATTGCAGAACATTGTACTGTGTGAAATAAGCTCATTAGGTTCTAGGAATCACTTGCTTTCCTACAAAGAAGGTTGAGTGTAGCAAGTTCAAACTTTCTTGTTAATGTAACCTAAAAAAGATGCACAACTTAGTAGATTGGCCTCATTTCTAAAGTAGTTTCTTTAGAAAGAAACATGTTCAGTGCCGAACACTTTACTGTGTGAAATAAGTTAATTCGCTTCTAGGAATCAGTTTAATTTCTACGAAGAAGGTTGAGTGCAGCAAGTTCAAACTTAACTTGTTAATGTAATCTAAAAAGATGGCCAAGTTAGTCAATTCGCCTCATTTGTAAAGTAGTTTGTTAAGAAAAGAAACATCTTCATTGCCGAATATTGTAGTGTGTGAAACAAGCTCATTCGGATCTAGGAATCAGTTGCTTTCCTACAAAGAAGGTTGTGTGCAGCAAGTTCACACTTTCCTTGTTAATGTAATCTGAAAAGATGCACAACTGAGTAGATTGGCCTCATTTCTAAAGTAGTTTGTTTAGAAAGCAAACATATTCATTACCGAACACAGTACTATGTGAAATGAGCTACTTCGATTCTAGGAATCACTTGCTTTCCTACGAAGAAGGTTGAGTGCAGCAAGTTCAAACTTTCCTAGTTTGTGTAATCTAACAAGAAGTACAAGTTAGTGGATTCGACTCATTTCTAAAGTAGTTTCTTTAGAAAAGAAACATCTTCAGTACCGAACATTGTACTGTGTGAAATAAGTGAATTCGCTTCTAGGAATCAGTTTAATTTGTACGAAGACGGTTGAGTGCAGCAAGTTCAAACTTTCCTTGTTAATGGAATCTAAAAACATGCACAACTTAGTAGATTGGCCTCATTTCTAAAGTACTTTCTTTAGAAAAGAAACATCTTCAGTACCGAACACTGTACTGTGTGAAATGAGTTAATTCGCTTCTAGGAATCAGTTTAATTTCTACGAAGATGGTTGAGAGCAGCAAGTTTAAACTTTCGAAGTTTGTGTAATCTAACAAGATCTACAAGTTACTGGATTCGCGTCATTTCTAAATTAGTTTCCTTAGAAAACAAACATCTTCAGTACCGAACACTGTACTGTGTGAAATAAGTTAATTCGGTTCTAGGAATCAGTTTCCTTTCTACGAAGATGGTTGAGTTTAGCAAGTTCAAACTTTCCTTGTTAATGTAATCTAAAAAGGTGTCCAAGTTAGTAGATTCGCCTCTTTTCTAAAGTAGTTTCTTTAGAAAACAAACCTTCATTGCCAAACTTGTACTGTGTGAAATGAGCTAATTCGGTTCTAGGAATCAGTTTACTTTCTACAAAGATGGTTGAGTTTAGCAAGTTCAAACTTTCCTTGTTAATGTGCTCTAAAAAGATGTCCAAGTTAATAGATTTGCCTCATTGGTAAAGTAGTTTGTTGAGAAAAGAAACATCTTCATTGCCGAACATTGTACTGTGTGTAAAAAGCTAATTCGCTTCTAGAATTCAGTTGCTTTCCTACAAAGAAGGTTGAGTGAGGCCAATTCAAACTTTCCTTGTTAATGTAATCTAAAAAGATGCACGACGCAGTAGATTGGCCTCATTTCTAAAGTAGTTTCTTTAGAAAAGAAACATCTTCAGTACCGAACACTGTACTGTGTGAAATAAGTAAATTCGCTTCTAGGAATCAGTTTAATTTCTATGAAGAATTTTGAGTGCAGCAAGTTCAAACTTTCCTAGTTTGTGCAACCTAACAACATTTACAAGTTAGTGCATTCGAATCAATTCTAAAGTAGTTTCTTTAGAAAAGAAACATCCTCAGTACCGAACACTGAACTGTGTGAAATAAGGTAATTCGGTTCTACGAATCAGTTTAATTTCTACGAAGCTGGTTGAGTGCAGCAAGTTAAAATTTCCTTCTTAATGTAATCTAAAAAGATGCACAACTTAGTAGATTGGCCTATTTCCAAAGTAGTTTGTTTACAAAACAAACATCTACATTACCTAACACTATACTATGTGAAATGAGCTAGTTCGGTTCTAGGAATCACTTGCTTTGCTACGAAGAAGGTTTAGTGCAGCAAGTTCAAACTTTCCTAGTTTGTGTAATCTAACAAGATGTAAAGTCAGTGGATTCGCGTCATTTCTAAAGTGGTTTGTTTAGAAAACAAACGTCTTCAGTACCGAACACTGTACTGTGTGAAATAAGTTAATTCGGTTCTAGGAATCAGATTCCTTTCTACGAAGATGGTTAAGTGCAGCAAGTTCAAACTTTCCTTGTTAATGTATTCTTAAAAGATGGCCAAGTTAGCAGAGTCACCTCATTTGTAAAATAGTTTGTTGAGAAAATTAACATCTTTATTGCCGAACATTGTACTGTGTGAAATAAGCACATTCGGTTCTAGGAATCACTTGCTTTCCTACAAAGAAGGTTGAGTGCAGCAAGTTCAAACTTACCTTGTTAATGAAATCTAAAAAGATGCACAACTTAGTAGATTGGCCTCATTTCTAAAGTAGTTTCCTTAGAAAAGAAACATCTTCAGTACCGAATACTGTACTGTGTGAAATAAGTTAATTCGCTTCTAGGAATCAGTTTAATGTCTACGAAGAAGGTTGAGTGTAGCAAGTTCAAACTTTCCTAGTTTGTGTAATCTAACAAGATATACAAGTTAGTGCATTCGCCTCATTTCTAAAGTAGTATCTTTAGAAAAGAAACATCTTCAGTACTGAACACTGTACTGTGTGAAATAAGGTAATTCGCTTCTAGGAATCAGTGTAATTTCTACGAAGATGGTTGAGTGCAGCAAGTTCAAACTTTCCTTGTTAATGTAATCTAAAAAGATGCACAACTTAGTAGATTGGCCTCATTTCTAAAGTAGTTTGTTTACAAAACAAACATCTTCATTACCGAACACTGTACTATGTGAAAAAAGCTACTTCCGTTCTAGGAATCACTTGCTTTCCTACGAAGAAGGTTGAGTGCAGCAAGTTCAAACCTTCTTAGTTTGTGTAATCTAACAAGATGTACAAATTAGTGGATTTGCCTCATTTCTAAAGTAGTTTCTTTAGGAAAGAAACATCTTCAGTACCGAACACTGTACTGTGTGAAATAAGTGAATTCGCTTCTAGGAGTCAGTTTAATTTCTACGAAGATGTTTGAGTACAGCAAGTTCAAACTTTTCTTGTTAATGTAATCTCAAAAGATGGCCAAGTTAGAAGATTCGCCTCATTTGTAAAGTACTTTGTTGAGGAAAAAAACATCTTCATTGAAGAACATTGCACTGTGCGAAATAAGCTCATTCGGTTCTAGCAATCAGTTGCTTTCCGACAAAGAAGGTGAGTGCAGCAAGTTCAAACTTTCCTTGTTAATGTAATCTAAAAAGATGGCCAAGTTAGTTGATTCGCCTCATTTGTAAAGTAGTTTGTTGAGAAAACAAACATCTTCATTGTTTAACATTGCACTGTGTGAAATAAGCTCATTTGGATCTAGGAATCAGTTGCTGTCCAACAAAGAAGGATGAGTGCAGCAAGTTCAAACTTTCCTTGTTAATCTAATCTGAGAAGATGCACAACTTAGTAGATTGGCCTCATTTCTAAAGTAGTTTGTTTACAAAACAAACATCTTCATTACCGAAGACTATACTATGTGAAATGAGCTAGTTCGGTTCTAGGAATCACTTGCTTTCCTACAAAGAAGGATGAGTGCAGCAAATTCAAACTTTCCTCGTTTGTGTAATCTAACAAGATGTACAAGTTAGTGGATTCGCCTAATTTCTAAAGTGGTTTCTTTAGAACACAAACATCTTCAGTACTGAACACTGTACTGTGTGAAACAAGTTAATTCGGTTCTAGGAATCAGTTGCCTTTTCTGAAAAAATGGTTGAGTGCAGCAAGTTCAAACTTTCCTTGTTAATGTAATCTAAAAGATGGCCAAGTTAGCAGAGTCACCTCACTTGTAAAATACTTTGTTGAGAAAAATAACATCTTTATAGCCGAAAATTGTACTGTGTGAAATAAGCTCATTCGTTTCTAGGAATCAGTTGCTTTCCTACAAAGAAGGTTGAGTGCAGCAAGTTCAAACTTACCTTGTTAATGTAATCTAAAAAGATGCACAACTTAGTAGATTGGCCTCATTTCTAAAGTAGTTTCTTTAGAAAAGAAACATCTTCAGTACCGAACACTATACTGTGTGAAATGAGTTAATTCGCTTCTAGGAATCAGTTTAATTTCTACGAAGATGGTTGAGTGCAGCAAGTTCAAACTTTCCTAGTTTGTGTAATCTAACAATATGTACAAGTTGCTGGATTCGCCTCATTTCTAAATTAGTTTCTTTAGAAAACAAACATCTTCAGTACTGAACACTGTACTTTGTGAAATAAGTTAATTCGGTTCTAGGAATCAGTTTCCTTTCTACGAAGATGGTTGAGTGCAGCAATTTTAAACTTTCCTTGTTAATGTAATCTAAAAAGATGGCCATGATAGCAGACTCACCTCATTTGTAAAATAGTTTGTTAGGAAAATTAACATCTTTATTGCCGAACATTGTACTGTGTGAAATAAGTTCATTCGGTTCTAGGAATCACTTGCTTTCCTACAAAGAAGGTTGAGTGCAGCAAGTTCAAACTTTCCTTGTTAATGTAACCTAAAAAGGTGCACAACTTAGTAGATTGGTCTCATTTCTAAAGTATTTTGTTTAGAAAACAAACATCTTCATTACCAAACACTGTATTGTGTGAAATAAGCTCATTCGGTTCTAGGACTCAGTTGCTTTCCTACGAAGAATGTTGAGTGCAGCAAGTTCAAAATTTCCTAGTTTGTGTAATCTAACAAGATGTACAACTTAGTGCATTCGCTCATTTCTAATGTGGTTTCTTTAGAAAAGAAACATCTTCAGTACTGAACACTCTACTTTGTGAAATAAGGTACATCGGTTCTAGGAATCAGTTTAGTTTCTAAGAAGATGGTTGATTGCAGCAAGTTCAAACTTTCCTTGTTAATGTAATCTGAAAAGATGGCCAAGTTAGAAGATTCACCTCCTTTGTAAACTACTTTGTTGAGAAAACAAACATCTTCATTGCCGAACATTGAACTGTGGGAAATAAGCTCATTCGGTTCTAGGAATCAGTTACTTTCCTACAAAGAAAGTTGAGTGCAGCAAGTTCAAACTTCCCTTGTTAATGTAATCTAAAAAGATGCACAACTTAGTAGATTGGCCTCATTTCTAAGGAGTTTGTTTTGAAAGCAAACATCTTCATTACCGAACACTGTACTATGTGAAATAAGCTAGTTCCGTTCTAGGAATCAGTTGCTTTCCTACGAAGAAAGTTGAGTGCAGCAAGTTCAAACCTTCCTAGTTTGTGTAATGTAACAAGGTGTACAAGTTAGTGGATTCACGTCATTTCTAAATTAGTTTCTTTAGAAAACAAACATCTTCAGTACCAAACACTGTACTGTGTGAAATATGTTAATTCGGTTCTAGGAATCAGTTTACTTTCTAAGAAGATGGTTGAGTTTCGCAAGTTCAAACTTTCCTTGTTAATGTAATCTAAAAAGATGTCCAAGTTAGTAGATGCACCTCATTTCTAAAGTAGTTTCTTTAGAAAAAAAACCTTCATTGCCAAACTTTGTACTGTGTGTAATGAGCTAATTCAGTCCTAGCAATCAGTTTACTTTCTACGAACATGGTTGAGTTTAGCAAGTTCAAACTTTCCTTGTTAATGTGATCTAAAAAGATGTCCAAGTTAGTAGATTTGCCTCATTGGTAAAGTAGTTTGTTGAGAAAACAAACATCTTCATTTCCGAACATTGTACTGTGTGAAAAAATCTAATTAAGTTCTTGAATTCAGTTGCTTGCCTACGAAGAAGGTTGAGTGCAGCAAGTTCAAACTTTCCTAGTTTGTGTAATCTAACAAGATGTACAAGTTAGTGCATTCGCTCATTTCTAAAGTGGTTTCTTTAGAAAAGGAACATCTTCAGAACCGAACACTGTACTGTGTGAAATAAGTTAATTGGCTTCTAGGATTCAGTTTAATTTCTACGAAGAAGGTTGAGTGCAGCTAGTTTAAACTTTCCTTATTAATGTATTCTAAAAAGATGGCAAAGTTAGAAGATTCGCCTCATTTGTAAAGTACTTTGTAGAGAAAACAAACATCTTCATTGCCGAACATTGTACTGTGTGAAATAAGCTCATTCGGTTCTACGAATCAGTTGCTTGCCTACAAAGAAGGCTGAGTGCAGCAAGTTTAAACTTTCCTTGTTAATGTAATCTAAAAAGATGCACAACTTAGTAGATTGGCCTCATTTCTAATGTAGTTTGTTTAGAAAACAAACATCTTCATTACCGAACACTGTACTATGTGAAATAAGCTAGTTCCGTTCTAGGAATCAGTTGCTTTCCTACGAAGAATGTTGAGTGCAGCAAGTTCAAACTTTCGTAGTTTGTGTAATCTAACAAGATGTACAAGTTAGTAGATTCGCCTCATTTCTAAATTAGTTTCTTTAGAAAAGAAACATCTTCAGTACCTAACACTGTACTGTGTGAAATAAGTTAATTCGGTTCTAGGAATCAGTTTGCTTTCTACAAAGATGGTTGAGTTTAGCAAGTTCAAACTTTCCTTGTTAATGTAATCTAAAAAGATGTCCAAAATAGTAGATTCCCCTCATTTCTAAAGTAGTTTGTTTGAGAAAACAAACATCTTCATTACCAAACATTGTACTGTGTGAAATAAGCTAATTCAGTCCTAGGAATCAGTTTACTTTCCTACAAAGATGGTTGAGTGCAGCAAGTTCAAACTTTCCTTGTTTGTGTAATCTAAAAAGATGTCCAAGTTAGTAGATTTGCCTCATTTCTAAAGTAGTTTGTTGAGAAAACAAACATCTTCATTGCCGAACATTGTACTGTGTGAAATAATCTAATTAAGTTCTAGGAATCAGTTGCTTGCCTACGAAGAAGGTTGAGTGCAGCAAGTTCAAACTTTCCTAGTTTGTGTAATCTAACAAGATGTACAAGTTAGTAGATTCGCTCATTTCTAAAGTAGTTTCTTTAGAAAACAAACATCTTCAGAACCTAACACTGTACTGTGTGAAATAAGTTAATTGGCTTCTAGGAATCAGTTTAATTTCTACAAAGAAGGTTGAGTGCAGCAAGTTTAAACTTTCCTTAGTTTGTAATCTAACAAGATGTACAAGTTAGAAGATTCGCCTCATTTCTAAAGTAGTTTCTTGAGAAAACAAACATCTTCATTGCCTAACATTGTACTGTGTGAAATAAGCTCATTCGGTTCTAGGAATCAGTTGCTTTCCTACAAAGAAGGCTGAGTGCAGCAAGTTTAAACTTTCCTTGTTAATGTAATCTAAAAAGATGCACAACTTAGTAGATTGGCCTCATTTCTAATGTAGTTTGTTTAGAAAACAAACATCTTCATTACTAACACTGTACTATGTGAAATAAGCTAGTTCCGTTCTAGGAATCAGTTGCTTTCCTACAAAAGAATGTTGAGTGCAGCAAGTTCAAACTTTCCTAGTTTGTGTAATCTAACAAGATGTACAAGTTAGTGGATTGGCCTCATTTCTAAATTAGTTTCTTTAGAAAAGAAACATCTTCAGTACCGAACACTGTACTGTGTGAAATAAGTTAATTCGGTTCAAGGAATCAGTTTCCTTTCTCTGAAGATGGTTGAGTTTAGCAAGTTCAAACTTTCCTTGTTAATGTAATCTAAAAAGATGTCCAAAATAGTAGATTCGCCTCATTTCTAAAGTAGTTTCTTTAGAAAACAAACCTTCATTGCCAAACTTGTACTGTGTGAAATGAGCTAATTCGGTTCTAGGAATCAGTTTACTTTCTACGAAGATGGTTGAGTTTAGCAAGTTCAAACTTTCCTTGTTAATGTAATCTTAAAAGATGCACAACTGAGTAGATTGGCCTCATTTCTAAAGTAATTTCTTTAGAAAAGAAACATCTTCAGTACCGAACACTGTACTGTGTGGAATAAGTTAATTCGTTTCTAGGAAACAGTTTAATTTCCACGAAGAAGGTTGAGTGTAGCAAGTTCAAACTTTCCTTCTTAATGTAATCTAAAAAGATGGCCAAGTTAGAAGATTCGCCTGATTTGTAAAGTACTTTGTTGAGAAAACAAACATCTTCATTGCCGAACATTGTACTGTGTGAATTAAGCTCATTCGGTTCTAGTAATCAGTTGCTTTCCTACAAAGAAGGTTGAGTGCACCAAGTTCAAACTTTCCTTGTTAATGTAATCTAAAAAAGCACAACTTAGTAGATTGGCCCCATTTCTAAAGTAGTTTGTTTAGAAAACAAACATCTTCATTACCGAACACTGTACTATGTGAAATAAGCTAGTTCAGTTCTAGGAATCACTTGCTTTCCTACAAAGAAGCTTGAGTGCAGCAAGTTCAAACTTTCCTAGTTTGTGTAATCTAACAAGATATACAAGTTAGTGCATTCGCCTCATTTCTAAAGTAGTTTCTTTAGAAAAGAAACATCTTCAGTACCGAACACTGTACTGTGTGAAATAAGTGAATTCGCTTCTAGGAATCAGTTTAATTTCTACTGAAGATGGTTGAGTGCAGCAATTTCAACCTATCCTTGTTAATGTAATCTAAAAAGATGGCCAAGTTGGTAGATTCGCCTCATGTGTAAAGTAGTTTGTTTAGAAAATTAACATGTTTATTGCTGAACATTGTACTGTGTGAAATAAGCTCATACGGTTCTAGGAATCACTTGCTTTCCTACAAAGAAGGTGGAGTGCAGCAAGTTCAAACTTTCCTTGTTAATGTAATGTGAAAAGATGCACAACTTAGCAGATTGAACTCAGTTCAAAAGTAGTTTCTTTAGAAAAGAAACATCTTCAGTACCGAACACTGTACTGTGTGAAATAAGTGAATTCGGTTCTAGGAATCAGTTTATTTCTACGATGAAAGTTGAGTGCACGAAGTTCAAACTTTCCTTGTTAATGAAAAATAAAAAGATGGCCAACTTAGAAGATTCGCCTCATTTGTAAAGTACTATGTTGAGAAAACAAACATCTTCATTGCCGAACATTGTACTGTGTGAAATAAGCTCATTCGGATCTAGGAATCAGTTGCTTTCCCATAAAGAAGGTTGAGTGCATCAAGTTCAAACTTTCCTTGTTAATGTAACCTGAAAAGATGCACAACTTAGTACATTGGCCTCATTTCTAATGTAGTTTGTTTACAAAACAAACATCTTCATTACCGAACACTATACTATGTGAAATGAGCTAGTTCCGTTCTAGGAATCATTTGCTTTCCTAAGAAGAAGGATGAGTGCAGCAAGTTCAAACTTTCCTCGTTTGTGTAATCTAACAAGATTTACAAATTATTGGATTCGTGTCGTTTCTAAAGCGGTTTCCTTATAAAGGAAACATCTTCAGTACTGAACAAGGTATTGTGTGAAATAAGTTCATTCGGTTCTAGGAATCAGATTCCTTTCTACGAAGATGGTTGAGTGCAGCAAGTTCAAACTTTCCTTGTTAATGTAATCTAAAAAGATGGCCAATTTAGCATGGTCACCTCATTTGTAAAGTACTTTGTTGAGAAAACAAACATCTTCATTTCCGAACATTGTACTGTGTGAAATAAGCTCATTCGGTTCTAGGAATCAGTTGCTTTCCTACAAAGAAGGTTGAGTGCAGCAAGTTCAAACTTTCCTTGTTAATGTAATCTGAAAAGATGGCCATGTTAGTAGATTCCCCTCATTTGTAAAGTAGTTTGTTGAGAAAACAAACATCTTCATTGCCGAACATTGTACTGTGTGAAATAAGCTCATTCGGTTCTAGGAATCAGTTGCTTTCCTACAAAGAAGGTTGAGTGCAGCAAGTTCAAACTTTCCTTGTTAATGGAATCTAAATAGATGCACAACTTAGTAGATTGGCCTCATTTCCAAAGTAGTTTCTTGAAAAAGAAACATCTTCAGTACCGAACACTGTACTGTGTGAAATGAGTTAATTCCCTTGTAGGAATCAGTTTAATTTCTACGAAGATTGTTGAGTGCAGCAAGTTCAAACTTTCCTTGTAAATGGAAACTAAAAAGATGCACAACTTAGTAGATTAGCCTCATTTCTAGAGTACTTTCTTTAGAAAAGCAACATCTTTAGTACCGAACACTGTACTGTGTGAAATAAGTTAATTCGGTTCTAGGAATCAGTTTCCTTTTCTACGAACATGGTTGAGTGCAGCAAGTTCAAACTTTCCTTGTTAATGTAATCTAAAAAGATGGCCAATTTAGCAGGGTCACCTCATTTGTAAAGTACTTTGTTGAGAAAACCAACATCTTCATTGGCGAACATTGTACTGTGTGAAATAATCTCATTCGGTTCTAGGAATCAGTTCCCTTCCTACAAAGAAGGTTGAGTGCAGCAAGTTCAAACTTTCCTTGTTAATGTAATCTGAAAAGTTGAACAACTTAGTAGATTGGAATCATTGGTAAAGTAGTTTGTTGAGAAAACAAACGTCTTCATTGCCGAACATTGTACTGTGTGAAATAAGCTCATTCGGTTCTAGGAATCATTTACTTTCCTACAAAGAAGGTTGAGTGCAGCAAGTTCAAACTTTCCTTGTTAATGTAATCTGAAAAGATGCACAACTTAGTAGATTGGCCTCATTTCTAAAGTAGTTTGTTTACAAAACAAGCATCTTCATTACGAACACTGTACTATGTGAAATGAGCTAGTTCGAATCTAGGAATCACTTGCTTTCCTACGAAGAAGGTTGAGTGCAGCAAGTTCAAACTTTCCTAGTTTGTGTAATCTAACAAGATGTACAAGTGAGTGGATTCGCATCATTTCTAAAGTACTTTCTTTATAAAAGAAATATCTTCAGTACCGAACACTGTAATGTGTGGAATAAGTGAATTCACTTCTAGGAATCAGTTTAATTTCTACGAAGATGGTTGAGAGGAGCAATTTCAAACTTTCCTTGTTAATGTAATCTAAAAATTGGCCAATTTAGTAGATTCACCTCATTTGTAAAGTAGTTTGTTGAGAAAATTAACATCTTTATTGCGAACATTGTACTGTGTGAAATAAGCTCATTGGGTTCTAGGAATCACTTGCTTTCCTACAAAGAAGGTTGAGTGCAGCAAGTTCAAACTTTCCTTGTTAATGGAATCTAAAAGATGCACAACTTAGTAGATTGGCCTCATTTCCAAAGTAGTTTCTTGAGAAAAGAAACATCTTCAGTACCGAACACTGTACTGTGTGAAATGAGTTAATTCGCTTCTAGGAATCAGTTTAATTTCTACGAAGATGGTTGAGTGCAGCAAGTTCAAACTTTCCTTGTTAATGAAATCTAAAAAGATGCACAACTTAGTAGATTAGCCTCATTTCTAGAGTACTTTCTTTAGAAAAGAAACATCTTCAGTACCGAACACTGTACTGTGTGAAATAAGTTAATTCGGTTCTAGGAATCAGTTTCCTTTCTACGAACATGGTTGAGTGCAGCAAGTTCAAACTTTCCTTGTTAATGTAATCTAAAAAGATGGCAAATTTAGCAGGGTCACCTCATTTGTAAAGTACTTTGTTGAGAAAACCAACATCTTCATTGGCCAAACATTGTACTGTGTGAAATAAGCTCATTCGGTTCTAGGAATCAGTTGCGTTCCTACAAAGAAGGTTGAGTGCAGCAAGTTCAAACTTACCTTGTTAATGTAATCTAAATAGATGCACAACGTAGTAGATTGGCCCCTTTTCTAAAGTAGTTTCTTTAGAAAAGAAACATCTTCAGTACCGAACACAGTACTGTGTGAAATAAGTTAATTCGCTTCTAGGAATCAGGTTAATTTCTACGAAGAAGGTTGAGTGCAGCAAGTTCAAACTTTCCTTGTTAATGTAATCTAAAAAGATGGCCAAGTTAGAAGGTTCGCCTCATTTGTAAAGTACTTTCTTGTGGAAACAAACATCTTCATTGCCGAACATTGTACTGTGTGAAATAAGCTGATTCGGTTCTAGGAATCAGTTCCTTTCCCAGAAAGAAGGTTGAGTGCAGGAAGTTCAAACATTCCTTGTTAATATCATCTGAAAAGATGCACAACTTAGTAGATTGGCCTCATTTCTAAAGTAGTTTGTTTAGAAAACAAACATCTTCATTACTGAACACTGTACTATGTGAAATGAGCTAGTTCGATTCTAGGAATCACTTGCTCTCCTACGAAGAAGGTTGAGTACAGCAAGTTCAAACTTTCCTAGTTTGTGTAATCTAACAAGATCTACACGTTAGTGGATTCGCCTCATTTCTAAAGTAGTTTCTTTAGAAAAGAAACATCTTCAGTACCGAACACTGTACTGTGTGAAGTAACTGAATTCGATTCTAGGAATCAGTTTAATTTCTACGAAGATGGTTGAGAGCAGCAATTTCAAACTTTCCTTGTTAATGTAATCTAAAAAATTGGCCAAGTTAGTACATTCGCCTCATTTGTAAATTAGTTTGTTGAGAAAATTAACATCTTTATTGCCGAACATTGTACTGTGTGAAATAAGCTCATTGGGTTCTAGGAATCACTTGGTTTCCTACAAAGAAGGTTGAGTGCAGCAAGTTCAAACTTTCCTTGTTAATGGAATCTAAAAAGATGCACAACTTAGTAGATTGGCCTCGTTTCCAAAGTAGTTTCTTGAGAAAAGAAACATCTTCAGTACCGAACACTGTACTGTGTCAAATGAGTTAATTCGCTTCTAGGAATCAGTTTAACTTCCACGAAGATGGTTGAGTGCAGCATGTTCAAACATTCCTTGTTAATGGAATGTAAAAAGATGCACAACTTAGTACATTAGCCTCATTTCTAGAGTACTTTCTTTAGACAAGAAACATCTTCAGTACCGAACACTGTACTGTGTGAAATAAGTTAATTCGGTTCTAGGAATCAGTTTCCTTTCTACGAAGATGGTTGAGTTTAGCAAGTTCAATCTTTCCTTGTTAATAAAATCTAAAAGATGTCCAAGTTAGTAGATTCGCCTCATTTCTAAAGTAGTTTCTTTACAAAACAAACCTAAATTGCCAAACTTTGTACTGTGTGAAATGAGCTAATTCGGTTCTAGGAATCAGTGTACTTTCTACGAAGATGGTTGAGTTTAGCAAGTTCAAACTTTCCTTGTTAATGTGCTCTAAAAAAGATGTCCAAGTTAGTAGATTTGCCTCATTGGTAAAGTAGTTTGTTGAGAAAACAAACGTCTTCATTGCTGAACATTGTACTGTGTGAAAAAGGTAATTTAGTTTTACAATTCAGTTGCTTTCCTACAAAGAGGGTTGAGTGCAGCCAGTTCAAACATTCCTTGTTAATGTAATCTACAAAGATGCACAACTTAGTAGATTGGTCTCATTTCTAAAGTAGTCTCTTTAGAAAAGAAACATAATCAGTACCGCATACTGTACTGTGTTAAATAAGTGAATTCGCTTCTAGGAATCCGTTTAATTTCTATGAAGAAGGTTGAGTGCAGCAAGTTCAAACTTTCCTTGTTAATGTAGTCTAAAAAATGGCCAAGTTAGAAGATTCGCCCCATTTGTAAAGTACTTTGTTGAGAAAACAAACATCTTCATTGCTGAACATTTTACTGTGTGAATTAAGCTCATTCGGTTCTAGGAATCAGTTGCTTTCCTACAAAGAAGGTTGAGTGCAGCAAGTTCAAACTTTCCTAGTTTGTGTAATCTAACAAGATGTACAAGTTAGTGGAATCGCCTCATTTCTAAAGTAGTTTGTTTAGAAAAAACAAACATCTTCATTACTGAACACTGTACTATGTGAAATAAGCTAGTTCCGTTCTAGGAATCACTTGCTTTCCTATGAAGAAGGTTGAGTGCTGCAAGTTCAAACTTTCCTAGTTTGTGTAATCTAACAAGATGTACAAGTTAGTGGATTCGCCTCATTTCTAAAGTAGTTTCTTCAGAAAAGAAACATATTCAGTACTGAACTCTGTACTGTGTGAAATAAGTGAATTAAGCTTCTAGGAATCAGTTTAATTTCTACGAAGATGGTTGAGTGTAGCAAGTTCAAACTTGCCTTGTTAATGTAATCTAAAAAGATGGCCAAGTTAGTAGATTCGCCTCATTTGTAAAGTAGTTTGTTTAGAAAACAAACATCTTCATTGCCAAACATTGTACTGTGTGAAATAAGCTCATTCAGTATTAGGAATCAGGTGCTTTCCTATAAAGAAGCTTGAGTGCATCCAGTTCAAACTTTCCTTTTTAATGTAATCTGAAAAGATGCACAACTTAGTAGATTGGCCTCATTTCTAAAGTAGTTTGTTTACAAAACATCCATCTTCATTACCGAAAACTATACTATTTGAAATGAGCTAGTTCGGTTCTAGGAATTACTAGTTTTCCTACAAAAAAAGGTTGAGTGCAGCAAGTTCAAACTTTCCTAGTTTGTGTAATCTAACAAGATGTACAAGTTAGTGCATTCGCCTCATTTCTAAAGTAGTTTCTTTAGAAAAGAAACATCTTAAGTACTGAACACTGTACTGTGTGAAATAAGGTAAATCGGTTCTAGGAATCAGTTTAATTTCCACGAAGATGGTTGAGTGCAGCAAGTTCAAACTTTCCTTGTTAATGTAATCTAAAAATGTGCACAACTTAGTAGATTGGCCTCATTTCTAAAGTAGTTTCTTTACAAAACAAACATCTTCATTACCGAACGACTATACTATGTGAAATGAGCTAGTTAGGTTCTAGGAATCACTTGCTTTCCTACGATGAAGGATGAGTGCAGCAAATTCAAACTTTCCTCGTTTGTGTAATCTAACAAGATGTACAAGTTAGTGGATTCGCGTCATTTCCAAAGTGGTTTCTTTAGAAAAGAAACATCTTGGTACTGAACACTGTACTGTGTGAAAAAAGTTAATTCGGTTCTAGGAATCAGTTTCCTTTCTACGAAGATGGTTGAGTGCAGCAAGTTCAAACTTTCCTTGTTAACGTAATCTAAAAAAGATGGCCAAGTTAGCAGAGTCACCTCATTTGTAAAATAGTTTGTTGAGAAAATTAACATCTTTATACCGAACATTGTACTGTGTGAAATAAGCTCATTCGGTTCTAGGAATCACTTGCTTTCCTACAAAGAAGGTTGAGTGCAGCAAGTTCAAACTTTCCTTGTTAATGTAATCTAAAAAGATGCACAACTTAGTAGATTAGCCTCATTTCTTAAGTAGTTTGTTTAGAAGAGAAACATCTTCAGTACCGAACACTGTACTGTGTGAAATGAGTTAATAGTTCGCTTCTAGGAATCAGTTTAATTTCTGTGAAGATGGTTGAGTGCAGCAAGTTCAAACTTTCCTAGTTTGTGTAATCTAACAAGATGTAGAAGTTAGTGGATTCGCCTCATTTCTAAATTAGTTTCTTTAGAAAACAAACATCTTCAGTACCGAACACAGTACTGTGTGAAATAAGTTAATTAAGCTTCTAGGAATCAGTTTCCTTTCTACGAAGATGGTTGAGTTTAGCAAGTTCAAACTTTCCTTGTTAATGTAATCTAAAAAGATGTCCAAGTTAGTAGATTTGCCTCATTGGTAAAGTAGTTTGTTGAGAAAACAAACATCTTCATTGCCGAACATTGTACTGTGTGTACAAAGCTAATTTAGTTCTAGAATTCAGTTGCTTTCCTACAAAGAAGGTTGAGTGCAGCAAGTTCAAACTTTCCTTGTTAATGTAATCTAAAAAGATGCACAACTTAGTAGATTGGCTTCATTTCTCAAGTAGTTTCATTAGAAAAGAAACATCTTCAGTACTGAACACTGTACTATGTGAAATAAGTTAAATCGCTTCTAGGAATCAGTTTAACTTCTACGAAGAAGGTTGAGTGCAGCAAGTTCAAACTTTAGTTGTTAATGTAATCTAAAAAGATGGCCAAGTTAGAAGATTCGCCTCATTTGTAAAGTACTTTGTTGAGAAAACAAACATCTTCATTGCCGAACATTGTACTGTGTGAAATAAGCTGATTCAGTTCTAGGAATCAGTGGCTTTCCTACAAAGAAGGTTGAGTGCAGCATTTCAAACGTTCCTTGTTAATGTAATCTGAAAAGATGCACAACTTAGTAGATTGGCCTCATTTCTAACGTAGTTTTTTAGAAAACAAACATCTTCATTACTGAACACTGTACTATGTGAAATGAGCAAGTTCGATTCTAGGAATCACTTGTTTTCCTATGAAGAAGGTTGAGTCCAGCAAGTTCAAACTTTCCTAGTCTGTGTAATCAAACCAGATGTACAAGTTAGTGGAATCGCCTCATTGCTAAAGCAATTTCTTTAGAAAAGAAATATCTTCAGTTCCGAACACTGTACTGTGTGAAATAAGTGAATTCGCTTCTAGGAATCAGTTTAATTTCTACGAAGATGGTTGAGGGCAGCAAGATCAAACTTTCCTTGTTAATGTAATCTAAAAATATGGCCAAGTTAGTAGATTCGCCTCATTTGTAAAGTAGTTTGTTGAGAAAATTAACATCTTTATTGCCAAACATTGTACTGTGTGAAATAAGCTCATTTGGTTCTAGGAATCACTTGCTTTCCTACAAAGAAGGTTGAGTGCAGCAAGTTCAAACTTTCCTTGTTAATGTAATCTGAAAAGTTGCACAACTTAGTAGATTGGCCTCATTTCTAAAGTAGTTTCTTTAGAAAAGAAACATCTTCAGTACCGAACACTGTACTGTGTGAAATGAGTTAATTCGCTTCTTGGAATCAGTTTAATTCCTACGAAGATGGTTGAGTGCAGCAAGTTCAAACTTTCCTAGTTTGTGTAATCTAACAAGATGTACAAGTTAGTGGATTCGCCTCACTTCTAAAGTAGTTTCTTTAGAAAAGAAATATCTTCAGTACGAAACACTGTACTGTGTGAAATAAGTTAATTTCGCTTCTAGGAATCAATTTAATTTCTACGAAGAAGGTTGAGTTCAGCAAGTTGAAACTTTCCCTTTTAATGTAATCCAAAATGATGGCCACGTTAGTAGATTCGCCTCATGTGTAAACTAGTTTGTGTAGAAAACAAACATCTTCATTGCCGAATATTGTACTGTGTGAAATAAGCTCATTCGGTTTTTAGGAATCAGTTGCTTTCCTACAAAGAAGGTTGAGTGCAGCAAGTTCAAACTTTCCTAGTTTGTCTAATATAACAAGATGTACAAGTTAGTGGACTCGCCTCATTTCTAAAGTAGTTTCTTTAGAAAAGAAACATCTTCAGTAACGAACACTGTACTGTGTGAAATAAGTGAATTCGCTTCTTGGAATCAGTTTAATTTCTACGAAGATGGTTGAGTGCAGCAAGTTCAAACTTTCCTTGTTAATGTAATCTAACAAGATGGCCAAGATAGTAGATTCGCCTCATTCGTAAAGTAGTTTGTTGAGAAAACAAACATCTTCATTACCGAACATTGTACTGTGTGAAATAAGCTCATTCGGTTCTAGGAATCACTTGCTTTCCTACAAAGAAGGTTGAGTGCAGCAAGTTCAAACTTTCCTTGTTAATGTAATCTGAAAATTTGCACAACTTAGTAGATTGGCCTCATTTATAAAGTAGTTTCTTTAGAAAACAAACCTAAATTGCCAAACTTTGTACTGTGTAAAATGAGCTAATTCGGTTCTAGGAATCAGTTTACTTTCCACGAAGATGGTTGAGTTTAGCAAGATCAAACTTTCCTTGTTAATGTGCTCTAAAAAGATGTCCAAGTTAGTAGATTTGCCTCATTCATAAAGTACTTTGTTGAGAAAACAAACATCTTCATTGCCGAACATTGTACTGTGTGAACAAAGCTAATTTAGTTCTAGAATTCAGTTGCTTTCCTACGAAGTGGGTTGAGTGCAGCCAGTTCAAACTTTCCTTGTTAATGTAATATAAAAAGATGTACGACTTAGTAGATTGGACTCATTTCTAAAGAAGTTTCTTTAGAAAAGAAACATATTCAGTACCGCACAATGTACTGTGTGAAATAAGTTAATTCGCTTCTAGGAATCAGTTTAATTTCTACGAAGAAGGTTGAGTGCAGCAAGTTGAAACTTTCCTAGTTTGTGTAATCTAACAAGATGTACAAGTTATTGCATTCGCCTCATTTCTAAAGTAGTTTCTTTAGAAAAGAAACATCTTCAGTACCGAACACTGTACTGTGTGAAATAAGTTAATTCGCTTCTAGGAATCAGTTTAATTTCTACGAAGATGGTTGAGTGCAGCAAGTTCAAACTTTCCTTGTTAATGTAATCTAAAAAGATGGGCAAGTTAGAAGATTCGCCTCATTTGTAAAGTACTTTGTTGAGGAAACAAATATCTTCATTGCGGAACATTGTACTGTGTGAAATAAGCTCATTCGGTTCTAGGAATCAGTTGCTTTCCTACAAAGAAGGTTGAGTGCAGCAAGTTCAAACTTTCCTTCTTAATGTAATCTAAAAAGATGGCCAAGTTAGTAGATTCGCCTCATTTGTAAAGTAGTTTGTTGAGAAAACAAACATCTTCATTGCCGAACATTGTACTGTGTGAAATAAGCTCATTCGGTTCTAGGAATCACTTGCTTTCCTACAAAGAAGGTTGAGTGCAGCAAGTTCAAACTTTCCTTGTTAATGTAATCTGAAAAGTTGCACAAGTTAGTAGATTGGCCTCATTTCTAAAGCAGTTTCTTTAGAAAACAAACATCTTCATTACCGAACACTGTACTATGTGAAATGAGCTAGTTCGATTCTAGGAATCACTTGCTTTCCTACGAAGAAGGTTGAGTACAGCAAGTTCAAACTTTCCTAGTTTGTGTAATCTAACAAGATGTACAAGTTAGTGGATTCGCTTCATTTCTAAAGTAGTTTCTTTAGAAAAGAAACATCTTCAGTACCGAACACTGTACTGTGTGAAATAAGTGAATTCGGTTCTATGAATCACTTGCTTTCCTACAAACAAGGTTGAGTGCAGCAAGTTCAAACTTTCTTGTTAATGTAATCTGAAAACTTGCAAAAGTTAGTAGATTCACTTCCCTTCCAAAATAGTTTCTTTAGAAAAGAAACATCTTCAGTACCGAACACTGTACTGTGTGAAATGAGTTAATTCGCTTCTAGGAATCAGTTTAAATTGTAAGAAGATGGTTGAGTGCAGCAAGTTCAAACTTTCCCAGTTTGTCTAATCTAACAAGATGTACAAGTTAAAGGATTCGCATCATTTCAAAATTAGTTTCTTTAGAAAACAAACATGTTCAGTACCGAACACTGTACTGTGTGAAATAAGTTAATTCAGTCTAGGAATCAGTTTCCTGTCTACGAAGATGGTAAAGTTTAGCAAGTTCAAACTTTCCTTGTTAATGTAATCTAAAAAGATGTCCAAGTTAGTAGATACGCCTCATTTCTAAAATAGTTTCTTTAGAAAACAAACCTAAATTGCCAAACTTTGTACTGTGTGAAATGAGCTAATTCGGTTCTAGGAATCAGTGTACTTTCTACGAAGATGGTTGAGTTCAGAAAGTTCAAACTTTCTTTGTTAATGTGCTCTAAAAAGATGTCCAAGGTAGTAGATTTGCCTCATTGTTAAAGTAGTTTGTTGAGAAAACAAACATCTTCATTGCCGAACATTGTACTGTGTGAAATAAGCTCATTTGGTTCTAGGAATCACTGGCTTTCCTACAACGAAGGTTGAGTGCAGCAAGTTCAAACTTTCCCTGTTAATGTAATCTAACAAGATGGCCAAGATAGTAGATTCGCCTCATTCGTAAAGTAGTTTGTTGAGAAAACAAACATCTTCATTGCCGAACATTGTACTGTGTGAAATAAGCTCATTCGGTTCTAGGAATCACTTGCTTTCCTACAAAGAAGGTTGAGTGCAGCAAGTTCAAACTTTCCTTGTTAATGTAATCTGAAAATTTGCACAACTTAGTAGATTGGCCTCATTTATAAAGTAGTTTCTTTAGAAAACAAACCTAAATTGCCAAACTTTGTACTGTGTAAAATGAGCTAATTCGGTTCTAGGAATCAGTTTACTTTCCACGAAGATGGTTGAGTTTAGCAAGTTCAAACTTTCCTTGTTAATGTGCTCTAAAAAGATGTCCAAGTTAGTAGATTTGCCTCATTCATAAAGTACTTTGTTGAGAAAACAAACATCTTCATTGCGAACATTGTACTGTGTGAACAAAGCTAATTTAGTTCTAGAATTCAGTTGCTTTCCTACAAAGTGGGTTGAGTGCAGCCAGTTCAAACTTTCCTTGTTAATGTAATATAAAAGATGTACGACTTAGTAGATTGGACTCATTTCTAAAGAAGTTTCTTTAGAAAAGAAACATCTTCAGTACCGCACAATGTACTGTGTGAAATAAGTTAATTCGCTTCTAGGAATCAGTTTAATTTCTACGAAGAAGGTTGAGTGCAGCAAGTTCAAACTTTCCTAGTTTGTGTAATCTAAAAAGATGTACAAGTTAGTGCATTCGCCTCATTTCTAAAGTAGTTTCTTTAGAAAAGAAACATCTTCATTACCGAACACTGTACTGTGTGAAATAAGTTAATTTGGTTCTAGGAATCAGTTGCTTTTCTACGAAGATGGTTGAGTGCAGCAAGTTCAAACTTTCCTTGTTAATGTAATCTAAAAAGATGGGCAAGTTAGAAGATTCGCCTCATTTGTAAAGTAGTTTGTTGAGAAAACAAATATCTTCATTGCCGAACATTGTACTGTGTGAAATAAGCTCATTCGGTTCTAGGAATCAGTTGCTTTCCTACAAAGAAGGTTGAGTGCAGCAAGTTCAAACTTTCCTTGTTAATGTAATCTAAAAAGATGGCCAAGTTAGTAGATTCGCCTCATTTGTAAAGTAGTTTGTTTAGAAAACAAACATCTTCATTACCGAACATTGTACTGTGTGAAATAAGCTCATTCGGTTCTAGGAATCACTTGCTTTCCTACAAAGAAGGTTGAGTGCAGCAAGTTCAAACTTTCCTTGTTAATGTAATCTAAAAAGATGCACAAGTTAGTAGATTGGCCTCATTTCTAAAGTAGTTTCTTTAGAAAACAAACATCTTCATTACCGAACACTGTACTATGTGAAATGAGCTAGTTCGGTTCTAGGAATCACTTGCTTTCCTACGAAGAAGGTTGAGTACAGCAAGTTCAAACTTTCCTAGTTTGTGTAATCTAACAAGATGTACAAGTTAGTGGATTGGCCTCATTTCTAAAAAGTAGTTTCTTTAGAAAACAAACATCTTCAGTACCGAACACTGTACTGTGTGAAATAAGTGAATTCGGTTCTATGAATCAGTTGCTTTCCTACAAACAAGGTTGAGTGCAGCAAGTTCAAACTTTCTTGTTAATGTAATCTAAAAACTTGTAAAAGTTAGTAGATTCACTTCCTTCCAAAATAGTTTCTTTAGAAAACAAACATCTTCATTACCGAACACTGTACTGTGTGAAATAAGTTAATTCGGTTCTAGGAATCAGTTTAAATTGTAAGAAGATGGTTGAGTGCAGCAAGTTCAAACTTTCCCAGTTTGTCTAATCTAACAAGATGTACAAGTTAGTAGATTCGCCTCATTTCAAAAGTAGTTTCTTTAGAAAACAAACATCTTCATTACCGAACACTGTACTGTGTGAAATAAGTTAATTCGGTTCTAGGAATCAGTTTAATTTGTCTACGAAGATGGTAAAGTGCAGCAAGTTCAAACTTTCCTTGTTAATGTAATCTAAAAAGATGGCCAAGTTAGTAGATACGCCTCATTTCTAAAATAGTTGCTTAAGAAAACAAACATCTTCATTGCCAAACTTTGTACTGTGTGAAATAAGCTAATTCGGTTCTAGGAATCAGTTTACTTTCTACAAAGATGGTTGAGTTCAGCAAGTTCAAACTTTCTTTGTTAATGTAATCTAAAAAGATGGCCAAGTTAGTAGATTTGCCTCATTTTAAAGTAGTTTGTTGAGAAAACAAACATCTTCATTGCAGAACATTGTACTGTGTGAAATAAGCTCATTTGGTTCTAGGAATCACTGGCTTTCCTACAAAGAAGGTTGAGTGCAGCAAGTTCAAACTTTCCTTGTTAATGTAATCTAAAAAGATTGCCAAATTAGTAGATTCGCCTCATTTGTAAAGTAGTTTGTTGAGAAAATTAACATCTTCATTGTCGAACATTGTACTGTGTGAAATAAGCTCATTCAGTTCTAGGAATCACTTGCTTTCCTACAAAGAAGGTTGAGTGCAGCAAGTTCAAACTTTCCTTGTTAATGTAATCTGAAAAGATGGACAAGTTAGTAGATTGGCCTCATTTCTAAAGTAGTTTCTTTAGAAAAGAAACATCTTCATTACCGAACACTGTACTGTGTGAAATAAGCTAATTCGGTTCTAGGAATCAGTTTAATTTCTCACAAAGATGGTTGAGTGCAGCAAGTTCAAACTTTCCTTGTTAATGTAATCTAAAAAGATGCAAAACTTAGTAGATTGGCCTCATTTCTAAAGTAGTTTGTTTAGAAAACAAACATCTTCATTACCGAACACTATACTATGTGAAATGAGCTATTCGGTTCTAGGAATCACTTGCTTTCCTACGAAGAAGGTTGAGTGCAGCAAGTTCAAACTTTCCTCGTTTGTGTAATCTAACAAGATGTACAAGTTAGTGGATTTGCCTCATTTCTAAAGTAGTTTCTTTAGAAAACAAACATCTTCAGTACTGAACACTGTACTGTGTGAAATAAGTTAATTCAGTTCTAGGAATCAGTTTGCTTTCTACGAAGATGGTTGAGTGCAGCAAGTTCAAACTTTCCTTGTTAATGTAATCTGAAAAGTTGCACAACTTAGTAGATTAGCCTCATTTCTAAAGTAGTTTCTTTAGAAAGAAACATCTTCATTACCGAACACTGTACTGTTTGAAATGAGTTAATTCGATTCTAGGAATCAGTTTAATTTCTACTACAAAGATGGTTGAGTGCAGCAAGTTCAAACTTTCCTAGTTTGTGTAATCTAACAAGATGTACAAGTTAGTGGATTCGCGTCATTTCTAAATTAGTTTCTTTAGAAAACAAACATCTTCAGTACCGAACACTGTACTGTGTGAAATAAGTTTATTCGGTTCTAGGAATCAGTTTCCTTTCTACTGAAGATGGTTGAGTTTAGCAAGTTCAAACTTTCCTTCTTAATGTAATCTAAAAAGATGTCCAAGTCAGTAGATTTGCCTCATTGGTAAAGTAGTTTGTTGAGAAAACAAACATCTTCATTGCCGAACATTGTACTGTGTGAACAAAGCTAATTTAGTTAAAGAATTCAGTTGATTTCCTACAAAGAAGGTTGAGTGCAGCCAGTTCAAACTTTCCTTGTTAATGTAACCTAAAAAAAGATGCAAGACTTAGTAGATTGGCCTCATTTCTAAAGTAGTTTCTTTGGAAAAGAAACATCTTCATTACCAAACACTGTACTGTGTGAAATATGTTAATTCGCTTCTAGGAATCAGTTTAATTTCTACAAAGAAGGTTGAGTGCAGCAGGTTCAAACTTTCCTTGTTAATGTAATCTAAAAAGATTGCCAAGTTAGAAGATTCGCCTCATTTGTAAAGTACTTTGTTGAGAAAACAAATATCTTCATTGCGAACATTGTACTGTGTGAAATAAGCTCATTCGGTTCTAGGAATCAGTGGCTTTCCTACAAAAGGTTGAGTGCAGCAAGTTCAAACTTTCCTTGTTAATGTAATCTAAAAAGATGGCCAATTTAGTAGATTCGCCTCATTTGTAAAGTAGTTTTCTGTAGAAAACAAAAATCTTCATTACCGAACACTGTACTATGTGAAATAAGCTGGTTCCGTTCTAAGAATCACTTGCTGTCTTACGAAGAAGGTTGAGTGCAGCAAGTTCAAACTTTCCTAGTTTGTGTAATCTAACAAGATGTACAAGTTATTGGATTCGCCTCATTTCTAAAGTAGTTTCTTTAAGAAAAGAAACATCTTCAGTTGCCGAACACTGTACTGTGTGAAATAAGTTAATTCGCTTCTAGGAATCAGTTTAATTTCTATGAAGAAGGTTGAGTGAATCAAGTTCAAAATTTCCTTGTTAATGTAATCTAAAAAGATGGCCAAGTTAGAAGATTCGCCTCATTTGCAAAGTACTTTGTTGAGAAAACAAACATCTTCATTGCGAACATTGTACTGTGTGAAATAAGCTCATTCGGATCTAGGAATCAGTGGCTTTCCTACAAAGAAGGTTGAGTGCAGCAAGTTCAAACATTCCTAGTTTGTGTAATCTAAAAAGATGTACAAGTTAGTGGATTCGCCTCATTTCTAAAGTAGTTTCTTTAGAAAACAAACATCTTCATTAACCGAACACTGTACTGTGTGAAATAAGTGAATTCGGTTCTAGGAATCAGTTTAATTTCTACAAAGATGGTTGAGTGCAGCAAGTTCAAACTTTCCTTGTTAATGTAATCTAAAAAGATGGCCAAGTTAGTAGATTGCCTCATTTCTAAAGTAGTTTCTTGAGAAAATTAACATCTTCATTGCGAACATTGTACTGTGTGAAATAAGCTCATTCGGTTCTAGGAATCACTTGCTTTCCTACAAAGAAGGTTGAGTGCAGCAAGTTCAAATTTTCCTTGTTAATGTAATCTAAAAAGATGCACAAGTTAGTAGATTGGCCTCATTTCTAAAGTAGTTTCTTTAGAAAACAAACATCTTCATTGCCAAACTTTGTACTGTGTGAAATAAGCTAATTCGGTTCTAGGAATCGTTTACTTTCTCTACAAAGATGGTTGAGTGCAGCAAGTTCAAACTTTCCTTGTTAATGTAATCTACAAAGATCTCTCAGTTAGTAGATTCGCCTCATTTCTAAAGTATTTTCTTTAGAAAACAAACATCTAAATAGCCAAACTTTGTACTGTGTGAAATGAGCTAATTCGGTTCAAGGAATCAGTTTACTTTCTACAAAGATGGTTGAGTGCAGCAAGTTCAAACTTTCCTTGTTAATGTAATCTAAAAGATGTCCAAGTTAGTAGATTTGCCTCATTGGTAAAGTAGTTTGTTGAGAAAACAAACATCTTCATTGCCGAACATTGTACTGTGTGAACAAAGCTAATTTAGTTCTAGGAATTCAGTTGCTTTCCTACAAAGAAGGTTGAGTGCAGCAAGTTCAAACTTTCCTGGTTAATGTAATCTAAAAGATGTACGACTTAGTAGATTGGCCTCATTTCTAAAGTATTTTCTTTAGAAAACAAACATCTTCAGTGTACCGAACACTGTACTGTGTGAAATAAGTTAATTCGGTTCTAGGAATCAGTTTAATTTCTACAAAAGAAGGTTGAGTGCAGCAAGTTCAAACTTTCCTTGTTAATGTAATCTAAAAAGATGGCCAAGTTAGAAGATTCGCCTCATTTGTAAAGTACTTTGTTGAGAAAACAAACATCTTCATTGCCGAACATTGTACTGTATGAAATAAGCTCATTCGTTTCTAGGAATCAGTTGCTTTCCTACAAAGAAGGTTGAGTGCAGCAAGTTCAAACTTTCCTTGTTAATGTAATCTAAAAAGATGGCCAAGGTAGTAGATTCGCCTCATTTGTAAAGTAGTTTGTTGAGAAAACAAACATCTTCATTGCCGAACATTGTACTGTGTGAAATAAGCTCATTAGGTTCTAGGAATCAGTTGCTTTCCTACAAAGAAGGTTGAGTGCAGCAAGTTCAAACTTTCCTTGTTAATGTAATCTAAAAAGATGCACAAGTTAGTAGATTGGCCTCATTTCTAAAGTAGTTTCTTTAGAAAACAAACATCTTCATTACGAACACTGTACTATGTGAAATAAGCTAGTTCGATTCTAGGAATCACTTGCTTTCCTACAAAGAAGGTTGAGTGCAGCAAGTTCAAACTTTCCTAGTTTGTGTAATCTAACAAGATGTACAAGTTAGTGGATTCGCCTCATTTCTAAAGTAGTTTCTTTAGAAAACAAACATCTTCATTGCCAAACACTGTACTGTGTGAAATAAGTTAATTAAGTTCTAGGAATCAGTTGCTTTTCTACGAAAATGGTTGAGTGCAGCAAGTTCAAACTTTCCTTGTTAATGTAATCTAGAAAGATGTCCAAGTTAGTAGATTTGCCTCATTGGTAAAGTAGTTTGTTGAGAAAACAAACATCTTCATTGCCGAACATTGTACTGTGTGAACAAAGCTAATTTAGTTCTAGAATTCAGTTGCTTTCCTACAAAGAAGGTTGAGTGCAGCCAGTTCAAACTTTCCTTGTTAATGTAATCTAAAAAGATGCACGACTTAGTAGATTGGCCTCATTTCTAAAGTAGTTTCTTTAGAAAAGAAACATCTTCATTACCAAACACTGTACTGTGTGAAATAAGTTAATTTGGCTTCTAGGAATCAGTTTAATTTCTACGAAGAAGGTTGACTGCAGCAAGTTCAAACTTTCCTTGTTAATGTAATCTAAAAAGATGGCCAAGTTAGAAGATTCGCCTCATTTGTAAAGTAGTTTCTTGAGAAAACAAACATCTTCATTACCGAACTTTGTACTGTGTGAAATAAGTTCATTTGGTTCTAGGAATCAGTTGGCTTTCCTACAAAGAAGGTTGAGTGCAGCAAGTTCAAACTTTCCTTGTTAATGTAATCTAAAAAGATGGCCAAGTTAGTAGATTTGCCTCATTTGTAAAGTAGTTTGTTGAGAAAACAAACATCTTCATTGCCGAACATTGTACTGTGTGAAATAAGCTCATTCGGTTCTAGGAATCAGTTGCTTTCCTACAAGGAAGGTTGAGTGCAGCAAGTTCAAACTTTCCTTGTTAATGTAATCTAAAAAGATGGCACAAGTTAGTAGATTGGCCTCATTTCTAAAGTAGTTTGTTTAGAAAACAAACATCTTCATTACCAAACACTGTACTATGTGAAATGAGCTAGTTCTATTCTAGGAATCACTTGCTTTCCTACGAAGAAGGTTGAGTGCAGCAAGATCAAACTTTCATAGTTTGTGTAATCTAACAAGATTAACAAGTTAGTGGATTCGCCTCATTTCTAAAGTAGTTTCTTTAGAAAACAAACATCTTCAGTACCCGAACACTGTACTGTGTGAAATAAGCTGAATTCGGTTCTAGGAATCAGTTTGCTTTCCTACAAAGAAGGTTGAGTGCAGCAAGTTCAAACTTTCATTGTTAATGTAATCTGAAAAGTTGCACAACTTAGTAGATTGGGCTCATTTCTACAGTAGTTTCTTTAGAAAACAAACATCTTCATTTACGAACACTGTACTGTGTGAAATGAGTTAATTCGCTTTTTAGGAATCAGTTTAATTTCTACAAAGATGGTTGAGTGCAGCAAGTTCAAACTTTCCTAGTTTGTGTAATCTAACAAGATGTACAAGTTAGTGGATTCGCATCATTTCTAAATTAGTTTCTTTAGAAAAGAAACATCTTCATTACCGAACACTGTACTGTGTGAAATAAGTTAATTCAGTTCTAGGAATCAGTTTCCTTTCCTACAAAGAAGGTTGAGTTTAGCAAGTTCAAACTTTCCTTGTTAATGTAATCTAAAAAGATGTCCAAGTTAGTAGATTCGCCTCATTTCTAAAGTAGTTTCTTTAGAAAACAAACATCTTCATTGCCAAACTTTGTACTGTGTGAAATAAGCTAATTCGGTTCTAGGAATCAGTTTACTTTCTACTGAAGATGGTTGAGTGCAGCAAATTCAAACTTTCCTTGTTAATGTAATCTAAAAAGATGTCCAAGTTAGTAGATTTGCCTCATTGGTAAAGTAGTTTGTTGAGAAAACAAACATCTTCTTTGCCGAACATTGTACTGTGTGAACAAAGCTAATTTAGTTCTAGAATTCAGTTGCTTTCCTACAAAGATGGTTGAGTGCAGCAAGTTCAAACTTTCCTTCTTAATGTAATCTAAAAAGATGGCCAAGTTAGTAGATTCGCCTCATTTGTAAAGTAGTTTGTTTAGAAAACAAAAATCTTCATTACCGAACACTGTACTATGTGAAATAAGCTAATTCCGTTCTAAGAATCACTTGCTGTCTTACAAAGAAGGTTGAGTGCAGCAAGTTCAAACTTTCCTTGTTAATGTAATCTAACAAGATGTACAAGTTAGTTATTGGATTCGCCTCATTTCTAAAGTAGTTTCTTTAGAAAAAAACATCTTCATTACCGAACACTGTACTGTGTGAAATAAGTTAATTGGGTTCTAGGAATCAGTTTAATTTCTACAAAGAAGGTTGAGTGCAGCAAGTTCAAACTTTCCTTGTTAATGTAATCTAACAAGATTTACAAGTTAGTGCATTCGCCTCATTTCTAAAGTAGTTTCTTTAGAAAAGAAACATCTTCAGTACCAAACACTGAACTGTGTGAAATAAGGTAATTCGGTTTTGGAATCAGTTTTGCTTTTCTACGAAGATGGTTGAGTGCAGCAAGTTCAAACTTTCCTTGTTAATGTAATCTAAAAAAAGATGCACAACATAGTAGATTGGCCTCATTTCTAAAGTAGTTTGTTTACAAAACATACATATTCATTACCGAACACTATACTATGTGAAATGAGCTAGTTCGGTTCTAGGAATCACTTGCTTTCCTACGAAAATGTTGATTGCAGCAAGTTCAATGTTTCCTAGTTTGTGTAACCTAACAAGATGTACAAGTCAGAGGATTCGCATCCTTTCTAAAGTGGTTTCTTTAGAAAACAAACCTCTTCAGTACCGAACAAGGTACTGTGTGAAATAAGTTAATTCGGTTCTAGGAATCAGTTTCCTTTCTACGAAGGTGGTTGAGTGCAGCAAGTTCAAACTTTCCTTGTTAATGTAATCTAAAAAGATGGCCAAGTTAGCAGAGTCACTTCATTTGTAACATAGTTTCAGTTGTTTTCCTACAAAGAAGGTTGAGTGCAGCCAGTTCAAACTTTCCTTGTTAATGTAATCTAAAAAGATGCACAACGTTGTAGATTGGCCTCATTTCTAAAGTAGTTTCTTTAGAGAAGAAACATCTTCAGTACCGAACACTGTACTGTGTCAAATAAGTTAATTAGCTTCTAGGAATCAGTTTAATTTCTACGAAGAAGGTTGAGTGCAGCAAGTTCAAATTTTCCTAGTTTGTGTAATCTAACAAGATGTACAAGTTAGTGCATTCGCCTCATTTCTAAAGTAGTTTCTTTAGAAAAGAAACATCTTCAGTACCGAACACTGTACTGTGTGAAATATGGTAATTCGGTTCTAGGAAGCAGTTTAATTTCTACGAAGATGGTTGAGTGCAGCAATTTCAAACTTTCCTTGTTAATGTAATCTAAAAAGATGCACAACTTAGTAGATTGGCCTCATTTCTAATGTTGTTTGTTTACAAAACAAACATATTCATTACCGAACACTATACTATGTGAAATGAGCTAGTTCGGTTGTAGGAATCACTTGCTTTCCTACGAAGAAGGTTCAGTGCAGCAAGTTCAAACTTTCCTAGTTTGTGTAATCTAACAAGATGTACAAGTTAGTGCATTCGCCTCATTTCTAAAGTAGTTTCTTTAGAAAAGAAACATCTTCAGTACCGAACACTGAACTTGTGAAATAAGGTAATTTGGTTCTAGGAATCAGTTTAATTTCTACAATGATGGTTGAGTGCAAGTTCAAGTTCAAACGTTCCTTGTTAATGTAATCTAAAAAGATGCACAACTTAGTAGATTGCAACAAGTTCAAACTTTCCTAGTTTGTGTAATCTAACAAGATGTTCAAGTTAGTGGATTGCAAGACATTTCTAAAGTGGTTTCTTTAGAAAAGAAACGTCTTCAGTACAAGAAGGTAGAGGGCTGCGAGGTGCCATGCCTTAAAGATGGCGCTGGCTTCCGCCTTCCGCCTTCCCGATGGTGGAAAGTGCTCTCCTGGATAAACAAGTCCTTATTTGGAGGGGGAATCCGGGAAAAGAGCCGGGCATGAGTGCACATGCCTTTCATCCCAGCACATGGGAGGCAGAGCAGGACAGCCACAAGTTCAAAGCCAGCCTGGTCTACATAGTGAGTTCCAGGGCAGCCAGGACTACCCAGTGAGAAGACCTTGGATTATGGGGACGTATGAACATCATTGTAATTGATAAAAACTATGGGGACCTTTAAATTTGCATGAATGCATTACATTTTACATCATATACGGTTATCAGTTTACGGGGGCCAGGGACAAAATGTGGTAGTTTGATTCAGGTGTCCCCCATAAACTTCAAGTGTTCTAAATGCTAGGTTCCCAGCTGATGGCAATTTGGGAATTAACACCTCCTGGAGGCAGAGTATGTTCGAGCTGATGGCAATTGGGGGAATTCACACCTCCTGGAGGCAGTATTGTTGGGGCGGGCTTATGGGTATTATAACCAGCTTCCCCTTGCCAGTGTTTTGACCAATGCTAGCCTGCAGCCGCCTTGGCTCAGTTAACTCAAAATAAATAAATTATTCTAGGGCTGCAAATTTATCCAGATTTTTGTCTAGTTTTCTATTACAGAATTGGTCGCTTGAATTTGAAGATACCTTAAAAGAACTGAGACTGGCAATAGTTAATGTGAATTCTGCCCGCATGGACCTCTCCTTTGCCTCTGGATTGTCATCTTGGCTGATCTCGCTATGAATCATCTGAAGGAATGGGCGGGTTTGGGTGCTCTTTAGCAGGCCTTCTGTTACTGGTCTCCTTGGTTTTGCTTGTGGTGTCTGTGTAAAATCAGGGTCACGCAATGACGGGATGCAGCTATGATCATTCAAGCCTTTACTGCCATAGAGGCTGCACAGTCCCCCTAAGTCTGGCTGGCTACAACTAAAAGTTAATCTTCTTCCTGCTCAGGTTGAGGCTAAGCACTGCACTCTGGGTTAGCCCTAAAACTCCAGAGAAGAGCATGTTTGATTGCATGAAGGTTGATGCCCCAGATCCCGCCTCTGAGAAAAAGGCATCAGGGTTGCAAAAATACGCATCATCAGAGATCAGACCTCTACTCTTACCTGTGGCTTGTTTTAAAACATAAAAGGGGGAACTGTAGAGAGCTGCGAGGTGCCGTGCCTTAAAGATGGCGCTGGCTTCCGCCTTCCGCCTTCCCGATGGCGAGTGCTGTCCTGGATAAACAAGTACTTATTTGGCTGGGGCCATCTAGGCTTGCTTCCGCATATGTGGACCTATCTGCATTCACCACGTGGCTTACCAGGGTTGGCTGTTCAAAGGCTTCTTAAGCTTTGGGCGGGCTTGTACTGTGTGGTCAGTCAGTCAGTGAGTCAGTGAGTGAGTGAGTGAGTGAGGGAGTCAGAGAGTGAGTGAGTGAGTCAGTGAGTGAGTCAGTGAGTGACTCAGTGAGTGAGTCAGTGAGTGACTCAGTCAGTCAGTCAGTGAGTCAGTGAGTGAATGAGTCAGTGAGTGAGTGAGTGAGTCAGTGAGTGAGTGAGTCAGTGGTGAGTGAGTGGAGTGAGTGAGTGAGTCAGTGAGTCAGTGAGTGAGTGAGTGAGTGAGTCAGTCAGTCAATCTTTCAGTCAGAAGATTGTTCAAGGTTCCTGAATAAACTGCTTCAAGAAGAGTCCGCCTCATTGCGTCTTCCTTGCTGGTCGAGGAAAACGCGACAAACCGAACACTGTACTGTGTGAAATAAGTTAATTCGGTTCTAGGAATCAGTTTCCTTTCTACGAAGATGGTTGAGTGCAGCAAGTTCAAACTTTCCTTGTTAATGTAATCTAAAAAGATGGCCAAGTTAGCAGAGTCACCTCATTTTTAAAATAGTTTGTTGAGAAAATTAACATCTTTATTGCGAACATTGTACTGTGTGAAAAAAGCTCATTCGGTTCTAGGAATCACTTGCTTTCCTACAAAAAGGTTGAGTGCAGCAAGTTGAAACTTTCCTTGTTAATGTAATCTAAAAAGATCCACAACTTAGTAGATTGGCCTCATTTCTAAAGTAGTTTCTTTACAAAAGAAACATCTTCAGTACCGAACAGTGTACAGTGTGAAATAAGTCAAATCGCTTCTAGGAATCAGTTTAGTTTCTCTGAAGAAGGTTGAGTGCAGCAAGTTCAAACTTTCCTTGTTAATGTAATCTAAAAAGATGGCCAAATTAGAAGATTCGCCTCATTTGTAAAGTACTTTGTTGAGAAAACAAACATCTTCATTGCTGAATATTGTACTGTGTGAAATAAGCTCATTCGGTTCTAGGAATCAGTTGCTTTCCTACAAAGAAGGTTGAGTGCAGCAAGTTCAAACTTTCCTTGTTAATGTAATCTAAAAAGTTGCACAACTTAGAAGAGTGGCCTCATTTCTAAAGTAGTTTCTTTAGAAAAGAAACATCTTCAGTACCGAACAGTGTACAGTGTGGAATAAGTCAAATCGCTTCTAGGAATCAGTTTAATTTCTACGAAGAAGGTTGAGTGCAGCAAGTTCAAACTTTCCTTGTTAATGTAATCTAAAAAGATGGCCAAATTAGAAGATTCGCCTCATTTGTAAAGTACTTTGTTGAGAAAACAAACATCTTCATTGCTGAATATTGTACTGTGTGAAATAAGCTCATTCGGTTCTAGGAATCAGTTGCTTTCCTACAAAGAAGGTTGAGTGTAGCAAGTTCAAACTTTCCTTGTTAATGTAATCTAAAAAGATGCACAACTTAGTAGATTGGCCTCATTTCTAAAGTAGTTTGTTTAGAAAACAAACATCTTCATTACATCAACACTGTACTATGTGAAGTAAGCTGGTTCCGTTCTAGGAATCACTTGCTTTCCTATGAAGAAGGTTGAGTGCAGCAAGTTCAAACTTTCCCAGTTTGTGTAATCTAACAAGATGTACAAGATAGTGGATTCGCCTCATTTCTAAAGTAGTTTCTTTAGAAAAGAAACATCTTCAGTATTTAACACTGTACTGTGTGAAATAAGTGAATTCGGTTCTAGGAATCAGTTTAATTTCTAGGAAGATGGTTGAGTGCAGCAAGTTCAAACTTTCCTTGTTAATGTAATCTAAAAAGATGGCCAAGTTAGCAGAGTCACCTCATTTGTAAAGTAGTTTGTTTAGAAAATTAACATCTTTATTGCCGAACATTGTACTGTGTGAAATAAGCTCATTCGGTTCTAGGAATCACTTGCTTTCCTACAAAGAAGGTTGAGTGCAGCAAGTTCAAACTTTCCTTGTTAATGTAATCGTAAAAGATGCAAAACTTAGTAGATTGGCCTCATTTCTAAAGTAGTTTCTTTAGAAAAGAAACATCTTCATTGCGAAACACTGTACTGTGTGAAATATGTTAATTCGGTTCTAGGAATCAGTTTAATTTCTACAAAGATGGTTGAGTTTAGCAAGTTCAATCTTTCCTTGTTAATGTAATCTAAAAAGATGTCCAAGTTAGTAGATTTGCCTCATTGGTAAAGCAGTTTGTTGAGAAAACAAACATCTTCATTGCCAAACATTGTACTGTGTGAAAAAAGCTAATTTAGTTCTAGAATTCAGTTGCTTTCCTACAAAGAAGGTTGAGTGCAGCCAGTTCAAACTTTCCTTGTTAATGTAATCTAAAAGATGCACAACTTATTAGATTGGCCTCATTTCTAAAGTAGTTTCTTTAGAAAAGAAACATCTTCAGTACCGAACACTGTACTGTGTGAAATTAGTTAATTCGATTCTAGGAATCAGTTTAATTTCTACAAAGAAGGTTGAGTGCAGCAAGTTCAAACTTTCCTTGTTAATGTAATCTAAAAATATGGCCAAGTTAGAAGATTCGCCTCATTTGTAAAGTAGTTTGTTGAGAAAACAAACATCTTCATTACGGAACATTGTACTGTGTGAAATAAGCTCATTCGGTTCTAGGAATCAGTTGCTTTCCTACAAAGAAGGTTGAGTGCAGCAAGTTGAAACTTTCCCTGTTAATGTAATCTAAAAAGATGAACAAGTTAGTAGATTGTCCTCATTTCTAAAGTAGTTTGTTTAGAAAACAAACATCTTCATTGCCAACATTGTACTGTGTGAAATAAGTTAATTCGGTTCTAGGAATCAGTTTAATTTCTACGAAGAAGGTTGAGTGCAGCAAGTTCAAACTTTCCTTGTTAATGTAATCTAAAAAGATGGCCAAGTTAGAAGATTCGCCTCATTTCTAAAGTACTTTGTTGAGAAAACAAACATCTTTTTTTCCGAACACTGTACTGTGAAATAAGCTAATTCGGTTCTAGGAATCAGTTGCTTTCCTACAAAGAAGGTTGAGTGCAGCAAGTTCAAACTTTCCTTGTTAATGTAATCTAAAAAGATGCACAAGTTAGTAGATTGGCCCCATTTCTAAAGTTGTTTGTTCAGAAAACAAACATCTTCATTGCCAAACACTGTACTGTGTGAAATAAGCTAGTTCCATTCTAGGAATCACTTGCTTTCCTCAAAGAAGGTTGAGTGCAGCAAGTTCAAACTTTCCTTGTTAATGTAATCTAACAAGATGTACAAGTTAGTGGATTCGCCTCATTTCTAAAGTAGTTTCTTTAGAAAAGAAACATCTTCAGTCCCGAACATTGTACTGTGTGAAATAAGTGAATTCGGTTCTAGGAATCAGTTTAATTTCTACAAAGATGGTTGAGTGCAGCAAGTTCAAACTTTCCTTGTTAATGAAATCTAAATAGATGGCCAAGTTAGTAGATTCGCCTCATTTGTAAAGTAGTTTGTTGAGAAAACAAACATCTTCATTGCCAAACATTGTACTGTGTGAAATAAGCTCATTCAGTTCTAGGAATCAGTTGCTTTCCTATAAAGAATGTTGAGTGCAGCAAGTTCAAACTTTCCTGTTAATGTAATCTGAAAAGATGGACAACTTAGTAGATTGGCCTCATTTCTAAAGTAGTTTGTTTAGAAAACAAACATCTTCATTACCGAACACTATACTATGTGAAATGAGCTAGTTCGTTTCTAGGAATCACTTGCTTTCCTACAAAGAAGGTTGAGGGCACCAAGTTCAAACTTTCCTAGTTTCTGTAATCTAACAAGATATACAAGTTAGTGCATTAGCCTCATTTCTAAAGTAGTTTTAGAAAAGAAACATCTTCAGTACTGAACACTGTACTGTGTGAAATGAGTTAATTCGGTTCTAGGAATCAGTTTCCTTTTCTACAAAGATGGTTGAGTGCAGCAAGTTCAAACTTTACTTGTTAATGTAATCTAAAAAGATGGCCAAGTTAGCAGAGTCACCTCATTTGTAAAATAGTTTGTTGAGAAAATTAACATCTTTTATAGCCAAACATTGTACTGTGTGAAATAAGCACATTCGGTTCTAGAAATCACTTGCATTCCTACAAAGAAGGTTGAGTGCA
This sequence comes from Orientallactaga sibirica, assembly GCA_036365145.1. NCBI lineage: Eukaryota > Metazoa > Chordata > Mammalia > Rodentia > Dipodidae > Orientallactaga > Orientallactaga sibirica. The sequence continues at coordinate 122,033 of JAEOAD010000795.1, forward strand.
GCAAGTTCAAACATACCTTGTTAATGTAATCTAAAAAGATGCACAACTTAGTAGATTGGCCTCATTTCTAAAGTAGTTTCTTTAGAAAAGAAACATCTTCAGTACTGAACACTGTACTGTGTGAAATAAGGATTCGCTGCTAGGAATCAGTTTAATTTCTACAAAGAAGGTTGAGTGCAGAAAGTTCAAACTTTCCTGTTAATGTAATCTAAAAAGATGTACAAGGTAGAAGATTCGCCTCATTTGTAAAGTAGTTTGTTGAGAAAAACAAACATCTTCATTGCCGAACATTGTACTGTGTGAATTAAGTTAATTCGGTTCTAGGAATCAGTTTGCTTTCCTACAAAGAAGGTTGAGTGCAGCAAGTTCAAACTTTCCTTGTAAATGTAATCTGAAAAGAAGCACCACTTAGTAGATTGCCGTCATTTCTAAAGTAGTTTGTTTAGAAAACAAACATCTTCATTACCGAACACTGTACTATGTGAAATGAGCTAGTTTGGTTCTAGGAATCACTTGGTTTCCTACTGAAGAAGGTTGAGTGCAGCAAGTTCAAATTTTCCTAGTTTGTGTAATCTAACAAGATGTACAAGTTAGTGGATTCGCCTCATTTCTAAAGTAGTTTCTTTTGAAAAGAAACATCTTCAGTACAGAACACTGTACTGTGTGAAATAAGTGAATTCGGTTCTAAGAATCAGTTTAATTTCTACGAAGATGGTTGAGTGCAGCAAGTTCAAACTTTCCTTGTTAATGTAATCTAAAAAAGGTGGCCAAGTTAGTAGATTCGCCTCATTTGTAAAGTAGTTTGTTGAGAAAATTAACATCTTTATTGCTAACATTGTACTGTGTGAAATAAGCTCATTCGGTTCTTCTAGGAATCAGTTGCTTTCCTACAAAGAAGGTTGAGTGCAGCAAGTTCAAACTTTCCTTGTTAATGTAAACTAAAAAGATGCACAACTTAGTAGATTTTCCCCATTTCTAATGTAGTTTGTTTAGAAAACAAAAATCTTCATTACCAAACACTGTACTATGTGAAATAAGCTAGTTCCGTTCTAGGAATCAGTTGCTTTCCAAAAGAAGGTTGAGTGCAGCAAGTTCAAACTTTCCTAGTTTGTCTAATTTAACAAGATGTACAAGTTAGTGGATTTGCCTCATTTCTAAAGTAGTTTCTTTAGAAAGAAACATCTTCAGTACCAACACTGTACTATGTGAAATAAGTTAATCGCTTCTAGAAATCAATTTAATTTCTACGAAGATGGTTGAGTGCAGCAAGTTCAAACTTTCCTTGTTAATGTAATCTAAAAAGATGGCAAAGTTAGAAGATTCGCCTCATTTGTAAAGTAGTTTGTTGAGAAAACAAACATCTTCATTGCCAAACATTGTACTGTGTGAAATAAGCTCATTCGGTTCTAGGAATCAGTTGCTTTCCTACAAAGAAGGTTGAGTGCAGCAAATTCAAACTTTCCTTGTTATTGTAATCTGAAAAGCTGCACAACTAAGTAGATTAGCCTCATTTCTAAAGTAGTTTGTTTACAAAGGAAACATCTTCATTACCGAACACTATACTATGTGAAATGAGCTAGTTCGCTTCTTGGAGTCACTTGCTTTCGTACAAAGAAGGTTGAGTGAAGCAAGTTCAAACTTTCCTCGTTTGTGTAATCTAACAAGGTTTACAAGTTAGTGGATTGGCCTCATTTCTAAAGTGGTTTCCTTAAAAACAAACATCTTCAGCACTGAGTACTGTACTGTGTGAAATAAGTTAATTCGGTTCTAGGAATCAGTTTCCTTTCTACAAAGATGGTTGAGTGCAGCAAGTTCAAACTTTTCTTGTTAATGTAATCCAAAAAGATGGCCAAGTTAGCAGAGTCACCTCATTTGTAAAGTAGTTTGTTGAGAAAATTAATATCTTTATTGCCGAACATTGTACTGTGTGAAATAAGCTCATTCGGTTCTAGGAATCACTTGCTTTCCTACAAAGAAGGTTGAGTGCAGCAAGTTCAAACTTTCCTTGTTAATGTAATCTAAAAAGATGCACAACTTAGTAGATTGGCCTCATTTCTAAAGTAGTTTCTTTAGAAAAGAAACATCTTCAGTACCCTAACACTGTACTGTGTGAAATAAGTTAATTCGGTTCTAGGAATCAGTTTAATTTCTACGAAGAAGGTTGAGTGCAGCAAGTTCAAACTTTCCTGGTTTATGTAATCTAAAAAGGATGGCCAAGTTAGAAGATTCCTCATTTGTAAAGTACTTTGTTGAGAAAACAAACATCTTCATTGCCAAACATTGTACTGTGTGAAATAAGCTCATTCGGTTCTAGGAATCAGTTGCTTTCCTACAAAGAAGGTTGAGTGCATCAAGTTCAAACTTTCCTTGTTAATATAATCTGAAAAGATGCACAACTTAGTAGATTGGCCTCATTTCTAAAGTAGTTTGTTTAGAAAACAAACATCTTCAGTACCGAACACTGTACTGTGTAAAATAAGTGAATTCGCTTCTAGAAATCATTTTAATTTCTACGAAGAAGGTGGAGTGCAGCAAGTTCAAACTTTCCTGGTTAATGTAATATAAAAAGATGGCCTAGTTACAAGATTCGCCTCATTTGTAAAGTACTTTGTTGAGGAAACAAACATCTTCATTGCCGTACATTGTACTGTGTGATATAAGCTCATTCGGTTCTAGGAATCAGTTGCTTTCCTAGAAAGAAGGTTGAGTGCAGCAAGTTCAAACTTTCCTTTTTAATGTAATCTGAAAAGTTGCACAACTTAGTAGATTGGCCTCATTAATAAAGTAGTTTGTTTACAAAACAAACATCTTCATTACCGAACACTATACTATGTGAAATGAGCTAGTTCGGTTCTAGGAATCACTTGCTTTCCTACGAAGACGTTTGAGTGCAGCAAGTTCAAACTTTCCTAGTTTGTGTAATCTAACAAGATGTACAAGTTAGTGCATTCGCTCAATTCTAAAGTAGTTTCTTTAGAAAAGAAACATCTTCGGTAATGAACACTGTACTGTGTGAAATAAGGTAAATCGGTTCTAGGAATCAGTTAAATTTCTAAGAAGATGGTTGAGTGCAGCAACTTCAAACTTTCCTTGTTAATGTAATCTGAAAAGATGGCCAAGTTAGAAGATTCGCCTCCTTTGTAAAGTACTTTGTTGAGAAAACAAACATCTTCATTGCCAAACATTGTACTGTGTGAAATAAGCTCATTGGGTTCTAGGAATCAGTTTGCTTTCCTACAAAGAAGGTTGAGTGCAGCAAGTTCAAACTTTCCTTGTTAATGTAATCTAAAAAGATGCACAACTTAGTAGATTGGCCTCATTTCTAAAGGAGTTTGTTTAGAAAGCAAACATCTTCATTACCTAACACTGTACTATGTGAAATAAGCTAGTTCCGTTCTAGGAATCACTTGCTTTCCTACGAAGAAGGTTGAGTGCAGCAAGTTCAAACGTTCCTAGTTTTTGTAATCTAACAAGGTGTACAAGTTAGTGGATTGGCCTCATTTCTAAATTAGTTTCTTTAGAAAACAAACATCTTCAGTACCGAACACTGTACTGTGTGAAATAAGTTAGTTCGGTTCTAGGAATCACTTTCCTTTCTACGAAGATGTTTGAGTTTAGCAAGTTCAAACTTTCCTTGTTAATGTAATCTACAAAAATGTCCACGATAGTAGATTCGCCTCATTTCTAAAGTAGTTTCTTTAGAAAACAAACCTTCATTGCAAACTTTGTACTGTGTGAAATGAGCTAATTCGGTCCTAGAAATCAGTTGACTTTATACGAAGATGGTTGAGTTTAGCAAGTTCAAACTTTTCTTGTTAATGTAATCTAAAAAGATGGCCAAGTTAGCAGAGTCACCCCATTTGTAAAGTAGTTTGTTGAGAAAATTAACATCTTTATTGCCGAACATTGTATTGTGTGAAAAAAGCTAATTTAGTTCTAGAATTCAGTTGCTTTCCTACGAAGAAGGTTGAGTGCAGCAAGTTCAAACTTTCCTAGTTTGTGTAATCTAACAAGATGTACAAGTTAGTGCATCCGCTCATATCTAAAGCAGTTTCTTTAGAAAAGGAACATCTTCAGTACCGAACACTGTACTGTGTGAAATAAGTTAATTCACTTGTAGGATTCACTTTAATTTCTACGAAGAAGGTTGAGTGCAGCTAGTTTAAACTTTCCTTGTTAATGTATTCTAAAAAGATGGCCAAGTTAGAAGATTGGCCTCATTTGTAAAGTACTTTGTTGAGAAAACAAACAGCTTATTGCCGAACATTGTACTGTGTGAAATAAGCTCATTCGGTTCTAGGAATCAGTTGCTTTACTACAAAGAAAGTTGAGTGCAGCAAGTTCAAACTTTCCTTGTTAATGTAATCTAAAAAGATGCACAACTCAGTAGATTGGCCTCATTTCTAAAGTAGTTTGTTTAGAAAACAAACATCTTCATTTCCGAACAGTGTACTATGTGAAATAAGCTAGTTGGGTTCTAGGAATCACTTGCTTTCCTACGAAGAAGGTTGAGTTCAGCAAGTTCAAACTTTCCTAGTTTGTGTAATCTAACAAGATGTACAAGTTAGTGGATTCGTCATTTCTAAATTAGTTTCTTTAGAAAACAAACATCTTCAGTATCGAACACTGTACTGTGTGAAATAAGTAAATTCGGTTCTAGGAATCATTTTCCTTTCTACGAAGATGGTTGAGTTTAGCAAGTTCAAACTTTTCTTGTTAATGTAATCTAAAAAGATGGCCAAGTTAGCAGAGTCACCTCATTTGTAAAGTAGTTTGTTGAGAAAATTAACATCTTTATTGCCGAACATTGTATTGTGTGAAATAAGCTCATTCGGTTCTATGAATCACTTGCTTTCCTACAAAGAAGGTTGAGTGCAGCAAGGTCAAACTTTCTTTGTTAATGTAATCTAAAAAGATGCACAACTTATTAGATTGGCCTCATTTCTAAAGTAGTGTCTTTAGAAAAGAAACATCTTCAGTACCAAACACTGTACTGTGTGAAATAAGTTAATTCGCTTCTAGGAATCAGTTTAATTTCTACGAAGAAGATTGAGTGCAGCAAGTTCAAACTTTCCTAGTTAATGTAATCTAAAAAGATGGCCAAGTTAGAATATTCGCCTCATTTGTAAAGTAGTTTCTTTAGAAAAGAAACATCTTCAGTACTGAACACTGTACTGTGTGAAATAACGTAAATCGGTTCTAGGAATCAGTTTAATTCCTAAGAAGATGGTTGAGTGCAGCAAGTTCAACCTTCCCTTGATAATGTAATCTAAAAAGATGCACAACTTAGTAGATTGGCCTCATTTATAAAGTAGTTTGAATACAAAACAAACATCTTCATTACCGAACACTATACTATGTGAAATGAGCTAGTTCGGTTCTAGGAATCACTTGCATTCCTACGAAGAAGGTTGAGTGCAGCAAGTTCAAACTTTCCTCGTTTGTGTAATCTAACAAGATTTACAAGATACTGGATTCGTGTCTTTTCTAAAGTGGTTTCCTTATAAAACAAACATCTTCAGTAGTGAACACTGTACTGTGTGAAATAAGTTAATTTGGTTCTAGGAATCAGGTTCCTTTTCTACGAAGATGGTTGAGTGCAGCAAGTTCAAACATTCCTTGTCAATGTAATCTAAAAAGATGGCCGAGTTAGGAGAGTCACCTAATTTGTAATGCAGTTTGTTGAGAAAATTAACATCTTTATTGCCTAACATTGTACTGTGTGAAATAAGCTCATTCAGTTCTAGGAATCACTTGCTTTCCTACAAAGAAGGTTGAGTGCAGCAAGTTCAAACTTACCTTGTTAATGTAATCTGAAAAGATGCACAACTTAGTAGATTGGCCTCATTTCTAAAGTAGTTTCCTTAGAAAAGAAACATCTTCAGTACCTAACACTGTACTGTGTGAAATAAGTGAATTCGCTTCCAGGAATCAGTTTAATTTCTACGAAGATGGTTGAGAGCAGCAATTTCAAACTTTCCTTGTTAATGTAATCTAAGAAGATGGACAAGTTAGTAGATTCGCCTCATTTGTAACGTAGTTTGTTGAGAAAATTAACATCTTTATTGCTGAACATTGTACTGTGTGAAATAAGCTCATTGGGTTCTAGGAATCACTTGCTTTCCTACAAAGAAGGTTGAGTACAGCAAGTTCAAACTTTCCTTGTTAATGTAATCTCAAAAAAAGATGCACAACTTAGTAGATTGGCCTCATTTCTAAAGTAGTTTCTTGAGAAAAGGAACATCTTCAGTACCTAACACTGTACTGTGTGAAATGAGTTAATTCGGTTCTAGGAATCAGTTTAATTTCTACAAAGATGGTTGAGTGCAGCAAGTTCAAACTTTCCTAGTTTGTGTAATATAACAAGAGGTACAAGTTACTGATTCACGTCATTACTCAATTAGTTTCTTTAGAAAACAAACATCTTCAGTACTGAACAGTGCACTGTGTGAAATAAGTTAATCTGGTTCTAGGAATCAGTTTCCTTTCTACGAAGATGGTTGAGTTTAGCAAGTTCAAACTTTCCTTGTTAATGTAATGTAAAAAGATGTCCAATTTAGTAGATTCGCCTCATTTCTAAAGTAGTTTCTTTAGAAAAGAAACCTAAATTTCCAACCTTTGTACTGTGTGAAATGAGATAATTCGGTTCTAGGAATCAGTTTACTTTCTACGAAGATGGTTGAGTTTAGCAAGTTCAAACTTTCCTTGTTAATGTGCTCTAAAAATAGGTCCAAGTTAGTAGATTTGCCTCATTGGTAAAGTAGTTTGTTGAGAAAACAAACATCTTCATTACCGAACACTGTACTGTGTGAAATAAGTGAATTCGCTGCTAGGAATAACTTGCTTTCCTACAAAGAAGGTTGAGTGCAGCAAGTTCAAACTTTCCAAGTTTGTGTAATCTAACAAGATGTACAAGTTAGTGGATTCGCCTCATTTCTAAAGTAGTTTCTTTAAAAAAGAAACATCTTCAGTACCTAACACTGTACTGTGTGAAATAAGTGAATTCGCTTCTAGGTATCATTTTAATTTCTACGAAGATGGTTGAGTTCATCAAGTTCAAAGTTTCCTTGTTAATGTAATCTAAAAAGATGGACAAGTTAGTAGATTCGCCTCATTTGTAAAATAGTTTGTTGAGAAAACATACATCTTCATTGCCAAACATTGTACTCTGTGAAATAAACTCATTCGGTTCTAGGAATCAGTTGCTTTCCTACAAAGAAGGTTGAGAGTAGCAAGTTCAAACTTTCCTTGTTAATGTAATCTGAAACGTTGCACAACTTAGTAGATTGGCCTCATTTCTAAAGCAGGTTGTTTACAAAACAAACATCTTCATTACCGAACAGTATACTATGTGAAATGAGCTAGTTCGGTTCTAGGAATCACTTGCTTTCCTACGAAGAAAGTTGAGTGCAGCAAGTTCAAACTTTCCTCGTTTGTGTAATCTAACAAGATTTACAAGTTAGTGGATTCGTGTCATTTCTAAAGTGGTTTCCTTATAAAACAAACATCTTCAGTACTGAACACTGTACTCTGTGAAATAAGTTAATTCAGTTCTAGGAATCAGTTTCCTTTCTACAAAGATGGTTGAGTGCAGCAAGTTAAAACTTTCCTTGTTAATGTAATCTAAAAATATGGCCAAGTTAGCAGAGTCACCTCATTTGTAAAGTACTTTGTTGAGAAAATTAACATCTTTATTGCCGAACATTGTACAGTGTGAAATAAGCTCATTTGGTTCTAGGAATCAGTTGCTTTCCTACAAAGAAGGTTGAGTGCAGCAAGTTCAAACTTACCTTTTTAATGTAATCTGAAAAGTTGCACAACTTAGTAGATTGGCCTCATTTCTAAAGCAGTTTGTTAATAAAACAAACATCTTCATTACCGAAGAGTATACTAGGTGAAATGAGCTAGTTCGGTTCTAGGAATCACTTGCTTTCCTCTGAAGAAAGTTGAGTGCAGCAAGTTCAAACTTTCCCTCGTTTGTGTAATCTACCAAGATTTACAAGTTAGTGGATTCGCATCGTTTCTAAAGGGCTTCTTTAGAAAACAAACATTTTCAGTACTGAACACTGTACTGTGTGAAATAAGTTAATCTGGTTCTAGGAATCAGTTTCCTTTCTACGAAGATCGTTGAGTGCAGCAAGTTCAAACTTTCCTTGTTAATGTAATCTAAAAAGATGGCCAAGTTAGCAGAGTCACCTCATTTGTAAAATAGTTTGTTGAGAAAACAAACATCTTCATTGCCTAACATTGTACTGTGTGAAATAAGCTCATTCGGTTCAAGAATCACTTGCTTTCCTACAAAGAAGGTTGAGTGCAGCAAGTTCAAACTTTCCTTGTTAATGTAATCTGAAAAGATGCACAACTTAGTAGATTGGCCTCATTTCTAAAGTAGTTTGTTTACAAAACAAACATCTTCATTACCAACACTATACTATGTGAAATGAGCCAGTTCGATTCTAAGAATCACTTGCTTTCCTACGAAGAAGGATGAGTCCAGCAAGTTCAAACTTTCCTCGTTTGTGTAATCTAACAAGATATACAAGTTAGTGGATTCGTCGTTTTCTAAAGTGGTTTCTTTGGAAAACAAACATCTTCAGTTCTGAACACTGTACTGTGTGAAATAAGTGAATTCACTTCTAGGAATCACTTGCTTTCCTACGAAGAAGGTTGAGTGCAGCAAGTTCAAACTTTCCTAGTTTGTGTAATCTAAAAAGATGGCCAAGTTAGAAGATTCACCTGATTTGTAAAGAACTTTGTTGAGAAAACAAACATCTTCATTGCCCAACATTGTACTGTGTGAAATAAGCTCATTCGGTTCTAGGAATCAGTTGCTTTCCTAAAAAGAAGGTTGAGTGCAGCAAGTTCAAACTTTCCTTGTTAATGTAATCTAAAAAGATGCACAACTTAGTAGATTGGCCATATTTCTATAGTAGTTTCTTTAGAAAAGAAACATCTTCAGTACCGAACACTGTACTGTGTGAAATAAGTTAATTTGCTTCTAGGAATCAGTTTAATTTCTACGAAGAAGGTTGAGTGCAGCAAGGTCAAACTGTCCTTGTTAATGTAATCTAAAAAGATGGCCAAGTTAGAAGATTCGCCTCCTTTGTAAAGTACTTTGTTGAGGAAACAAAAATCTTCATTGCCGAACATTGTACTGTGTGAAATAAGCTCATTCGGATCTAGGAATCAGTTGCTTTCCTCAAAGAAGTTTGAGTGCAGCAAGTTCAAACTTTCATTGTTAATGTAATCTGAAAAGATGCACAACTTAGTAGATTGCCCTCATTTCTGAAGTAGTTTGTTTACAAAACAAACATCTTCATTACCGAACACTGTACTATGTGAAATGAGCTAGTTCGATTCTACGAATCACTTGCTTTCCTACGAAGAAGGTTGAGTGCAGCAAGTTCATACTCTACTAGTTTGTGGAATCTAACAAGATGTAGAAGTTAGTGCATTCGCCTCATTTCTAAATTAGTTTCTTTAGAAAAGAAACATCTTCAGTACCGAACACTGTACTGTGTGAAATAAGTGAATTCGGTTCTAGGAATCAGTTTAATGTCTACGAAGATGGTTGACTGCAGCAAGTTCAAACTTTCCTTGTTAATGTAATCTAAAAAGATGGCCAAGTTAGAAGATTCGCCTCATTTGTAAACTAGTTTGTTGAGAAAATTAACATCTTTATTACCGAACATTGTACTGTGTGAAATAAGCTCATTCGGTTATAGGAATCAGTTGCTTTCCTACAAAGAAGGTTGAATGCAGCAAGTTCAAACTTTCCTTGTTAATGTAATCTGAAAAGTTGCACAACTTAGTAGATTGGCCTCATTTCTAAAGTAGTTTCTTTACCAAACAAACATCTTCATTACCGAACACTATACTATGTGAAATCAGCTAGTTCGGTTCTAGGAATCACTTGCTTTCGTACGAAGAAGGTTGAGTGCAGCAAGTTCAAACTTTCCTCGTTTGTGTAATCTAACAAGATGTACCAGTTAGTGGAATCTCGTAGTTTCTAAAGTGGTTTCTTATATAACAAACATCTTCAGTACTGAACAATGTACCTTGTGAAATAAGTTAATTCGGTTCTAGGAATCAGTTTCCTTTCTACAAAGATGGTTGAGTGCAGCAAGTTCAAACTTTCCTTGTTAATGTAATCTAAAAAGATGGCCAAGTTAGCAGAGTCACCTCATTTGTAAAGTACTTTGTTGAGAAAATTAACATCTTTATTGTCGAACATTGTACTGTGTGAAATAAGCTCATTCGTTCTAGGAATCACTTGCTTTCCTACAAAGAACTTTGAGTGCAGCAAGTTCAAACTTACCTTTTAATGTAATCTAAAAAGATGCACAACTTAGTAGATTGGCCTCATTTCTAAAGTGGTTTCTTTAGAAAAGAATCATCTTCAGTTCTGAACACTGTACTGTGTGAAATAAGTGAATTCACTTCTAGGAATCACTTGCTTTCCTACGAAGAAGGTTGAGTGCAGCAAGTTCAAACTTTCCTTGTTAATGTAATCTAAAAAGAGGGCCAATTTAGAAGATTCGCCTCATTTGTAAAGTACTTTGTTGAGAAAACAAACATCTTCATTTGCAAACATTGTACTGTGTGAAATAAGCTCTTTCGGTTCTAGGAATCAGTTGCTTTCCTACAAAGAAGGTTGAGTGCAGCAAGTTCAAACATTACTTGTTAATGTAATCTGAAAAGTTGCACAACTTAGTAGATTGGCCTCATTTCTAAAGTACTTTGTTTAGAAAAAAACATCTTCATTGCTTAACATTGTACTATGTGAAATGAGCTAGTTCGGTTCTAGGAATCACTTGCTTTCCTACAAAGAAGGTTGAGGGCAGCAAGTTCAAAATTTCCTAGTTTGTGTTATCTAACATGATGTACAAGTTAGTGGATTCGCTCATTTATAAATTAGTTTCTTTAGAAAAAACAAATCTAAATTGCCAAAATTTGAACTGTACTGTGTGATATGAGCTAATTCGGTTCTAGGAATCACTGTACTTTCTACAAAGATGGTTGAGTTTAGCAAGTTCAAACTTTCCTTGTTAATATAATCTAAAAAGATGTCCAAGTTAGTAGATTCGCCATTTCTCAAGTAGTTTCTTTAGAAAACAAACATCTAAATTGCCAAACTTTGAACTGTGTGAAATGAGCTAATTCGGTTCTAGGAATCAGTTTACTTTCTACAAAGATGGTTGAGTTTAGCAAGCTCAAACTTTCCTTGTTAATGTAATCTAAAAAGATGTCCAAGTTAGTAGATTTGCCTCATTGGTAAAGTAGTTTGTTCAGAAAACAAACATCTTCATTGTTGAACATTGTACTGTGTGAAAAAGCTAATTTAGTTCTAGAATTCAGTTGCTTTCCTATAAAGAAGGTTGAGTGCAGCCAGTTCAAACTTTCCTTGTTAATGTAATCTAAAAAGATGCACAACGTAGTAGATTGGCTTCATTTCTAAAGTAGTTTCTTTAGAAAAGAAACATCTTCAGTACCTAACACTGTACTGTGTGAAATAAGTTAATTCGGTTCTAGGAATCAGTTTAATTTCTACAAAGAAGGTTGAGTGCAGCAAGTTCAATCTGTCGTAGTTTGTGTAATCTAACAAGATGTACAAGTTAGTGCATTCGCCTCATTTCTAAAGTAGTTTCTTTAGAGAAGAAACATCATCATTACCTAACACTGTACTGTGTGAAATAAGGTAATTCGGTTCTGGGAATCAGTTTAATTTCTACAAAGATGGTTGAGTGCAGCATGTTCAAGGTTTCCTTGTTAATGTAATCTGAAAAGTTGCACAACTTAGTAGATTGTCCTCATTTCTAAAGTAGTTTGTTTACAAAACAAACATCTTCATTACCGTACACTATACTATGTGAAATGAGCTAGTTCAGTTCTAGGAATCACTTGCTTTCGTACGAAGAAGGTTGAGTGCAGCAAGTTCAAACTTTCCTCGTTTGTGTAATCTAACAAGATGTACCAGATAGTGGATTCGCATAGTTTCTAAAGTGGTTTCTTTAGAAAACAAACATCTTCAGTACTGATCACTGTACTGTGTGAAATAAGTTAATTCATTTCTAGGAATCAGTTTCCTTTCTACGAAGATGGTTGAGTGCAGTAAGTTCAAACTTTCTTTGTTAATGTAATCTAAAAAGATGGCTACGTTAGCAGAGTCACCTCATTTCTAAAATAGTTTGTTGAGAAAATTAACATCTTTATTGCCGAACATTGTACTGTGTGAAATAAGCTCATTCGGTTCTAGGAATCAGTTGCTTTCCTACAAAGAAGGTTGAGTGCAGCAAGTTCAAACTTTCCTTGTTAATGTAATCTAAAAAGATGCACAACTTAGTAGATTGGCCTCATTTCTAAGGTAGTTTCTTTAGAAAAGAAACATCTTCAGTACCGAACACTGTAGTGTGTGAAATAAATTAATTGGCTTCTAGGAATCAGTTTAATTTCTACAAAGAAGGTTGAGTGAAGCAAGTTCAAACTTTCCTAGTTTGTGTCATCTAAAAAGATGTACAAGTTAGTGGATTCATGTCATTACTAAAGTGGTTTCTTTAGAAAACATCTTCAGTACCGAACACTGTACTGTGTGAAATAAGTTAATTCGGTTCTAGGAATCAGTTTCCTTGCTACAAAGATGGTTGAGTGCAGCAAGTTCAAACTTTCCTTGTTAATGTAATCTAAAATATGTCCAAGTTAGTAGATTTGCCTCACTGGTAAAGTAGTTCGTTTAGAAAACAAACATCTTCATTGCCGAACATTGTACTGTGTGACATAAGCTTATTCGGTTCTAGGAATCAGTTTACTATCTATGAATATGGTTGAGTTTAGTAAGTTCAATCTTTCCTTGTAAATGTAATCTAAAAAGATGTCCAAATTAGTATATTTGCCTCATTGGTAAAGTAGTTTGTTGAGAAAACAAACATGTTCATTGCAGAACATTGTACTGTGTGTAAAAGCTAATTCGGTTCTAGAATTCAGTTGCTTTCCTACAAAGACGGTTGAGTGCAGAAAGTTCAAACTTCCTTGTTAATGTAATCTAAAAAGATGCACAACTTAGTAGATTGGCCTCATTTCTAAAGTAGTTTCTTTAGAAAAGAAACATCTTCAGTACCGAACACTGTACTGTATGAAATAAGATAATTCGCTTCTAGGAATCAGTTTAATTGCTACGAAGAAGGTTAAGTGCAGCAAGTTCAAACATTCCTAGTTTGTGTAATCTAACAAGATGTACAAGTTAGTGGATTCGCCTCATTTCTAAAGTAGTTTCTTTGAAAAGAAACATCTTCAGTACCGAACACTGTACTGTATAAGTTCAAGCTCATTCAGTTCTAGAATTCAGGTGCTTTCCTACAAAGAGGTTGAATGCAGTAAGTTCAAACTTTCCTTGTTAATGTAATCTAAAATGATGTCCAAGTTAGTAGATTCGCCTCATTTCTAAAGTAGTTTCTTTAGAATACTAACCTTCATTGCCAAACATTGTACTGTGTGAAATGAGCTAATCTATTCTAGGAATCAGATTAATTTCTACGAAGATGGTTGAGTTTAGTAAGTTCAAACTTTCCTTGTGAATGTAATCTAAAAGATGGCCAAGTTAGTAGACTCACCTCATTTGTAAAGTAGTTTGTTGAGAAAACAAACATCTTCATTTCCAACATTGTACTGTGTGACAAAAGCTAATTCGGTTTTAGAATTCAGTTGCTTTCCCACAAAGACGGTTGAGTGCAGCAAGTTCAAACATTCCTTGTTAATGTATTCTAAAAAAGATGCACAACTTAGTGGATTTGCCTCATTTCTAAAGTAGTTTCTTTAGAAAAGAAACATCTTCAGTGTGGTACACTGTACTGTGTGAAATGTTAATTCTCTTCTAGGAATCAGTTTAATTTCCATGAGGAATGTTGAGTCCAGCAAGTTCAAACTTTCCTTGTTAATGTAATCTATAAAGATGTACAAGTTAGAAGATTCACCTCATTTGTAAAGTAGTTTCTTGAGAAAACAAACATCTTCATTATTTAACATTGTACTGTGTGAAATAAGCACTTTCGGTTCTAGGAATCAGTTGCTTTACTACAAAGAAGGTTGAGTGCAGCAAGTTCAAACTTTCCTTGTTAATGTAAAATAAAAAGATGCACAACTTAGTAAGTTGGCCTCATTTCTAAAGTAGTGTGTTTAGAAAACAAACATCTTCATTACCGAACACTGTACTATGTGAAATAAGCTGGTTCGGTTCTAGGAATCACTTGCTTTCCTACTAAGAAGGTTGAGTGCAGCAAGTTCAAATTTTCCTAGTTTGTGTAATCTAACAAGATGTACAAGTTAGTTGATTCGCCTCATTTCTAACTTAGTTCCTTTAGAAAAGAAACATCTTCAGTACCAAAGACTGTACTGTGTGAAATAAGTTAATTCGCTTCTAGGAATCATTTTAATTTCTACGAAGATGGTTCAGTTTAGCAAGTTCAAACTTTCCTTGTTAATGTAATCTAAAAAAATGGCCTAGTTTGTAGATTTGCCTCATTGGTAAAGTAGTTTTTTGAGGAAACAAACATCTTCATTGCTGAACATAGTACTGTGTGAAAAAATCTCATTCTGTTCTAGAATTTAGTTGCTTTCCTACAAAGACGGTTGAGTGCAGCAAGTTCAAACTTTCCTTATTAATGTAATCTAAAAACATGCACAAGTTACTAGATTGGCCTCATTTCTAAAACAGTTTCTTTAGAAAAGAAACATCTTCAGTACCAAACACTGTACTGTGTGAAATAAGTTAATTCGGTTCTACGGATCAGTTTAATTTCTACAAAGACGGTTGAGTGCAGCAAGTTCAAACTTTCCATGTTAATGTAATCGAAAAAGAAGGCCAAGTTAGTAGATTCTCCTCATTTGTAAGGTAGTTTCTTGAGAAAACAAACATCTTCATTGCCAAACATTGTACTGTCTGAAATAAGCTCATTCGGTTCTAGGAATCAGTTGCTTTCCTACAAAGAAGGTTGAGTGCATCAAGTTCAAACTTTCCTTGTTAATGTAATCTAAAAGATGCACAATTTAGTAGATTGGCATCATTTATAAAGTAGTTTGTTGAGAAAACAAACATCTTCATTGCCGAACATTGTACTATGTGAAATGAGCTAGTTCGGTTCTAGGAATCACTTGCTTTCCTACAAAGAAGGTTGAGTGCAGCAAGTTCAAACTTTCCTAGTTTGTGTAATCTAACAAGATGTACAAGTTAGTAGATTCGCCTCATTTCTAAAGTAGTTTCTTTAGAAAAGAAACATCTTCAGTTGGGAACACTGTACTGTGTGAAGTAAGGTATATCGGTTCAAGGAATCAGTTTCATTTCTAAGAAGACGGTTGAGTGCAGCAAGATCAAATTTCCTTGTTAATGTAATCTAAAAAGATGCACAAGTTAGTAGATTGGCCTCATTTCTAAAGTAGTTTGTTTAGAAAACAAACATCTTCATTCCGAACACTGTACTATGTGAAATAAGCTAGTTCTGTTCTAGGAATCACTTGCTTTCCTACAAAGAAGGTTGAGTGCAGCAAGTTCAAACTTTCCTAGTTTGTGTAATCTAACAAGATGTACCATTTAGTGGATTCGCCTCATTTCTAAAGTAGTTTCTTTAGAAAACAAACATCTTCATTACCGAACACTGTACTGTGTGAAATAAGTGAATTCGGTTCTAGGAATCAGTTTAATTTCTACAAAGAGGGTTGAGTGCAGCAAGTTCAAACTTTCCTTGTTAATGTAATCTAAAAAGATGTACAAGTTAGTAGATTCGCCTCATTTGTCAAGTAGTTTGTTGAGAAAAAAACATCTTCATTGCCAAACAATGTACTGTGTGATATAAGCTCATTCGGTTCTAGGAACCAGTTGCTTTCCTACAAAGAAGGTTGAGTGCAGCAAGTTCAAACTTTCCTTGTTAATGTAATCTGAATAGTTCCACAACAAGATTGTACAAGTTTGTTTACAAAACAAACATCTCATTTCTAAAGTAGTTTCTTGCTTTCCTACAAAGAAAACAAACATCTTCATTAATCTAACAAGATGTACATTGTACTGTGTTTCTTTAAAAAGAAATAAGCTAACACTGTACTGTGTGAAATAAGGAATCACTTGCTTTTCTACAAAGATGGTTGAGTGCAGCAAGTTCAAACTTTCCTTGTTAATGTAATCTAACAAGATGTACAAGTTAGTAGATTCGCCTCATTTCTAAAGTAGTTTCTTGAGAAAACAAACATCTTCATTGCCGAACATTGTACTGTGTGAAATAAAGCTCATTCGGTTCTAGGAATCATTTGCTTTCCTACAAAGAAGGTTGAGTGCAGCAAGTTCAAACTTTCCTTGTTAATGTAATCTAACAAGATGTACAAGTTAGTAGATTCGCCTCATTTCTAAAGTAGTTTCTTGAGAAAACAAACATCTTCATTGCCAAACATTGTACTGTGTGAAATAAGCTCATTCGGTTCTAGGAATCACTTGCTTTCCTACAAAGAAGGTTGAGTGCAGCAAGTTACAACTTTCCTTGTTAATATAATCTAAAAAGATGGAAAGTTAGTAGATTCGCCTCATTTCTAAAGTAGTTTCTTGAGAAAACAAACATCTTCATTGCCGAACATTGTACTGTGTGAAATAAGCTAATTCGGTTCTAGGAATCACTTGCTTTCCTACAAAGAAGGTTGAGTGCAGCAAGTTCAAACTTTCCTAGTTTGTGTAATCTAACAAGATGTACAAGTTAGTAGATTCGCCTCATTTCTAAAGTAGTTTCTTGAGAAAACAAACATCTTCAGTACCGAACATTGTACTGTGTGAAATAAGTGAATTCGGTTCTAGGAATCACTTGCTTTCCTACAAAGATGGTTGAGTGCAGCAAGTTCAAACTTTCCTTGTTTGTGTAATCTAAAAAGATGTACAAGTTAGTAGATTCGCCTCATTTCTAAAGTAGTTTCTTGAGAAAACAAACATCTTCATTGCCGAACATTGTACTGTGTGAAATAAGCTCATTCGGTTCTAGGAATCACTTGCTTTCCTACAAAGAAGGTTGAGTGCAGCAAGTTCAAACTTTTCCTAGTTTGTGTAATCTAACAAGATGTACAAGTTAGTAGATTCGCCTCATTTCTAAAGTAGTTTCTTGAGAAAACAAACATCTTCATTACCGAACATTGTACTGTGTGAAATAAGCTAATTCGGTTCTAGGAATCACTTGCTTTCCTACAAAGAAGGTTGAGTGCAGCAAGTTCAAACTTTCCTAGTTTGTGTAATCTAACAAGATGTACAAGTTAGTAGATTCGCCTCATTTCTAAAGTAGTTTCTTGAGAAAACAAACATCTTCATTGCAAACATTGTACTGTGTGAAATAAGCTAATTCGGTTCTAGGAATCACTTGCTTTCAAACAAAGAAGGTTGAGTGCAGCAAGTTCAAACTTTCCTAGTTTGTGTAATCTAACAAGATGTACAAGTTAGTAGATTGGCCTCATTTCTAAAGTAGTTTCTTTAGAAAACAAACATCTTCATTGCAGAACATTGTACTGTGTGAAATAAGCTAATTCGGTTCTAGTTTGTGTAATTAACAAGATGTACAAGTTAGTGGCCTCTAAGGAATCACTTGCTTTCCTACAAAGAAAGGTTGAGTGCAGCAAGTTCAAACTTTCCTAGTTTGTGTAATCTAACAAGATGTACAAGTTAGTAGATTCACCTCATTTCTAAAGTAGTTTCTTGAGAAAACAAACATCTTCATTGCCAAACATTGTACTGTGTGAAATAAGCTAATTCGGTTCTAAGAATCACTTGCTTTCCTACAAAGAAGGTTGAGTGCAGCAAGTTCAAACTTTCCTAGTTTGTGTAATCTAACAAGATGTACAAGTTAGTAGATTGGCCTCATTTCTAAAGTAGTTTCTTGAGAAAACAAACATCTTCATTGCCGAACATTGTACTGTGTGAAATAAGCTAATTCGGTTCTAGGAATCACTTGCTTTCCTACAAAGAAGGTTGAGTGCAGCAAGTTCAAACTTTCCTAGTTTGTGTAATCTAACAAGATGTACAAGTTAGTAGATTCGCCTCATTTCTAAAGTAGTTTCTTGAGAAAACAAACATCTTCATTGCCGAACATTGTACTGTGTGAAATAAGCTAATTCGGTTCTAGGAATCACTTGCTTTCCTACAAAGATGGTTGAGTGCAGCAAGTTCAAACTTTCCTAGTTTGTGTAATCTAACAAGATGTACAAGTTAGTAGATTCGCCTCATTTCTAAAGTAGTTTCTTGAGAAAACAAACATCTTCATTGCGAACATTGTACTGTGTGAAATAAGCTCATTCGGTTCTAGGAATCACTTGCTTTCCTACAAAGAAGGTTGAGTGCAGCAAGTTCAAACTTTCCTAGTTTGTGTAATCTAACAAGATGTACAAGTTAGTAGATTGGCCTCATTTCTAAAGTAGTTTCTTGAGAAAACAAACATCTTCATTGCCGAACATTGTACTGTGTGAAATAAGCTAATTCGGTTCTAGGAATCACTTGCTTTCCTACAAAGAAGGTTGAGTGCAGCAAGTTCAAACTTTCCTAGTTTGTGTAATCTAACAAGATGTACAAGTTAGTAGATTCGCCTCATTTCTAAAGTAGTTTCTTGAGAAAAACAAACATCTTCATTGCCCGAACATTGTACTGTGTGAAATAAGCTAATTCGGTTCTAGGAATCACTTGCTTTCCTACAAAGAAGGTTGAGTGCAGCAAGTTCAAACTTTCCTAGTTTGTGTAATCTAACAAGATGTACAAGTTAGTAGATTCGCCTCATTTCTAAAGTAGTTTCTTGAGAAAACAAACATCTTCATTGCGAACATTGTACTGTGTGAAATAAGCTCATTCGGTTCTAGGAATCACTTGCTTTCCTACAAAGAAGGTTGAGTGCAGCAAGTTCAAACTTTCCTAGTTTGTGTAATCTAACAAGATGTACAAGTTAGTAGATTCGCCTCATTTCTAAAGTAGTTTCTTGAGAAAACAAACATCTTCATTGCCGAACATTGTACTGTGTGAAATAAGCTAATTCGGTTCTAGGAATCACTTGCTTTCCTACAAAGAAGGTTGAGTGCAGCAAGTTCAAACTTTCCTAGTTTGTGTAATCTAACAAGATGTACAAGTTAGTAGATTCGCCTCATTTCTAAAGTAGTTTCTTGAGAAAACAAACATCTTCATTGCGAACATTGTACTGTGTGAAATAAGCTCATTCGGTTCTAGGAATCACTTGCTTTCCTACAAAGAAGGTTGAGTGCAGCAAGTTCAAACTTTCCTAGTTTGTGTAATCTAACTAGATGTACAAGTTAGTAGATTCGCCTCATTTCTAAAGTAGTTTCTTGAGAAAACAAACATCTTCATTGCCGAACATTGTACTGTATGAAATAAGCTCATTCGGTTCTAGGAATCACTTGCTTTCCTACAAAGAAGGTTGAGTGCAGCAAGTTCAAACTTTCCTAGTTTGTGTAATCTAACAAGATGTACAAGTTAGTAGATTCGCCTCATTTCTAAAGTAGTTTCTTGAGAAAACAAACATCTTCATTGCCGAACATTGTACTGTGTGAAATAAGCTAATTCGGTTCTAGGAATCAGTTTGCTTTCCTACAAAGATGGTTGAGTGCAGCAAGTTCAAACTTTCCTTGTTAATGTAATCTAACAAGATGTACAAGTTAGTAGATTCTCCTCATTTCTAAAGTAGTTTCTTGAGAAAACAAACATCTTCATTGCCGAACATTGTACTGTGTGAAATAAGCTCATTCGGTTCTGGAATCACTTGCTTTCCTACAAAGAAGGTTGAGTGCAGCAAGTTCAAACTTTCCTAGTTTGTGTAATCTAACAAGATGTACAAGTTAGTAGATTGGCCTCATTTCTAAAGTAGTTTCTTGAGAAAACAAACATCTTCATTACCAAACATTGTACTGTGTGAAATAAGCTCATTCGGTTCTAGGAATCACTTGCTTTCCTACAAAGAAGGTTGAGTGCAGCAAGTTCAAACTTTCCTAGTTTGTGTAATCTAACAAGATGTACAAGTTAGTAGATTCGCCTCATTTCTAAAGTAGTTTCTTGAGAAAACAAACATCTTCATTGCCGAACACTGTACTGTGTGAAATAAGTTAATTCGGTTCTAAGAATCACTTGCTTTCCTACAAAGAAGGTTGAGTGCAGCAAGTTCAAACTTTCCTAGTTTGTGTAATCTAACAAGATGTACAAGTTAGAAGATTCGCCTCATTTCTAAAGTAGTTTCTTGAGAAAACAAACATCTTCATTGCGAACATTGTACTGTGTGAAATAAGCTCATTCGGTTCTAGGAATCACTTGCTTTCCTACAAAAAGGTTGAGTGCAGCAAGTTCAAACTTTCCTTGTTAATGTAATCTAACAAGATGTACAAGTTAGTAGATTCGTCCTCATTTCTAAAGTAGTTTCTTGAGAAAACAAACATCTTCATTGCGAACATTGTACTGTGTGAAATAAGCTAATTCGGTTCTAGGAATCACTTGCTTTCCTACAAAGAAGGTTGAGTGCAGCAAGTTCAAACTTTCCTAGTTTGTGTAATCTAACAAGATGTACAAGTTAGTAGATTCGCCTCATTTCTAAAGTAGTTTCTTGAGAAAACAAACATCTTCATTGCCGAACATTGTACTGTGTGAAATAAGTGAATTCGGTTCTAGGAATCATTTTGCTTTCCTACAAAGATGGTTGAGTGCAGCAAGTTCAAACTTTCCTTGTTTGTGTAATCTAACAAGATGTACAAGTTAGTAGATTCGCCTCATTTCTAAAGTAGTTTCTTGAGAAAACAAACATCTTCATTGCCGAACATTGTACTGTGTGAAATAAGCTCATTCGGTTCTAGGAATCACTTGCTTTCCTACAAAGAAGGTTGAGTGCAGCAAGTTCAAACTTTCCTAGTTTGTGTAATCTAACAAGATGTACAAGTTAGTAGATTCGCCTCATTTCTAAAGTAGTTTCTTGAGAAAACAAACATCTTCATTGCCGAACATTGTACTGTGTGAAATAAGTGAATTCGGTTCTAGGAATCACTTGCTTTCCTACAAAGAAGGTTGAGTGCAGCAAGTTCAAACTTTCCCTTTTTGTGTAATCTAACAAGATGTACAAGTTAGTAGATTCGCCTCATTTCTAAAGTAGTTTCTTGAGAAAACAAACATCTTCATTGCCAAACATTGTACTGTGTGAAATAAGCTCATTCGGTTCTAGGAATCACTTGCTTTCCTACAAAGAAGGTTGAGTGCAGCAAGTTCAAACTTTCCTAGTTTGTGTAATCTAACAAGATGTACAAGTTAGTAGATTCGCCTCATTTCTAAAGTAGTTTCTTGAGAAAACAAACATCTTCATTGCGAACATTGTACTGTGTGAAATAAGCTCATTCGGTTCTAGGAATCACTTGCTTTCCTACAAAGAAGGTTGAGTGCAGCAAGTTCAAACTTTCCTAGTTTATGTAATCTAACAAGATGTACAAGTTAGTAGATTCACCTCATTTCTAAAGTAGTTTCTTGAGAAAACAAACATCTTCATTGCCAAACATTGTACTGTGTGAAATAAGCTCATTCGGTTCTAGGAATCACTTGCTTTCCTACAAAGAAGGTTGAGTGCAGCAAGTTCAAACTTTCCTAGTTTGTGTAATCTAACAAGATGTACAAGTTAGTAGATTGGCCTCATTTCTAAAGTAGTTTCTTGAGAAAACAAACATCTTCATTGCCGAACATTGTACTGTGTGAAATAAGCTCATTCGGTTCTAGGAATCACTTGCTTTCCTACAAAGAAGGTTTAGTGCAGCAAGTTCAAACTTTCCTAGTTTGTGTAATCTAACAAGATGTACAAGTTAGTAGTTTCGCCTCATTTCTAAAGTAGTTTCTTGAGAAAACAAACATCTTCATTGCCGAACATTGTACTGTGTGAAATAAGCTAATTCGGTTCTAGGAAACACTTGCTTTCTAAACAAAGAAGGTTGAGTGCAGCAAGTTCAAACTTTCCTAGTTTGTGTAATCTAACAAGATGTACAAGTTAGTAGATTCGCCTCATTTCTAAAGTAGTTTCTTGAGAAAACAAACATCTTCATTGCCGAACATTGTACTGTGTGAAATAAGCTCATTCGGTTCTAGGAATCACTTGCTTTCCTACAAAGAAGGTTGAGTGCAGCAAGTTCAAACTTTCCTAGTTTGTGTAATCTAACAAGATGTACAAGTTAGTAGATTCTCCTCATTTCTAAAGTAGTTTCTTGAGAAAACAAACATCTTCATTGCCGAACATTGTACTGTGTGAAATAAGCTAATTCGGTTCTAGGAATCACTTGCTTTCCTACAAGGAAGGTTGAGTGCAGCAAGTTCAAACTTTCCTAGTTTGTGTAATCTAACAAGATGTACAAGTTAGTAGATTCGCCTCATTTCTAAAGTAGTTTCTTGAGAAAACAAACATGTTCATTGCCGAACATTGTACTGGGTGAAATAAGTTAATTCGGTTCTAGGAATCACTTGCTTTCCTACAAAGATGGTTGAGTGCACCAAGTTCAAACTTTCTTGTTTGTGTAATCTAACAAGATGTACAAGTTAGTAGATTCGCCTCATTTCTAAATTAGTTTCTTGAGAAAACAAACATCTTCATTGCCGAACATTGTACTGTATGAAATAAGCTCATTCGGTTCTAGGAATCACTTGCTTTCCTACAAAGAAGGTTGAGTGCAGCAAGTTCAAACTTTCCTAGTTTGTGTAATCTAACAAGATGTACAAGTTAGTAGATTCGCCTCATTTCTAAAGTAGTTTCTTGAGAAAACAAACATCTTCATTGCGGAACATTGTACTGTGTGAAATAAGCTAATTCGGTTCTAGGAATCACTTGCTTTCCTACAAAGATGGTTGAGTGCAGCAAGTTCAAACTTTCCTTGTTTGTGTAATCTAACAAGATGTACAAGTTAGTAGATTCGCCTCATTTCTAAAGTAGTTTCTTGAGAAAACAAACATCTTCATTGCTGAACATTGTACTGTGTGAAATAAGCTCATTCGGTTCTAGGAATCACTTGCTTTCCTACAAAGAAGGTTGAGTGCAGCAAGTTCAAACTTTCCTAGTTTGTGTAATCTAACAAGATGTACAAGTTAGTAGATTCGCCTCATTTCTAAAGTAGTTTCTTGAGAAAACAAACATCTTCATTGCCGAACATTGTACTGTGTGAAATAAGCTCATTCGGTTCTAGGAATCACTTGCTTTCCTACAAAGAAAGTTGAGTGCAGCAAGTTCAAACTTTCCTAGTTTGTGTAATCTAACAAGATGTACAAGTTAGTAGATTCGCCTCATTTCTAAAGTAGTTTCTTGAGAAAACAAACATCTTCATTGCGAACATTGTACTGTGTGAAATAAGCTAATTCGGTTCTAGGAATCACTTGCTTTCCTACAAAGATGGTTGAGTGCAGCAAGTTCAAACTTTCCTAGTTTGTGTAATCTAACAAGATGTACAAGTTAGTAGATTCGCCTCATTTCTAAAGTAGTTTCTTGAGAAAACAAACATCTTCATTGCCGAACATTGTACTGTGTGAAATAAGCTCATTCGGTTCTGGAATCACTTGCTTTCCTACAAAGAAGGTTGAGTGCAGCAAGTTCAAACTTTCCTAGTTTGTGTAATCTAACAAGATGTACAAGTTAGTAGATTGGCCTCATTTCTAAAGTAGTTTCTTGAGAAAACAAACATCTTCATTGCCAAACATTGTACTGTGTGAAATAAGCTCATTCGGTTCTAGGAATCACTTGCTTTCCTACAAAGAAGGTTGAGTGCAGCAAGTTCAAACTTTCCTAGTTTGTGTAATCTAACAAGATGTACAAGTTAGTAGATTCGCCTCATTTCTAAAGTAGTTTCTTGAGAAAACAAACATCTTCATTGCCGAACATTGTACTGTGTGAAATAAGTTAATTCGGTTCTAGGAATCATTTGCTTTCCTACAAAGAAGGTTGAGTGCAGCAAGTTCAAACTTTCCTTGTTGTGTAATCTAACAAGATGTACAAGTTAGTAGATTCGCCTCATTTCTAAAGTAGTTTCTTAGAAAACAAACATCTTCATTGCGAACATTGTACTGTGTGAAATAAGCTCATTCGGTTCTAGGAATCACTTGCTTTCCTACAAAAAGGTTGAGTGCAGCAAGTTCAAACTTTCCTTGTTAATGTAATCTAACAAGATGTACAAGTTAGTAGATTGGTCCTCATTTCTAAAGTAGTTTCTTTAGAAAACAAACATCTTCATTGCCGAACATTGTACTGTGTGAAATAAGCTCATTCGGTTCTAGGAATCACTTGCTTTCCTACAAAGAAGGTTGAGTGCAGCAAGTTCAAACTTTCCTAGTTTGTGTAATCTAACAAGATGTACAAGTTAGTGGATTCGCCTCATTTCTAAAGTAGTTTCTTGAGAAAACAAACATCTTCATTGCCGAACATTGTACTGTGTGAAATAAGCTCATTCGGTTCTAGGAATCATTTTCTTTCCTACAAAGAAGGTTGAGTGCAGCAAGTTCAAACTTTCCTAGTTTGTGTAATCTAACAAGATGTACAAGTTAGTAGATTCGCCTCATTTCTAAAGTAGTTTCTTGAGAAACAAACATCTTCATTGCCGAACATTGTACTGTGTGAAATAAGCTAATTCGGTTCTAGGAATCACTTGCTTTCCTACAAAGAAGGTTGAGTGCAGCAAGTTCAAACTTTCCTAGTTTGTGTAATCTAACAAGATGTACAAGTTAGTAGATTCGCCTCATTTCTAAAGTAGTTTCTTGAGAAAACAAACATCTTCATTGCCGAACATTGTACTGTGTGAAATAAGCTCATTCGGTTCTAGGAATCACTTGCTTTCCTACAAAGAGGTTGAGTGCAGCAAGTTCAAACTTTCTAGTTTGTGTAATCTAACAAGATGTACAAGTTAGTAGATTCGCCTCATTTCTAAAGTAGTTTCTTGAGAAAACAAACATCTTCATTGCCAAACATTGTACTGTGTGAAATAAGCTCATTCGGTTCTAGGAATCACTTGCTTTCCTACAAAGAAGGTTGAGTGCAGCAAGTTCAAACTTTCCTAGTTTGTGTAATCTAACAAGATGTACAAGTTAGTAGATTGGCCTCATTTCTAAAGTAGTTTCTTGAGAAAACAAACATCTTCATTTCGGAACATTGTACTGTGTGAAATAAGCTCATTCGGTTCTAGGAATCACTTGCTTTCCTACAAAGAAGGTTGAGTGCAGCAAGTTCAAACTTTCCTTGTTAATGTAATCTAAAAAGATGGACAAGTTAGTAGATTCACCTCATTTCTAAAGTAGTTTCTTGAGAAAACAAACATCTTCATTGCCAAACATTGTACTGTGTGAAATAAGCTCATTCGGTTCTAGGAATCACTTGCTTTCCTACAAAGAAGGTTGAGTGCAGCAAGTTCAAACTTTCCTAGTTTGTGTAATCTAACAAGATGTACAAGTTAGTAGATTGGCCTCATTTCTAAAGTAGTTTCTTGAGAAAACAAACATCTTCATTGCCGAACATTGTACTGTGTGAAATAAGCTCATTCGGTTCTAGGAATCTCTTGCTTTCCTACAAAGAAGGTTGAGTGCAGCAAGTTCAAACTTTCCTAGTTTGTGTAATCTAACAAGATGTACAAGTTAGTAGATTCGCCTCATTTCTAAAGTAGTTTCTTGAGAAAACAAACATCTTCATTGCAAACATTGTACTGTGTGAAATAAGCTAATTCGGTTCTAGGAATCACTTGCTTTCCTACAAAGATGGTTGAGTGCAGCAAGTTCAAACTTTCCTAGTTTGTGTAATCTAACAAGATGTACAAGTTAGTAGATTCACCTCATTTCTAAAGTAGTTTCTTGAGAAAACAAACATCTTCATTGCCGAACATTGTACTGTGTGAAATAAGCTCATTCGGTTCTAGGAATCACTTGCTTTCCTACAAAGAAGGTTGAGTGCAGCAAGTTCAAACTTTCCTTGTTAATGTAATCTAAAAAGATGTACAAGTTAGTAGATTCGCCTCATTTCTAAAGTAGTTTCTTGAGAAAACAAACATCTTCATTGCCGAACATTGTACTGTGTGAAATAAGCTAATTCGGTTCTAGGAATCACTTGCTTTCCTACAAGGATGGTTGAGTGCAGCAAGTTCAAACTTTCCTAGTTTGTGTAATCTAACAAGATGTACAAGTTAGTAGATTCGCCTCATTTCTAAAGTAGTTTCTTGAGAAAACAAACATCTTCATTGCCGAACATTGTACTGTGTGAAATAAGCTCATTCGGTTCTAGGAATCACTTGCTTTCCTACAAAGAAGGTTGAGTGCAGCAAGTTCAAACTTTCCTAGTTTGTGTAATCTAACAAGATGTACAAGTTAGTAGATTCGCCTCATTTCTAAAGTAGTTTCTTGAGAAAACAAACATCTTCATTGCGAACATTGTACTGTATGAAATAAGCTCATTCGGTTCTAGGAATCACTTGCTTTCCTACAAACAAGGTTGAGTGCAGCAAGTTCAAACTTTCCTAGTTTGTGTAATCTAACAAGATGTACAAGTTAGTAGATTCGCCTCATTTCTAAAGTAGTTTCTTGAGAAAACAAACATCTTCATTGCGGAACATTGTACTGTGTGAAATAAGCTAATTCGGTTCTAGGAATCACTTGCTTTTCTACAAAGAAGGTTGAGTGCAGCAAGTTCAAACTTTCCTAGTTTGTGTAATCTAACAAGATGTACAAGTTAGTAGATTCGCCTCATTTCTAAAGTAGTTTCTTGAGAAAACAAACATCTTCATTGCCGAACATTGTACTGTGTGAAATAAGCTCATTCGGTTCTGGAATCACTTGCTTTCCTACAAAGAAGGTTGAGTGCAGCAAGTTCAAACTTTCCTAGTTTGTGTAATCTAACAAGATGTACAAGTTAGTAGATTCGCCTCATTTCTAAAGTAGTTTCTTGAGAAAACAAACATCTTCATTGCTAACATTTTACTGTATGAAATAAGCTCATTCGGTTCTAGGAATCACTTGCTTTCCTACAAAGAAGGTTGAGTGCAGCAAGTTCAAACTTTCCTAGTTTGTGTAATCTAACAAGATGTACAAGTTAGTAGATTCGCCTCATTTCTAAAGTAGTTTCTTGAGAAAACAAACATCTTCATTGCCGAACATTGTACTGTGTGAAATAAGCTAATTCGGTTCTAGGAATCACTTGCTTTTCTACAAAGAAGGTTGAGTGCAGCAAGTTCAAACTTTCCTTGTTAATATAATCTAAAAAGATGTACAAGTTAGTAGATTCGCCTCATTTCTAAAGTAGTTTCTTGAGAAAACAAACATCTTCATTGCCGAACATTGTACTGTGTGAAATAAGCTCATTCGGTTCTGGAATCACTTGCTTTCCTACAAAGAAGGTTGAGTGCAGCAAGTTCAAACTTTCCTTGTTAGTGTAATCTAACAAGATGTACAAGTTAGTAGATTCGCCTCATTTCTAAAGTAGTTTCTTGAGAAAACAAACATCTTCATTGCCGAACATTGTACTGTGTGAAATAAGCTCATTCGGTTCTAGGAATAACTTGCTTTCCTACAAAGAAGGTTGAGTGCAGCAAGTTCAAACTTTCCTAGTTTGTGTAATCTAACAAGATGTACAAGTTAGTAGATTCGCCTCATTTCTAAAGTAGTTTCTTGAGAAAACAAACATCTTCATTGCGAACATTGTACTGTGTGAAATAAGTTAATTCGGTTCTAAGAATCAGTTTAATTTCCTACAAAGAAGGTTGAGTGCAGCAAGTTCAAACTTTCCTAGTTTGTGTAATCTAACAAGATGTACAAGTTAGTAGATTCGCCTCATTTCTAAAGTAGTTTCTTGAGAAAACAAACATCTTCATTGCCGAACATTGTACTGTGTGAAAGAAGCTCATTCGGTTCTAGGAATCACTTGCTTTCCTACAAAGAAGGTTGAGTGCAGCAAGTTCAAACTTTCCTTGTTTGTGTAATCTAAAAAGATGTACAAGTTAGTAGATTCGCCTCATTTCTAAAGTAGTTTCTTGAGAAAACAAACATCTTCATTTGCGAACATTGTACTGTGTGAAATAAGCTCATTCGGTTCTAGGAATCACTTGGTTTCCTACAAAGAAGGTTGAGTGCAGCAAGTTCAAACTTTCCTAGTTTGTGTAATCTAACAAGATGTACAAGTTAGTAGATTCGCCTCATTTCTAAAGTAGTTTCTTGAGAAAACAAACATCTTCATTGCCGAACATTGTACTGTGTGAAATAAGCTGAATTCGGTTCTAGGAATCATTTTGCTTTCTACAAAGAAGGTTGAGTGCAGCAAGTTCAAACTTTCCTAGTTTGTGTAATCTAACAAGATGTACAAGTTAGTAGATTCGCCTCATTTCTAAAGTAGTTTCTTTACAAAACAAACATCTTCATTGCCGAACATTGTACTGTGTGAAATAAGCTCATTCGGTTCTAGGAATCACTTGCTTTCCTACAAAGAAGGTTGAGTGCAGCAAGTTCAAACTTTCCTAGTTTGTGTAATCTAACAAGATGTACAAGTTAGTAGATTCGCCTCATTTCTAAAGTAGTTTCTTGAGAAAACAAACATCTTCATTGCGAACATTGTACTGTGTGAAATAAGCTCATTCGGTTCTAGGAATCACTTGCTTTCCTACAAAGAAGGTTGAGTGCAGCAAGTTCAAACTTTCCTAGTTTGTGTAATCTAACAAGATGTACAAGTTAGTAGATTCGCCTCATTTCTAAAGTAGTTTCTTGAGATAACAAACATCTTCATTGCCAAACATTGTACTGTGTGAAATAAGCTCATTCGGTTCTAGGAATCACTTGCTTTCCTACAAAGAAGGTTGAGTGCAGCAAGTTCAAACTTTCCTTGTTTGTGTAATCTAACAAGATGTACAAGTTAGTAGATTCGCCTCATTTCTAAAGTAGTTTCTTGAGAAAACAAACATCTTCATTGCCGAACATTGTACTATGTGAAATAAGCTAATTCGGTTCTAGGAATCACTTGCTTTCCTACAAAGAAGGTTGAGTGCAGCAAGTTCAAACTTTCCTAGTTTTTGTAATCTAACAAGATGTACAAGTTAGTAGATTCGCCTCATTTCTAAAGTAGTTTCTTGAGAAAACAAACATCTTCATTGCCGAACATTGTACTGTGTGAAATAAGCTCATTCGGTTCTAGGAATCACTTGCTTTCCTACAAAAGAAGGTTGAGTGCAGCAAGTTCAAACTTTCCTTGTTTGTGTAATCTAACAAGATGTACAAGTTAGTAGATTCGCCTCATTTCTAAAGTAGTTTCTTTAGAAAACAAACATCTTCATTGCGAACATTGTACTGTGTGAAATAAGCTAATTCGGTTCTAGGAATCACTTGCTTTCCTACAAAGAAGGTTGAGTGCAGCAAGTTCAAACTTTCCTAGTTTGTGTAATCTAACAAGATGTACAAGTTAGTAGATTCGCCTCATTTCTAAAGTAGTTTCTTGAGAAAACAAACATCTTCATTGCCAAACATTGTACTGTGTGAAATAAGCTCATTCGGTTCTAGGAATCACTTGCTTTCCTACAAAGAAGGTTGAGTGCAGCAAGTTCAAACTTTCCTAGTTTGTGTAATCTAACAAGATGTACAAGTTAGTAGATTCACCTCATTTCTAAAGTAGTTTCTTGAGAAAACAAACATCTTCATTGCCGAACATTGTACTGTGTGAAATAAGCTCATTCGGTTCTAGGAATCACTTGCTTTCCTACAAAGAAGGTTGAGTGCAGCAAGTTCAAACTTTCCTAGTTTGTGTAATCTAACAAGATGTACAAGTTAGTAGATTGGCCTCATTTCTAAAGTAGTTTCTTGAGAAAACAAACATCTTCATTGCCGAACATTGTACTGTGTGAAATAAGCTAATTCGGTTCTAGGAATCACTTGCTTTCCTACAAAGAAGGTTGAGTGCAGCAAGTTCAAACTTTCCTTGTTTGTGTAATCTAACAAGATGTACAAGTTAGTAGATTCGCCTCATTTCTAAAGTAGTTTCTTGAGAAAACAAACATCTTCATTGCCAAACATTGTACTGTGTGAAATAAGCTCATTCTGTTCTAGGAATCACTTGCTTTCCTACAAAGAAGGTTTAGTGCAGCAAGTTCAAACTTTCCTTGTTTGTGTAATCTAACAAGATGTACAAGTTAGTAGATTCGCCTCATTTCTAAAGTAGTTTCTTGAGAAAACAAACATCTTCATTGCCGAACATTGTACTGTGTGAAATAAGCTCATTCGGTTCCAGGAATCACTTGCTTTCCTACAAAGAAGGTTGAGTGCAGCAAGTTCAAACTTTCCTAGTTTGTGTAATCTAACAAGATGTACAAGTTAGTAGATTCACCTCATTTCTAAAGTAGTTTCTTGAGAAAACAAACATCTTCAGTGCCGAACATTGTACTGTGTTAAATAAGCTAATTCGGTTCTAGGAATCACTTGCTTTTCTACAAAGAAGGTTGAGTGCAGCAAGTTCAAACTTTCCTAGTTTGTGTAATCTAACAAGATGTACAAGTTAGTAGATTCGCCTCATTTCTAAAGTAGTTTCTTGAGAAAACAAACATCTTCATTGCCGAACATTGTACTGTGTGAAATAAGCTCATTCGGTTCTAGGAATCACTTGCTTTCCTACAAAGAAGGTTGAGTGCAGCAAGTTCAAACTTTCCTAGTTTGTGTAATCTAACAAGATGTACAAGTTAGTAGATTGGCCTCATTTCTAAAGTAGTTTCTTGAGAAAACAAACATCTTCATTGCGAACATTGTACTGTGTGAAATAAGCTCATTCGGTTCTAGGAATCACTTGCTTTCCTACAAAGAAGGTTGAGTGCAGCAAGTTCAAACTTTCCTAGTTTGTGTAATCTAACAAGATGTACAAGTTAGTAGATTCGCCTCATTTCTAAAGTAGTTTCTTGAGAAAACAAACATCTTCATTGCAAACATTGTACTGTGTGAAATAAGCTAATTCGGTTCTAGGAATCAGTTTGCTTTCCTACAAAGATGGTTGAGTGCAGCAAGTTCAAACTTTCCTTGTTTGTGTAATCTAACAAGATGTACAAGTTAGTAGATTTGCCTCATTTCTAAAGTAGTTTCTTGAAAACAAACATCTTCATTGCTGAACATTGTACTGTGTGAAATAAGCTAATTTAGTTCTAGAATCACTTGCTTTCCTACAAAGAAGGTTGAGTGCAGCAAGTTCAAACTTTCCTTGTTTGTGTAATCTAACAAGATGTACAAGTTAGTAGATTCGCCTCATTTCTAAAGTAGTTTCTTGACAAAACAAACATCTTCATTGCCGAACATTGTACTGTGTGAAATAAGCTCATTCGGTTCTAGGAATCACTTGCTTTCCTACAAAGAAGGTTGAGTGCAGCAAGTTCAAACTTTCCTAGTTTGTGTAATCTAACAAGATGTACAAGTTAGTAGATTCGCCTCATTTTTAAAGTAGTTTCTTGAGAAAACAAACATCTTCATTACTGAGCATTGTACTGTGTGAAATAAGCTAATTCGGTTCTAGGAATCACTTGCTTTCCTACAAAAGAGGTTGAGTGCAGCAAGTTCAAACTTTCTTTGTTAATGTAATCTAACAAGATGTACAAGTTAGTAGATTCGCCTCATTTGTAAAGTAGTTTCTTGAGAAAACAAACATCTTCATTGCCGAACATTGTACTGTGTGAAATAAGCTCATTCGGTTCTAGGAATCACTTGCTTTCCTACAAAGAAGGTTGAGTGCAGCAAGTTCAAACTTTCCTTGTTAATGTAATCTAAAAAGATGGACAAGTTAGTAGATTCGCCTCATTTCTAAAGTAGTTTCTTTAGAAAACAAACATCTTCATTACCGAACATTGTATTATGTGAAATAAGCTAGTTCGGTTCTAGGAATCACTTGCTTTCCTACAAAAAGGTTGAGTGCAGCAAGTTCAAACTTTCCTAGTTTGTGTAATCTAACAAGATGTACAAGTTAGTAGATTCGCCTGTTTTCTAAAGTAGTTTCTTGAGAAAACAAACATCTTCATTACTGAACATTGTACTGTGTGAAATAAGCTAATTCGGTTCCAGGAATCAGTTGCTTTTCTACAAAGATGGTTGAGTGCAGCAAGTTCAAACTTTCCTTGTTAATGTAATCTAAAAAGATGTACAAGTTAGTAGATTCACCTCATTTCTAAAGTAGTTTCTTGAGAAAACAAACATCTTCATTGTCGAACATTGTACTGTGTGAAATAAGCTCATTCGGTTCTAGGAATCACTTGCTTTCCTACAAAGAAGGTTGAGTGCAGCAAGTTCAAACTTTCCTTGTTTGTGTAATCTAACAAGATGTACAAGTTAGTTGATTCGCCTCATTTCTAAAGTAGTTTCTTGAGAAAACAAACATCTTCATTGCCGAACATTGTACTGTGTGAAATAAGCTCATTCAGTTCTAGGAATCACTTGCTTTCCTACAAAGAAGGTTGAGTGCAGCAAGTTCAAACTTTCCTAGTTTGTGTAATCTAACAAGATGCACAAGTTAGTAGATTCGCCTCATTTCTAAAGTAGTTTCTTGAGAAAAAGAAACATCTTCATTACCGAACATTGTACTGTGTGAAATAAGCTAATTCGGTTCTAGGAATCAGTTGCTTTCCTACAAAGAAGGTTGAGTGCAGCAAGTTCAAACTTTCCTAGTGTTAATGTAATCTAACAAGATGTACAAGTTAGTAGATTCGCCTCATTTCTAAAGTAGTTTCTTGAGAAAATAAACATCTTCATTGCCAAACATTGTACTGTGTGAAATAAGCTCATTCGGTTCTAGGAATCACTTGCTTTCCTACAAAGAAGGTTGAGTGCAGCAAGTTCAAACTTTCCTAGTTTAATGTAATCTAACAAGATGTACACAAGTTAGTAGATTGGCCTCATTTCTAAAGTAGTTTCTTAAGAAAACAAACATCTTCATTGCCGAACATTGTACTGTGTGAAATATGCTCATTCGGTTCTAGGAATCACTTGCTTTCCTACAAAGAAGGTTGAGTGCAGCAAGTTCAAACTTTCCTAGTTTGTGTAATCTAACAAGATGTACAAGTTAGTAGATTCGCCTCATTTCTAAAGTAGTTTCTTGAGAAAACAAACATCTTCATTGCCGAACATTGTACTGTGTGAAATAAGGTAATTCGGTTCCAGGAATCAGTTTAATTTCTATGAAGATGGTTGAGTGCAGCAAGTTCAAACTTTCCTTGTTAATGTAATCTACAAAGATGTACAAGTTAGTAGATTCGCCTCATTTCTAAAGTAGTTTCTTGAGAAAACAAACATCTTCATTGCGAACATTGTACTGTGTGAAATAAGCTCATTCGGTTCTAGGAATCAGTTGCTTTCACACAAAGAATGTTGAGTGCAGCAAGTTCAAACTTTCCTTGTTAATGTAATCTAACAAGATGCACAAGTTAGTAGATTGGTCTCATTTCTAAAGTAGTTTGTTTAGAAAACAAACATCTTCATTACCGAACATTGTACTGTGTGAAATAAGCTAGTTCGGTTCTAGCAATCACTTGCTTTCCTACAAACAAGGTTGTGTGCAGCAAGTTCAAACTTTCCTAGTTTTGTGTAATCTAACAAGATGTACAAGTTAGTGGATTCGCCTAATTTCTAAAGTAGTTTCTTTAGAAAACAAACATCTTCAGTACAGAACACTGTACTGTGTCTAATAAGCTAATTCGGTTCTAGGAATCAGTTTAATTTCTACAAAGATGGTTGAGTGCAGCAAGTTCAAACTTTCCTTGTTAATGTAATCTAAAAAGATTTACAAGTTAGTAGATTCACCTCATTTCTAAAGTAGTTTCTTGAGAAAACAAACATCTTCATTGCCAAACATTGTACTGTGTGAAATAAGCTCATTCAGTTCTAGGAATCACTTGCTTTCCTATAAAGAAGGTTGAGTGCAGCAAGTTCAAACTTTCCTTGTTAATGTAATCTAAAAAGATGCACAAGTTAGTAGATTGGCCTCATTTCTAAAGTAGTTTGTTTACAAAACAAACATCTTCATTACCGAACACTATACTATTTGAAATAAGCTAGTTCGGTTCTAGGAATCACTTGCTTTCCTACGAAAAGGTTGAGTGCAGCAAGTTCAAACTTTGCCTAGTTTGTGTAATCTAAGAAGATGTACAAGTTAGTGCATTCGCCTCATTTCTAAAGTAGTTTGTTTAGAAAACAAACATCTTCATTACTGAATACTGTACTGTATGAAATAAGCTAAATCGGTTCTAGGAATCAGTTTAATTTCTACAAAGATGGTTGAGTGCAGCAAGTTCAAACTTTCCTTGTTAATGTAATCTAAAAAGATGTACAACTTAGTAGACTGGCCTCATTTCTAAAGTAGTTTCTTTACAAAACAAACATCTTCATTACCGAAGATTATACTGTGTGAAATAAGCTCATTCGGTTCTAGGAATCACTTGCTTTCCTACAAAGAAGGTTGAGTGCAGCAAATTCAAACTTTCCTCGTTTCTGTAATCTAACAAGATTTACAAGTTAGTGGATTCACGTCGTTTCCAAAGTGGTTTCTTTAGAAAACAAACATCTTCAGTACTGAACACTGTACTGTGTGAAAAAAGTTAATTCGGTTCTAGGAATCATTTTCTTTTCTACATAGATGGTTGAGTGCAGCATGTTCAAACTTTCCTTGTTAATGTAATCTAAAAAAGATGGCAAGTTAGTAGAGTCACCTCATTTGTAAAATAGTTTGTTGAGAAAATTAACATCTTTATTGCCGAACATTGTACTGTGTGAAATAAGCTCATTCGGTTCTAGGAATCACTTGCTTTCCTACAAGGAAGGTTGAGTACAGCAAGTTCAAACTTACCTTGTTAATGTAATCTAAAAAGATGCACAAGTTAGTAGATTTGGCCTCGTTTCTAAAGTAGTTTGTTTATAAAAGAAACATCTTCATTGCGAACACTGTACTGTGTGAAATAAGTTAATTCGGTTCTAGGAATCTGTTTCCTTTCCTACAAGATGGTTGAGAGTTAGCAAGTTCAAACTTTCCTTGTTAATGTAATCTAAAAAGATGTCCAAGTTAGTAGATTCGCCTCATTTCTAAAGTATTTTCTTTAGAAAACAAACCTATATTGCCAAACTTTGTACTGTGTGAAATGAACTAATTCGGTTCTAGGAAGCAGTTTACTTTCTACAAAGATGGTTGAGTTTAGCAAGTTCAAACTTTCCTTGTTAATGTGCTCTCTAAAGATGTCCAAGTCAGTAGATTTGCCTCATTGGTAAAGTAGTTTGTTGAAAACAAACATCTTCATTGCTGAACATTGTACTGTCTTAAAAAGCTAATCGGTTCTACAATTCAGTTGCTTTCCTACAAAGAAGGTTGAGTGCAGCCAGCTCAAACTTTCCTTGTTAATGTAATCTAAAAAGATGCAAAACTTAGTAGATTGGCCTTATTTCTAAAGTAGTTTCTTTAGAAAAGAAACATCATCAGTACCGAACACTGTACTGTGTTAAATTAGTTAATTCGCTTCTAGGAATCAGTTTAATTTCTACAAAGAAGGTTGAGTGCAGCAAGTTCAAACTTTCTTGTTAATGTAATCTAAAAGATGGCCAAGTTAGAAGATTCGCCTCATTGGTAAAGTAGTTTGTTGGGAAAACAAACATCTTCATTGCTGAACATTGTACTGTGTGAAATAAGCTCATTCGGTTCTAGGAATCAGTTCCTTTCCTACAAAGAAGGTTGAGTGCAGCAAGTTCAAACTTTCCTAGTTTGTGTAATCTAACAAGATGTACAAGTTAGTGGAATCACCTCATTTCTAAAATAGTTTGTTTAGAAAACAAACATCTTCATTACTGAACACTGTACTATGTGAAAAAAGGTAGTTCCGTTCTAGGAATCACTTGCTTTCCTATGAAGAAGGTTGAGTGCAGCAAGTTCAAACTTTCCTAGTTTGTGTAATCTTACAGAATGTACAAGTTAGTGGATTCGCCTCATTTCTAAAGTAGTTTCTTCAGGAAAGAAACATCTTCACTACCAAACACTGTACTGTGTGAAATAAGTGAATTCGCTTCTAGGAATCAGTTTAATTTCTACGAAGATGGTTGAGTGCAGCAAGTTCAAACTTTCCTTGCTAATGTAATCTAAAAAGATGCACAACTTAGTAGATTGGTCTCATTTCTAAAGTAGTTTGTTTAGAAAACAAACATCTTCATTACCGAACACTGTACTATGTGAAATAAGCTAGTTCCATTGTAGGAATCACTTGCTTTCCTACGAAGAAGGTTGTGTGCAGCAAGTTCAAACTTTCCTAGTTTATGTAATCTAACAAGATGTACAAGTTAGTGGATTCGCCTCATTTCTAAAGTAGTTTCTTTAGAAAAGAAACATCTTCAGTACCGAACACTGAACTGTGTGAAATAAGGTAATTTGGTTCTAGGAATCAGTTTAATTTCTACGAAGATGGTTGAGCGCAGCAAGTTCAAACTTTCCTTGTTATTGTAATCTAAAAAGATGCACAACTTAGTAGATTGGCCTCATTTATAAAGTAGTTTGTTTACAAAACAAACATCTTCATTACCGAACACTATACTATGTGAAATGAGCTAGTTCGGTTCTAGGAATCACTTGCTTTCCTACGAAGAAGGTTGATTGCAGCAAGTTCAAACTTTCCTAGTTTGTGTAATCTAACAAGATGTACAAGTTAGTGGATTCGCGTCATTTCTAAAGTGGTTTCTTTAGAAAACAAACGTCTTCAGTACCAATGTAGAGCTGTGAGGTGCCACGCCTTGAATATGGCGCTGGCTTCCGCCTTCCGCTTTCCCGATGGCGGTTGCTCTCCTGGATAAACAAGTCCTTATTTAGAGGGGGAATCCGGGAAAAGAGCCGGGCATGGTGGCACATGCCTTTCATCCCAGCACATGGGAGGCAGAGCAGGACTGCCACAAGTTCAACGCCAGCCTGGTCTACATAGTGAGTTCCAGGGCAGCCAGGACTACACAGTGAGAAGACCTTGGATTATGGGGACGTATGAACATCATTGTAATTTGATAAAAACTATGGGGACCTTTAAATTTGCATGAATGCATTACATTTTACATCATATACGGTTATCAGTTTACGGGGCCATGTTGTTCCTGGATTATGGGGACAAAATGTGGTGGTTTGATTCAGGTGTCCCCATAAACTTCAAGTGTTCTAAATGCTAGGTTCCCAGCTGATGGCAATTTGGGAATTAACACCTCCTGGAGGCAGAGTATGTTCCCAGCTGATGGCAATTTGGGAATAACACCTCCTGGAGGCAGTATTGTTGGGGCGGGCTTATGGGTATTATAACCAGCTTCCCCTTGCCAGTGTTTTGACCAATGCTAGTCTCGCAGCTGCCATGG
This sequence comes from Orientallactaga sibirica, assembly GCA_036365145.1. Taxonomy (NCBI): domain Eukaryota; kingdom Metazoa; phylum Chordata; class Mammalia; order Rodentia; family Dipodidae; genus Orientallactaga; species Orientallactaga sibirica. The sequence continues at coordinate 159,375 of JAEOAD010000795.1, forward strand.
CTCAGTTAACTCAAAATATATAAATTATACTAGGGCTGCAAATTTATCCAGATTTTTGTCTAGTTTTCTATTACAGAATTGGTCGCTTGAATTTGAAGATACCTTAAAAGAACTGAGGCTGGCTGTAGTTAATGTGAATTCTACCTGCATGGACCTCTCCTTTGCCTCTGGATTGTCATCTTGGCTGATCTCCGCTATGAATCATCTGAAGGAATGGGCGGGTTTGGGTGCTCTTTAGCAGGCCTTCTGTTACTGGTCTCTCTGTTTTGCTTGTGGTGTCTGTGTAAAATCAGGGTCAGGCAATGACGGGATGCAGCTATGATCATTCAAGCCTTTACTGCCATAGAGGCTGGACAGTCCCCCCTAAGTCTGGCTGGCTACAACTAAAAGTTAATCTTCTTTCTGCTCAGGTTGCGAGGCTAAGCACTGCACTCTGGGTTAGCCCTAAAACTCCAGAGAAGAGCATGTTTGATTGCATGCGGGTTGATGCCCCAGATCCCGCCTCTGAGAAAAAGGCATCAGGGTTGCAAAAATACGCATCATCAGAGATCAGACCTCTACTCTTACCTGTGGCTTGTTTTAAAACATAAAAGGGGGAACTGTAGAGAGCTGCGAGGTGCCGCACCTTAAAGATGAAGATGGCGCTGGCTTCCGCCTTCCGCCTTCCCGATGGCGAGTGCTCTCCTGGATAAACAAGTCCTTATTTGGCTTGGGCCGTGATCTAGGCTTGCTTCCGCATATGTGGACCTATCTGCATTCACCACGTGGCTTACCAGGGTTGGCTGTTCAAAGGCTTCTTAAGCTTTGGGCGGGCTTGTCCCGGGAGCAGTGAGGCAGTGAGTGAGTGAGTGAGTGAGTGAGTGAGTCAGTGAGTCAGTGAGTCAGTGAGTGAGTCAGTGAGTCAGTCAGTGAGTCAGTCAGTCAGTCAGAAGATTGTTGTCAGAAGATTGTTCAAGGTTCCTGAATAAACTGCTTCAAGAAGAGTTCCTGTGAGCAGTGAGTGAGTCTTGCTGGAGTGAGCGGAGTGACAAGACAGTGCCCTGAAGCTGGGCATCATTATATCATGGGCTGGAATCCACAAATAAAAAGGAAAAGAGTAAGTCAGCTGAGCATCAGCATTCCCCTTTCTCTGCTTCCTGATCCACTCAGCTGTGAGCATGTAGCTTCCTCTTTCTGCTGCTACAGCCCCACATCACTCCTGGTGCCATGAAATGCACTATGATTGGTTCTCAACCCACAAAATTGTTTCTACAAAATTTTGTCCCAGCAAGTTCAAAAGTTTCCTTGTTAGTATAATCTATTAAGAATCTTCCTCCTTAGATAGAATTCAATTTCTCTGCTTCTAAATAGTTTCTTTAATAAAATAAATATAAGATACTGCATGGGTGCTGGAGAGATGGCTTGAAATGAAGGTAATTCACTTCAAAGCCAAAGGATCAGTTTAATTCCTCAGGAAGATAAGCCAGATGCAGCAAGTTCAAACTTTCATCTGTTAATGTAATCTGCAAAAAGATGGCCAAATTATAAGTTCTCTCTCTCATTAAAATTTAAACTCTGTACCTTTATTGTAGAAAAATAAACATCTTCAATAAACTAATAACAATATTGTCAGTATGTGAAGGGTTGGACCATTGGGTGGTGGAATCATAAAACTTTCCTACAAAGACCGTTAGTATAATAAGTTCAATCTTTGTTACAATGTAATCTAAAAGATCTGACCTTAGTAGATTGGCCACATTGGTAAAGTAGTTTGCAAACAAAGAAAACATCTTCATTCCCGAACATTCTTCTTTTCCAAAGATCCCCACCCACCCGTTCTATATGTTCCTGCTCTTTCCCATATGAAGAAGGTTGAGTGCAGTTTCAGGTCAAAAGCTGCTGTTCCTTCAATCTAACAAGATGTACAAGTTCCTGTCCTTTTCTCCTTTCTAAATTAGTTAGCTATACAAAACAAACAGTTCTAACACTGTGGATGTACTGAGTTGAAACAAGATTGAAAAATACTAGTAGGAGAATGACAAGTCAGATTAACAAAAGGAAGAATGGTTTATTTGCAGAAACTGTTGGGACTTTCCTTGTTAATGTAATCTAGAAAAAATTTGTAGCCAAGTTAGAGATTTGCCTCAGTTTTATAAAGTATTTTCTAATTTAACAAAACAAACATCTTCATAACCAAACATTGTTCTGTGAGAAATAGTGCTCATAAGGATCTAGGACTTGAGGACTTTCCTACAAAGGTGACTTTGTGCAGCAAGTTCATATTTTGTTGTTATTTAATCTCCACAGTTGCACAACTTAAGATTGGCCTCATTTCTAAAGTAGTTTGTTTACAAAAGAAACATCTTCATAAACTCATGTAAAACTATACTTGAATCATACCTGAGCTGGTTTGGTTCTAGGAATCCTTGTTTGGTTACGAAGAAGGTTGCGTTGCAAGTTCAAACTTAGCTCGTTTTGTAATCTAACAAGATTTTCTCTGATGCTGTTTTCTACCTGCTTTGGTAAAGTGGCCCAGCCTCTGCTAAAACAAACATCTTCCCCTGCCATCATGGAGCGCCCCCTCAAGAAAGTAAGATAAAACAATGACAACAAGAACAAAAAAATCCTCCCATTAGCTGCATTTGGCTGCAGCAAGTTCAAACCAGTAGTAGCTAATGTAATCTAAGAAATAACAAACAAAATAATGGTCATTTGTAAAGTAATTTGGGAGAAAACAAACATCTTCCCGCTAACATTTCTGAAATCCAAAATAAGCTCAGGATACCATCTAGGAATCACTTGCTTTCCTACAAAGAAGGTTGAGTGCAGCAAGTTCAAACTTTCCTTGTTAATGTAATCTAAAAAGATGGACAACTTAGTAGCCATCTGAACATCATTTCAAAAGTAGTTTGTTAAGAAAACAAACATCTTAATGACAGAACACCATGCTGTGTGCAGAAATAACTGAAGCGGCGTCTAAGAATCAGTTTAATTTCCCTTACAAAATGGGCCATCCCAAGTTCAAACTTTCCTTGTTAATGTAATCAAAAGATGCCAATACTAAGATAAACAAAATGGTGATATTATCAGATAATTTAGAATACAAATCTTAATGCCAAACATTGTACAGTTATAAATTATCTAAATTTTAAAAAATCAGTTTACTTAGATATGAAGATATATTAAAAGTGAGGAAGTTCAAATTTTTTTTGTTAATGTAATCTAAAAAGATGACTTTTAGGAGAAAAGTGCATTCCTCATTTCTAAAGTGGTTTCTTTGGAAAACAAACATCTTCAAGACAAATACTGTGTGAAATTATTCAATATGAGTAACAGTAAGAAGAACTAAATTAATAGAGCCTAAAGGACATATGGGAACAAAGAAAATATTTGTTTCATTAAAATCCCAGAAAGAAGATAAACAATAGAGAACAGAAAAAGAATTTGTAAAGGGAATGTTAGAAAATTAACAAATTTTGTCCAAAATTTTAATCTGTAGAAATAAGCTAATTGTTCTTCAAATCACTTGCTTTCCTAAAGAGGTTGAGTCAAAAAGTTCAATCATTTCAACCTAATGTAATTAAAAAAAAAAAAAACTTTTGAGAGCAGTCAGAGAAATGATAAATTTTCTCTCAAGGAATACCAATTTGAGTAATGGTGAATTTTTATTCTGCAATGATGGGAGGCATTTTTAAGTTCATAGAGAAAAGGATTGTCAGACTCCAGACCATCTTAGATCCTAATAGCTTTATTCTCTCCGTCATTAATCAAAGTGGTTTCTTTAGAAAAAAACATCTTCAACCTAACACTGTTTTGTCTTCCAATATCACTACGGTTCTATGGCATCAGTTTCATGCACTACAGATAACTGGAGTGCAACATGTTCAAACTTTCCTTGTTAATGTAATCTGAAAAATGAGTACTGAAGTTAGTAGATGGTAATCCTCTTAACTCTGCCTTTCCAAACAAACCTTCATTGTTAAAACATTGTACTGTGTGAAATATGTTTAATAATTTTTAAAGTATTTTTACTTTTTATTTATTTATTTGAGAGAGAACAAGTTCAAAGGAACTTGTAAGAGACAGAGAAAGGGAAAAAGATGTCCAAGTTAGTAGAGGCCTCCATTGGTAAAGTAGTTTGTTGAGAAAACAAACATCCAGATGCATACAACATTGTTGTGTAAAAAGCTAATTGGGTACTGGAGAGTCAAACTGAGATCCTAAAATGTTGGCTTTGCAAGCAAACAAACTTAACCTGTTAATGTAATCTCTCCAGCCCCGTTTAATACATTTCAATTTCATCACAGAAACATCTTCAGTGTTGAACACTGCAGCAATATTAAAGTTTAATTTGGGGATCTTTTCTTCTCTAGGAATTTTTTAATTTTATGAAGAAGGTTGATTGCATTTTAAGTTCAAACTTTCTAGTTTATTTAATTTAACAAGATGTACAACTTAGTGGACAGAGACTCACTTCTAAAGTAGTTTCTTTAGAAAAGAAACATCTTCAGACACATGCAACACTGTACTCTATGATATAAGTTCAATCTCATTCAGTTCTAGGCTATCAGGCTTTCAACAAAGCACCGTTAATGCATTAAGTTCAAACCAGCCTTGTTAATGTAATCACAAAAAGCTGTACAAGTTAGTAGATTTCACCTCATTTCTAAAAGTAGTTTCTTTCTCTTAATATAACTTTCTTTGCCAACATTGTACTGTGTGAAATGAGCTAATTCTATTCTAGGAATCAGATTACTTTCTATGAAGATGGTTGAGTTTAGCAAGTTCAAACTTTCCTTGTTAATGTAATCTAAAAAGATGGCCAAGTTAGTAGATTCGCCTCATTTGTAAAGTAGTTTGTTGAGAAAACAAACATCTTCATTTAACATTGTACTGTGTGAAAAAGCTAATTCGGATCTAGAATTCAGTTGCTATCCTACAAAGACGGTTGAGTGCAGCAAGTTCACATATTCCTTGTTAATGTAATCGAAAAAGATGCACAACTTAGTAGATTGGCCCCATTTCTAAAACAGTTTCTTTAGAAAAGAAACATCTTCAGTACCAAACACTGTACTGTGTGAAATAAGTTAATTCGCTTCTAGGAATCAGTTTAATTTCTATGAAGACGGTTGAGTGCAGCAAGTTCAAACTTTCCTTGTTAATGTAATCTAAAAAGAAGGCCAAGTTAGTAGATTCACCTTATTTGTAAAGTAGTTTGTTGAGAAAACCAACATCTTCATTGCCAAACATTGTACTGTGTGAAATAAGCTCATTCGGTTCTAGGAATCAGTTGCTTTCCTACAAAGAAGGTTGAGTGCAGCAAGTTCAAACTTTCCTTGTTAATGTAATCTGAAAAGATGCACAACTTAGTAAATTGGCCTCATTTATAAACTAGTTTGTTGAGAAAACAAACATCTTCATTTCCGAACACTGTACTATGTGAAATGAGCTAGTTCGGTTCTAGGAATCACTTGCTTTCCTACGAAGAAGGTTGACTGCAGCAAGTTCAAGCTTTCCTAGTTTGTGTAATCTAACAAGATGTATAAGTTAGTCCATTCGCCTCATTTCTAAAGTAGTTTCTTTAGAAAAGAAACATATTCAGTACCGAACACTTAACTGTGTGAAATATGTTAATTCGCTTCTAGGATTCATTTTAATTTCTACGAAGAAGGTTGAGTGCACCTAGTTTAAACTTTCCTTGTTAATGTAATCTAAAAAGATGGGCAAGTTAGAAGATTCGCCTCATTTGTAAAGTACTTTCTTGAGAAAACAAACATCTTCATTGCCGAACATTGCACTGTGTGAAATAAGCTCATTCGGTTCTAGGAATCACTTGCTTTCCTACAAAGAAGGTTGAGTGCAGCAAGTTCAAACTTTCCCAGTTTGTGTAATCTAACAAGATGTACAAGTTAGTGGATTCGCGTCATTTCTATATTAGTTTCTTTAGAAAACAAACATCTTTAGTACTGAATACTGTACTGTGTGAAATGAGTTAATTCGCTTTCTAGGAATCACTTTCCTTTCTACGAAGATGGTTGAGTTTAGCAAGTTCAAACTTTCTTTGTTAATGTAATCTAAAAAGATGTCCAAGTTAGTAGATTTGCCTCATTGGTAAAGTAGTTTGTTGAGAAAACAAACATCTTTATTGCCGAACATTGTACTGTGTAAAAAAGCTAATTTAGTTCTAGAATTCAGTTGCTTTCCTACAAAGAAGGTTGAGTGCAGCAAGTTCAAACTTTCCTTGTTAATGTAATGTAAAAAGATGCACAATGTAGTAGATTGGCCTCATTTCTAAAGTAGTTTCTTTAGTAAAGAAACATCTTCAGTACCGAACACTGTACTGTGTGAAATAAGTTATTTCGCTTCTAGGAATCAGTTTAATTTCTACGAAGAAAGTTGAGTGCAGCAAGTTCAAATTCTCCTAGTTTGTGAAATCTAACAAGATGTACAAGTTAGTGGATTTTCCTCATTTCTAACGTAGTTCCCTTAGGAAAGAAACGTCTTCAGTACCAAACACTGTACTGTGTGAAATAAGTTAATTCACTTTCTAGGAATCAGATTAATTTCTACGAAGATGGTTGAGTTTAGCAAGTTCAAACGTTCCTTGTTAATGTAATCTAAAAAGAAGTCTAATTTAGTAGATTCGCCTCATTTCAAAGGAGTGTCTTTAGAAAACAAACCTTCATAGCCGAACATTGTACTGTGTGAAATGAGCTAATTCGGTTCTAGGAATCAGTTTACTTTCTACAAAGATGGTTGAGTGCAGCAAGTACAAACATTCCTTGTTAATGTAATCTGAAAAAGTTGCACAACTTAGTAGATTGGCCTCATTTCAAAAGTAGTTTGTTTAGAAAAAGAAACATCTTCATTTCTAACACTGTACTATCTGAAATGAGCTAGTTCCGTTCTAGGAATCACTTGCTTTCCTACGAAGAAGGTTGAGTGCAGCAAGTTCAAACTTTCCTAGTTTGTGTAATCTAACAAGATATACTAGTTAGTGTATTCGCCTCATTTCTACAGCAGTTTCTTTAGAAAAAGAAACATCTTCAGTACCGAACCCTGTACTAGGTGAAATAAGTAAATTCGGTTCTAGGAATCATTTTCCTTTCTACGAAGACAGTTGAGTGCAGCAAGTTCAAACTTTCCTAGTTTGTGTAATCTAACAAGATCTACAAGTTAGTGGATTCGTGTAATTTCTAAAATAGTTTCTTTAGAAAAAACAAACATCTTCAGTACCGAACACTGTACTGTGTGAAATAAGTTCATTCGGTTCTAGGAATCAGTGTCCTTTCTACGAAGATGGTTGAGTTTAGCAAGTTCAAACTTTCCTTGTTAATGTAATTTAAAAAAGATGTCCAAGTTCGTAGATTCGCCTCATTTCTAAATTAGTTTCTTTAGAAAACAAACCTTCATAGCCAAACATTGTACTGTGTGAAATAAGCTCATTCGGTTCTAGGAATCACTTGCTTTCCTATAAAGAAGGTTGACTGCAGCAAGTTCAAACTTTCCTTGTTAATGTAATCTGAAAAGATGCACAACTTAGTAGATTGGGCTCATTTCTAAAGTAGTTTGTATAGAAAACAAAGATCTTCATTACCAAACACTGTACTATGTGAAATAAACCAGTTCCGTTCTCGCAATCATTTGCTTTCCCTACGAAGAAGGTTGAGTGCAGCAAGTTCAAACTTTCCTAGTTTGTGTAATCTAACAAGATATACAAGGTAGTGGATTCGCCTCATTTCTAAAGTAGTTTCTTTAGAAAAGAAACATCTTCAGTACCGAACACTGTACTGTGTGAAGTAAGTGAATTCGCTTCTAGGAATCAGTTTAATTTCTACGAAGATGGTTGAGGGCAGCAAGTTCAAACTTTCCTTGTTAATGTAATCTAAAATTTTGGCCAAGTTAGTAGATTCGCCTCAGTTTTAAAGTAGTTTGTTGAGAAAACAAACATCTTCATTGCCAAACATTATACTGTGTGAACTAAGCTCATTCAGTTCTAGGAATCAGTTGCTTAACTACAAAGAAGGTTGAGTGCAGCAAGTTCAAACTTTCCTTGTTAATGTAATCTGAAAAGTTGCACAACTTAGTAGATTGGCCTCATTTGTAAAGTAGTTTGTTTACAAAACAAACATCTTCATTACCGAACACTATACAATGTGAAATGTGCTAGTTCGGTTCTAGGAATCACTTGCTTTCCTACGAAGAAGGTTGAGTGCAGCAAGTTCAAACTTTCCTTCTTAATGTAATCTAAAAAGATGCACAACTTAGTAGATTGGCCTCATTTCTGAAGTAGTTTCTTTAGAAAAGAAACATCTTCAGTACCGAACACTGTACTGTGTGAAATAAGTTAATTAAGCTTCTAGGAATCAGTTTAATTTCTACGATGAGGGTTGAGTGCAGCAAGTTCAAAACTTCCTTGTTAATGTAATCTAAAAAGATGGCCAAGTTAGAAGATTCGCCTCCTTTGTAAAAAGTACTTTGTTGAGAAAACAAACATCTTCATTGCCGAACATTGTACTGTGTGAAATATGCTCATCTGGTTCTAGGAATCAGTTGCTTTCCAATAAAGAAGGTTGAGTGCAGCAAGTTCAAACTTTCCTTTTTAATGTAATCTAAAAAGATGCACAACATAGTAGTTTGGCCTCATTTCTAAAGTAGTTTGTTTAGAAAACAAACATCTTCATTACGAACACTGTACTATGTGAGATAAGCTAGTTCTGTTCTAGGAATCACTTGCTTTCCTACGAAGAAGGATGAGTGCAGCAAGTTCAAACTTTCCTAGTTTGTGTAATCTAACACGATGTACAAGTTCTGGATTCGCGTCATTTCTAAATTAGTTTCTTTAGAAAACAAACATCTTCAGTACCGAACACTGTACTGTGTGAAATAAGTTATTTCGCTTCTAGGAATCAGTTTAATTTCTACGAAGAAAGTTGAGTGCAGCAAGTTCAAATTCTCCTATTTTGTGAAATCTAACAAGATGTACAAGTTAGTGGATTTTCCTCATTTCTAACGTAGTTCCCTTAGGAAAGAAACGTCTTCAGTACCAAACACTGTACTGTGTGAAATAAGTTAATTCACTTTCTAGGAATCAGATTAATTTCTACGAAGATGGTTGAGTTTAGCAAGTTCAAACGTTCCTTGTTAATGTAATCTAAAAGAAGTCTAATTTAGTAGATTCGCCTCATTTCAAAGGAGTGTCTTTAGAAAACAAACCTTCATAGCCGAACATTGTACTGTGTGAAATGAGCTAATTCGGTTCTAGGAATCAGTTTACTTTCTACAAAGATGGTTGAGTGCAGCAAGTACAAACATTCCTTGTTAATGTAATCTGAAAAGTTGCACAACTTAGTAGATTGGCCTCATTTCAAAAGTAGTTTGTTTAGAAAAGAAACATCTTCATTACCGAACACTGTACTATCTGAAATGAGCTAGTTCCGTTCTAGGAATCACTTGCTTTCCTACGAAGAAGGTTGAGTGCAGCAAGTTCAAACTTTCCTAGTTTGTGTAATCTAACAAGATATACTAGTTAGTGTATTCGCCTCATTTCTACAGCAGTTTCTTTAGAAAAGAAACATCTTCAGTACCGAACCCTGTACTAGGTGAAATAAGTAAATTCGGTTCTAGGAATCATTTTCCTTTCTACGAAGACAGTTGAGTGCAGCAAGTTCAAACTTTCCTAGTTTGTGTAATCTAACAAGATCTACAAGTTAGTGGATTCGTGTAATTTCTAAAATAGTTTCTTTAGAAAACAAACATCTTCAGTACCGAACACTGTACTGTGTGAAATAAGTTCATTCAGTTCTAGGAATCAGTGTCCTTTCTACGAAGATGGTTGAGTTTAGCAAGTTCAAACTTTCCTTGTTAATGTAATTTAAAAGATGTCCAAGTTCGTAGATTCGCCTCATTTCTAAATTAGTTTCTTTAGAAAACAAACCTTCATAGCCAAACATTGTACTGTGTGAAATAAGCTCATTCGGTTCTAGGAATCACTTGCTTTCCTATAAAGAAGGTTGACTGCAGCAAGTTCAAACTTTCCTTGTTAATGTAATCTGAAAAGATGCACAACTTAGTAGATTGGGCTCATTTCTAAAGTAGTTTGTATAGAAAACAAAGATCTTCATTACCAAACACTGTACTATGTGAAATAAACCAGTTCCGTTCTCGCAATCATTTGCTTTCCTACGAAGAAGGTTGAGTGCAGCAAGTTCAAACTTTCCTAGTTTGTGTAATCTAACAAGATATACAAGGTAGTGGATTCGCCTCATTTCTAAAGTAGTTTCTTTAGAAAAGAAACATCTTCAGTACCGAACACTGTACTGTGAAGTAAGTGAATTCGCTTCTAGGAATCAGTTTAATTTCTACGAAGATGGTTGAGGGCAGCAAGTTCAAACTTTCCTTGTTAATGTAATCTAAAATTTTGGCCAAGTTAGTAGATTCGCCTCAGTTTTAAAGTAGTTTGTTGAGAAAACAAACATCTTCATTGCCAAACATTATACTGTGTGAACTAAGCTCATTCAGTTCTAGGAATCAGTTGCTTAACTACAAAGAAGGTTGAGTGCAGCAAGTTCAAACTTTCCTTGTTAATGTAATCTGAAAAGTTGCACAACTTAGTAGATTGGCCTCATTTGTAAAGTAGTTTGTTTACAAAACAAACATCTTCATTACCGAACACTATACAATGTGAAATGTGCTAGTTCGGTTCTAGGAATCACTTGCTTTCCTCTACAAAGAAGGTTGAGTGCAGCAAGTTCAAACTTTCCTTCTTAATGTAATCTAAAAAGATGCACAACTTAGTAGATTGGCCTCATTTCTGAAGTAGTTTCTTTAGAAAAGAAACATCTTCAGTACCGAACACTGTACTGTGTGAAATAAGTTAATTCGCTTCTAGGAATCAGTTTAATTTCTACGATGAGGGTTGAGTGCAGCAAGTTCAAAACTTCCTTGTTAATGTAATCTAAAAAGATGGCCAAGTTAGAAGATTCGCCTCCTTTGTAAAGTACTTTGTTGAGAAAACAAACATCTTCATTGCCTAACATTGTACTGTGTGAAATATGCTCATTCGGTTCTAGGAATCAGTTGCTTTCCAATAAAGAAGGTTGAGTGCAGCAAGTTCAAACTTTCCTTTTTAATGTAATCTAAAAGATGCACAACATAGTAGTTTGGCCTCATTTCTAAAGTAGTTTGTTTAGAAAACAAACATCTTCATTACCGAACACTGTACTATGTGAGATAAGCTAGTTCTGTTCTAGGAATCACTTGCTTTCCTACGAAGAAGGATGAGTGCAGCAAGTTCAAACTTTCCTAGTTTGTGTAATCTAACACGATGTACAAGTTCTGGATTCGCGTCATTTCTAAATTAGTTTCTTTAGAAAACAAACATCTTCAGTACAACACTGTACTGTGTGAAATAAGTTAATTCGGTTCTAGGAATCAGTTTCCTTTCTCAAGAAGATTGTTGAGTTTAGCAAGTTCAAACTTTCCTTGTTAATGTAATCTGAAAAGATGCACAACTTAGTAGATTGGCCTCATTTCTAAAGTAGTTTGTTTAGAAAACAAACATCTTCATTACCGAACACTGTACTATGTGAAATGAGCTAGTTTGGTTCTAGGAATCACTTGCTTTCCTACAAAGAAGGTTGAGTGCAGCAAGTTCAAACTTTCCTAGTTTGTGTAATCTAACAAGATGTCCAAGTTAGTGGTATCACGTCATTTGTAAAGTGGTTTCTTTAGAAAACAAACGTCTTCAGTACCGAGCACTGTACTGTGTGAAATAAATTAATTCGGTTCTAGGAATCAGTTTCCTTTCTACAAAGATGGTTGACTGCAGCAAGATCAAACTTTCCTTGTTAATGTAATCTAAAAAGATGGCCAAGTTAGCAGACTCACCTCATTTGTAAGGTAGTTTGTTGAGAAAATTAACATCTTTATAGCTGAACATTGTCCTGTGTGAAATAAGCTCATTCGGTTCTAGGAATCACTTGCTTTCCTACAAAGAAGGTTGAGTGCAGCAAGTTCAAACTTTCCTTGTTAATGTAATCTAAAAAGATGGCCAAGTTAGAAGATTCGCCTCATTTGGAAAGTACTTTCTTGAGAAAACAAACATCTTCATTGCTGAACATTGCACTGTGTGAAATAAGCTCATTCGGTTCTAGGAATCACTTGTTTTCCTACAAAGAAGGTTGAGTGCAGCAAGTTCAAACCTTCCTAGTTTGTGTAATCTAACAAGATATACAAGGTAGTGGATTCGCCTCATTTCTAAAGTAGTTTCTTTAGAAAAGAAACATCTTCAGTACCGAACACTGTACTGTGTGAAATAAGTGAATTCAGCTTCTAGGAATCAGTTTAATTTCTCTGAAGAAGGTTGAGTGCAGCAAGTTCAAACTTTCCTTGTTAATGTAATCTAAAAGATGCACAACTTAGTAGATTGGCCTCATTTCTAAAGTAGTTTCTTTAGAACGGAAACATCTTCATAGCCTAACACTGTACTGTGTGAAATAAGTTAATTTGCTCTAGGAATCAGTTTAATTTCTATAAAGAAAGCTTGAGTGCAGCAAGTTGAAACTTTCCTAGTTTGTGTAATCTTACAAGATATACACAAGTTAGTCCATTCGCTTCATTTCTAAAGTAGTTTCTTTAGAAAACAAACATATTCAATCTGGAACACTGAACTGTGTGAAATAAAGTTAATTCGCTTCTAGGATTCAGTTTAATTTCTACGAAGAAGGTTGAGTGCAGCTAGTTTAAACTTTCCTTGTTAATGTAATCTAAAAAGATGGCCAAGTTAGAAGATTCGCCTCATTTCTAAAAAGTACTTTGTTGAGAAAACAAACATCTTTATTGCGAACATTGTACTGTGTGAAATAAGCTCATTCGGTTCTAGGAATCACTTGCTTTCCTACAAAGAAGGTTGAGTGCAGCAAGTTCAAACTTTCCCAGTTTGTGTAATCTAACAAGATGTACAAGTTAGTGGATTCGTGTCATTTCTAAAGTGGTTCCTTTAGAAAACAAACATCTTCAGTACTGAACACTGTACTGTGTAAATAAATTAATTCGGTTCTAGGAATCAGTTTCCTTTCAACAAAGATGGTTGAGTGCAGCAAGTTCAAACTTTCCTTCTTAATGTAATCTAAAAAGATGGCCAAGTTAGTAGATTCACCTCATTTGTAAAGAAGTTTGTTGAAAAAATTAAAATCTTCATTGCCGAACATTGTACTGTGTGAAAAAAGCTAATTCGGTTCTAGAATTCAGTTGCTTTCCTACAAAGACGGTTGAGTGCACAAAGTTCAAACTTTCCTTGTCAATGTAATCTAAAAAGATGCACAACTTAGTAGTTTGGCCTCATTTCTAAAGTAGATTCTTTAGAAAAGGAACATCTTCAGTAGCTTGAACACTGTACTGTGTGAAATAAGTTAATTCCGCTTCTAGGAATCAGTTTAATTTCTACGAAGAAGGTTGAGTGCAGCAAGTTCAAACTTTCCTAGTTTGTGTAATCTAACAAGATGTACAAGTTAGTGGATTCGCCTCATTTCTAAAGTAGTTTGTTTAGAAAGAAATATCTTCATTTTTAACACTGTACTGTGTGAAATAAGTTCAAGCTCATTCAGTTCTAGAATTTAGGTGCTTTCCTACAAAAGACCGTTGAATGCAGCAAGTTCAAACGTTCCTTGTTAATGTAATATAAAAGGTGTCCAACTTAGTAGATTCGCCTCATTTCTAAAGCAGTGTCTTTAGAAAACAAACCTTCATTGCCAAACATTGTACTGTGTGAAATGAGCTAATTCGGTTCTAGGAATGAGTTTACTTTCTACGAAGATGGTTGAGTTTAGCAAGTTCAAACTTTCCTTGTTAATGTAATCTAAAAGATGCACAAATTAGTGGATTCGCCTCATTTGTAAAGTAATTTCTTTAGAAAAGAAACATCTTCAGTACCGAACACTGAACTGTGTGAAATGAATGAATTCGGTTCTAGGAATCAGGTTAATTTCTACGAATAAGGTTGAGTGCAGCAAGTTCAAACTTTCCTTGTTAATGTAATTTGCAAAGATGGCCAAGTTAGTAGATTCACCTCATTTGTAAAGTAGCTTGTTGAGAAAACAAACATCTTCATTGCGAACATTGTACTGTGTGAAAAAAGCTAATTTAGTTCTAGAAATCAGTTGCTTTCCTACAAAGACGGTTGAGTGCAGCAAGTTCAAACTATCCTTGTTAATATAATCTAAAAAGATGCACAAGTTAGTAGATTGGCCTCATTTCTAAAGTAGTTTCTTTAGAAAAGAAACATCTTCAGTACCAAACACTGTACTGTGTGAAATAAGTTAATTGGTTCTAGGAATCAGTTTAATTTCTACGAAGAAGGTTGAGTGCAGCAAGTTCAAATTTTCCTAGTTTGTGTAATCTAAACAAGAAGTACAAGTTAGTGGATTCGCCTCATTTCTAATGTAGTTCCTTTAGAAAAGAAACATCTTCAGTACCAAACACTGTACTGTGTGAAATAAGTTAATTCGGTTCTAGGAATCAGTTTAATTTCTATGAAGAAGGTTGAGTGCAGCAAGTTCAAACTTTCCTTGTTAATGGAATCTAAAAAGATGGCCAAGTTAGAAGATTCGCCTCATTTGTAAAGTACTTTGTTGAGAAAACAAACATCTTCATTGCTGAACATTGTACTGTGTGAAATAAGCTCATTCGTTTTCTAGGAATCAGTTGCTTTCCTACAAAGAATGTTGAGTGCAGCAAGTTCAAATTTCCTTTTCAATGTAATCTAAAAGATGTCCAAGTTAGTAGATTTGCCTCATTTGTAAAGTAGTTTGTTGAGAAAACAAAAATCTTCATTGCGAACATTGTACTGTGTTAAAAAGCTAATTCGGATCTAGAATTTCAGTTGCTTTCCTACAATGGCGGTTCAGTGCAGCAAGTTCAAACATTCCTTGTTAATGTAATCTCAAAAGATGCACAACTTAGTGGATTCGCCTCATTTCTAAAGCAATTTCTTTAGAAAAGAAACATCTTCAGTACCGAACACTGTACTGTGTGAAATAAGTTAATTCGGCTTCTAGGAATCAGTTTAATTTCTACAAAGATGGTTAATTGCAGCCAGTTCAAACATTCCTTGTTAATGTAATCTGCAAAGATGGCCAAGTTAGTGGATTCACCTCATTTGTAAAGTAGTTTGTTGAGAAAAGAAACATCTTCATTGCGGAACAATTATACTGTGTGAAAAAAGCTAATTCGGATCTAAAATTTTGTTGCTTTCCTACAAAGAGGGTTGAGTGCAGCAAGTTCAAATATTCCTTGTTAATGTATTATAAAAAGGTGCACAACTTAGGGGATTAGCCTCATTTCTAAAGTAATTTCTTTAGAAAAGCAATATCTTCAGTACCGAACACTGTACTGTGTGAAATAAGGTAATTCGGTTCTAGGAATCAGTTTAATTTCTACGAAGATGATTGAATGCAGCAAGTTCAAACTTTCCTTGTTAATGTAATCTAAAAAGATGGCCAAGTTAGCAGAGTCACCTCATTTGTAAAGTATTTTGTTGAGAAAATTAACATCTTTATTGCGAACATTGTACTGCATGAAATAAGCTCATTCGGTTCCAGGAATCACTTGCTTTCCTACAAAGAAGGTTGAGTGCAGGAAGTTCAAACTTTCCTTGTTAATGTAATCTAAAAAGATGCACAACTTAGTAGATTGGCCTCATTTCTAAAGTAGTTTGTTTAGAAAAGAAACATCTTCAGTACTGAACACTGTACAGTGTGAAATAAGTTAATTAAGCTTCAAGGAATCACTTTAATTTCTACGAAGAAGGTTGAGTGCAGCAAGTTCAAACTTTCCTGGTTTATGTAATCTAAAAAGATGGCCAAGTTTAGAAGATTCGCCTCATTTGTAAAGTACTTTGTTGAGAAAATAAACATCTTCATTGCCGAACATTGTGCTGTGTGAAATAAGCTCATTCGGTTCTAGGAATCAGTTGCTTTGCTACAAAGAAGGTTGAGTGCAGCAAGTTCAAACTTTCCTTGTTAATGTAATCTAAAAAGATGCACAACTTAGTAGATTGGTCTCATTTCTAAAGTAGTTTGTTTAGAAAACAAACATCTTCATTACCAAACACTCTACTATGTGAAATAAGCTAGTTCCGTTCTAGGAATCACTTGCTTTCCTACAAAGAAGGTTGAGTGCAGCAAGTTCAAACTTTCATAGTTAATGTAATCTAACAAGATGTACAAGTTAGTGGATTCGCCTCATTTCTAAAATAGTTTCTTTAGAAAAGAAACATCTTCAGTACAAACACTGTACTCTGTGAAATAAGTGAATTCGCTTCTAGGAATCAGTTTAATTTCTGCGAAGATGGTTGAGTGCAGCAAGTTCAAACTTTCCTTTTTAATGTAATCTAAAAAGATGGCCAAGTTAGTAGATTCGCCTCATTTGTAAAGTAGGTTGTTGAGAAAACAAACATCTTCATTGCCAATCATTGTACTGTGTGAAATAAGCTCATTCGGTTCTAGGAATCAGTTGCTTTCCTATAAAGAAGGTTGAGTGCAGCAAGTTCAAACTTTCCTTGTTAATGTAATCTGAAAAGATGCACAACGTAGTCAATTGGACTCATTTCTATAGTAGTTTGTTTAGAAAACAAACATTTTCATTACCAAATACTGTACTATGTGAAATGAGCTAGTTCGATTCTAGGAATCACTTGCTTTTCTACGAAGAAGGTTGAGTGCAGCAAGTTCAAACTTTCCTAGTTTGTGTAATCTAAAACGATGTACAAGTTAGTGCATTCGCCTCATTTCTAAAGTAGTTTCTTTAGAAAAGAAACATCTTCAGTACCGAACACTGTACTGTGTGAAATAAGGTAATTCGGTTCTAGGAATCAGGTTAATTTCTACGAAGATGGTTGAGTGCAGCAAGTTCAAACTTTCCTTGTTAATGTAATCTAAAAAGATGCACAACATAGTAGATTGGCCTCATTTCTAAAGTAGTTTGTTTACAAAACAAACATCTTCATTACCGAACACTATACTGTGTGAAATCAGCTAGTTCAGTTCTAGGAATCACTTGCTTTCCTACAAAAGAAGGTTGAGTGCAGCAAGTTCAAACTTTCCTCGTTAGTATAATCTAACAAGATGTACAAGTTAGTAGATTCATTTTTAACGTTTCTAAAGTGGTTTGTTTAGAAAACAAACATCTTCATTACTGAACCCTGTACTATGTGAAATAAGTTAATTCGGTTCTAAAGGAATCAGTTTCCTTTCTACCAAGATGGTTGAGTGCAGCAGTTCAAACGTTCCTTGTTAATGTAATCTAAAAAGATGGCCAAGTTAGCAGAGTCTCCTCATTTGTAAAATAGTTTGTTGATAATTAAGATCTTTATTGCCAAACATTGTACTGTGTGAAATAAGCTCATTCGGTTCTAGGAATCACTTGCCTTCCTACAAAAAAGTTGAGTGCAGCAAGTTCAAACTTTCCTTGTTAATGTAATCTACAAAGATGCACAACATAGTAGATTGGCCTCATTTCTGAAGTAGTTTCTTTAGAAAGGAAACATCTTCAGTACCAAACACTGTACAGTGTGAAATAAGTTAATTCGCTTCTAGGAATCAGTTTAATTTCTACGAAGAAGGTTGAGTGCAGCAAGTTCAAACTTTCCTTGTTAATGTAATCTAAAAAGATGGCCAAGTTAGAAGATTCGCCTCATTTGTAAAGTACTTTGTTGAGAAAACAAACATCTTCATTGCGGAACATTGTACTGTGTGAAATAAGCTCATTCAGTTCTAGGAATCACTTGCTTTCCTACAAATAAGGTTGAGTGCAGCAAGTTCAAACTTTCCTTGTTAATGTAATCTAAAAAGATGCACAACTTAGTAGATTGGCCTGATTTCTAAAGTAGTTTGTTTAGAAAAGAAACATCTTCAGTACCGAACACTGTACAGTGTGAAATAAGTTAATTCGTTCTAGGAATCATTTTAATTTCCTACAAAGAAGGTTGAGTGCAGCAAGTTCAAACTTTCCTTGTTAATGTAATCTAAAAAGATGGCCAAGTTAGAAGATTCGCCTCATTTGTAAAGTACTTTGTTGAGAAAACAAACATCTTCATTGCGAACATTGTACTGTGTGAAATAAGCTCATTTCGTTTCTAGGAATCAGTGGCTTTCCTATAAAGAAGGTTGAGTGCAGCAAGTTCAAACTTTCCTTGTTAATGTAATCTAAAAGATGCACAAGTTAGTAGATTGGCCTCATTTCTATAGTAGTTTGTTTAGAAAACAAACATCTTCATTACCAAATACTGTACTATGTGAAATGAGCTAGTTCGATTCTAGGAATCCCTTGCTTTCCTATGAAGAAGGTTGAGTGCAGCAAGTTCAAACTTTCCTTGTTAATGTAATCTGAAAAGTTGCACAACTTAGTAGATTGGCCTCATTTCAAAAATAGTTTGTTTACAAAACAAACATCTTCATTACCGAACACTATACTATGTGAAATGAGCTAGTTCGGTTCTAGGAATCACTTGCTTTCCTACGAAGAAGGATGAGTGCAGCAAGTTCAAACTTTCCTCGTTTGTGTAATCTAACAAGATTTACAAGTTAGTGGATTCGCCTCATTTCTAAAGTGGTTTGTTTATAAAACAAACATCTTCAGTAGTGAACACTGTACTGTGTGAAATAAGTTAATTTGGTTCTAGGAATCAGTTTCCTTTCTACGAAGATGGTTGAGTGCAGCAAGTTCAAACTTTCCTTGTTAATGTAATCTAAAAAGATGGACAAGTTAGCAGAGTCTCCTCATTTGTAAAGTAGTTTGTTGAGAAAATTAACATCTTCATTGCCAAACATTGTACTGTGTGAAATAAGCTCATTCTGTTCTAGGAATCACTTGCTTTCCTACAAAGAAGGTTGAGTGCAACAAGTTCAAACTTTTCTTGTTAATGTAATCTAAAAAGATGCACAACTTAGTAGATTGGCCTCATTTCTAAAGTAGTTTGTTTAGAAAACAAACATCTTCATTACCGAACACTATACTATGTGAAATGAGCTAGTTCCGTTCTAGGAATAAGTTTAATTTCTACGAAGAAGGTTGATTGCAGCAAGTTCAAACTTTCCTTGTTTGTGTAATCTAACAAGATGTACAAGTTAGTGCATTCGCCTCATTTCTAAAGTAGTTTCTTTAGAAAAGAAACATCTTCATTACCGAACACTGTACTGTTTGAAATAAGGCAATTCGGTTCTGGAATCAGTTTAATTTCTACAAAGATGGTTGAGTGCAGCAAGTTCAAACTTTCCTTGTTAATGTAATCTAAAAAGATGCACAACTTAGTAGATTGGCCTTATTTCTAAAGTAGTTTCTTTAGAAAGCAAACATCTTCATTGCCAAACATTGTACTGTGTGAAATAAGCTAATTCAGCTCTAGGAATCAGTTTATTTACAAGAAGATTTTTGAGTGCAGCAAGTTCAAACTTTCCTTGTTAATGTAATCTAAAAAGATGTCCAAGTTAGTAGATTTGCCTCATTTGGTAAAGTAGTTTGTTGAGAAAACAAACATCTTCATTTCGAACATTGTACTGTGTGAAAACAGCTAATTTAGTTCTAGGAATCAGTTGCTTTCCTACAAAGAAGGTTGAGTGCAGCCAGTTCAAACTTTCCTTGTTAATGTAATCTAAAAGATGCACAAGTTAGTAGATTGGCCTCATTTCTAAAGTAGTTTCTTTAGAAAACAAACATCTTCAGGAGCGAACACTGTACTGTGTGAAATAAGTTAATTCGGTTCTAGGAATCAGTTTAATTTCTACAAAGAAGGTTGAGTGCAGCAAGTTCAAACTTTCCTAGTTTGTGTAATCTAAAAAGATGTACAAGTTAGTAGATTCGCCTCATTTCTAAAGTAGTTTCTTTAGAAAAGAAACATCTTCATTACCGAACACTGTACTGTGTGAAATAAGGTAATTCGGTTCTAGGAATCAGTTTAATTTCTACAAAGATGGTTGAGTGCAGCAAGTTCAAACTTTCCTTGTTAATGTAATCTAAAAAGATGCACAACTTAGTAGATTGGCCTCATTTCTAAAGTAGTTTGTTTAGAAAACAAACATCTTCATTACCAAACACTGTACTATGTGAAATAAGCTAGTTCAGTTCTAGGAATCACTTGCTTTCCTACAAAGAAGGTTGAGTGCAGCAAGTTCAAACTTTCCTTGTTAGTGTAATCTAACAAGATGTACAACTTAGTAGATTGGCCTCATTTCTAAAGTGGTTTGTTTAGAAAACAAACATCTTCATTACTGAACACTGTACTATGTGAAATAAGTTAATTCGGTTCTAGGAATCAGTTTCCTTTCTACGAAGATGGTTGAGTGCAGCAAGTTCAAACTTTCCTTGTTAATGTAATCTAAAAAGATGTACAAGTTAGTAGATTCTCCTCATTTGTAAAATAGTTTGTTGAAAACAAACATCTTCATTGCCAAACACTGTACTGTGTGAAATAAGCTCATTCGGTTCTAGGAATCACTTGCTTTCCTACAAAGAAGGTTGAGTGCAGCAAGTTCAAACTTTCCTTGTTAATGTAATCTAAAAAGATGCACAAGTTAGTAGATTGGCCTCATTTCTAAAGTAGTTTCTTTAGAAAACAAACATCTTCAGTACCGAACACTGTACTGTGTGAAATAAGTTAATTCTGTTCTAGGAATCAGTTTGCTTTCCTACGAAGAAGGTTGAGTGCAGCAAGTTCAAACTTTCCTTGTTAATGTAATCTAAAAAGATTTACAAGTTAGTAGATTGGCCTCATTTGTAAAGTAGTTTTGTTGAGAAAACAAACATCTTCATTTGGAACATTGTACTGTGTGAAATAAGCTCATTCAGTTCTAGGAATCACTTGCTTTCCTACAAAGAAGGTTGAGTGCAGCAAGTTCAAACTTTCCTTGTTAATGTAATCTAAAAAGATGCACAACTTAGTAGATTGGCCTCATTTCTAAAGTAGTTTGTTTAGAAAAGAAACATCTTCAGTACCGAACACTGTACTGTGTGAAATAAGTTAATTCGGTTCTAGGAATCATTTTAATTTCTACAAAGATGGTTGAGTGCAGCAAGTTCAAACTTTCCTTGTTAATGTAATCTAAAAAGATGGCCAAGTTAGTAGATTGGCCTCATTTGTAAAGTAGTTTGTTTAGAAAACAAACATCTTCATTGCCAAACACTGTACTGTGTGAAATAAGCTAGTTCCGTTCTAGGAATCACTTGCTTTCCTACAAAGAAGGTTGAGTGCAGCAAGTTCAAACTTTCCTAGTTTGTGTAATCTAACAAGATGTACAAGTTAGTGGATTCGCCTCATTTCTAAAATAGTTTCTTTAGAAAAGAAACATCTTCATTACAGAACACTGTACTGTGTGAAATAAGTGAATTTAGTTCTAGGAATCAGTTTAATTTCTACAAAGATGGTTGAGTGCAGCAAGTTCAAACTTTCCTTGTTAATGTAATCTAAAAAGATGGCAAGTTAGTAGATTGGCCTCATTTGTAAAGTAGTTTGTTGAGAAAACAAACATCTTCATTGCCAAACATTGTACTGTGTGAAATAAGCTAATTCGGTTCTAGGAATCAGTTGCTTTCCTACAAAGAAGGTTGAGTGCAGCAAGTTCAAACTTTCCTTGTTAATGTAATCTAAAAAGATGCACAAGTTAGTAGATTGGCCTCATTTCTAAAGTAGTTTCTTTAGAAAACAAACATCTTCATTACTGAACACTGTACTGTGTGAAATAAGCTAATTCGATTCTAGGAATCAGTTTTGCTTTTCTATGAAGAAGGTTGAGTGCAGCAAGTTCAAACTTTCCTAGTTAATGTAATCTAAAAAGATGTACAAGTTAGTAGATTCGCCTCATTTCTAAAGTAGTTTCTTTAGAAAAGAAACATCTTCATTACCGAACACTGTACTGTGTGAAATAAGCTAATTCGGTTCTAGGAATCAGTTTAATTTCTACGAAGATGGTTGAGTGCAGCAAGTTCAAACTTTCCTTGTTAATGTAATCTAAAAAGATGCACAAGTTAGTAGATTGGCCTCATTTCTAAAGTAGTTTGTTTAGAAAACAAACATCTTCATTACTGAACACTGTACTATGTGAAATAAGCTAGTTCAGTTCTAGGAATCACTTGCTTTCCTACAAAGATGGTTGAGTGCAGCAAGTTCAAACTTTCCTTGTTAATGTAATCTAAAAGATGTACAAGTTAGTAGATTGGCCTCATTTCTAAAGTAGTTTGTTTAGAAAACAAACATCTTCATTAGTGAACACTGTACTGTGTGAAATAAGCTAATTCGGTTCTAGGAATCAGTTTCTTTCCTACAAAGATGGTTGAGTGCAGCAAGTTCAAACTTTCCTTGTTAATGTAATCTAAAAAGATGCACAAGTTAGTAGATTGGCCTCATTTGTAAAGTAGTTTGTTTAGAAAACAAACATCTTCATTGCCGAACATTGTACTGTGTGAAATAAGCTAATTCTGTTCTAGGAATCAGTTGCTTTCCTACAAAGAAGGTTGAGTGCAGCAAGTTCAAACTTTCCTTGTTAATGTAATCTAAAAAGATGCACAAGTTAGTAGATTGGCCTCATTTCTAAAGTAGTTTGTTTAGAAAACAAACATCTTCATTACGGAACATTGTACTGTGTGAAATAAGCTTAATTCAGTTCTAGGAATCAGTTTAAT
This sequence comes from Orientallactaga sibirica, assembly GCA_036365145.1. Lineage (NCBI taxonomy): Eukaryota > Metazoa > Chordata > Mammalia > Rodentia > Dipodidae > Orientallactaga > Orientallactaga sibirica. The sequence continues at coordinate 182,025 of JAEOAD010000795.1, forward strand.
TTCCTACAAAGAAGGTTGAGTGCAGCAAGTTCAAACTTTCCTTGTTAATGTAATCTAAAAAGATGTACAAGTTAGTAGATTCGCCTCATTTCTAAAGTAGTTTCTTTAGAAAACAAACATCTTCAGTACCGAACACTGTACTGTGTGAAATAAGCTAATTCGTTCTAGGAATCAGTTTAATTTCTACAAAGATGGTTGAGTGCAGCAAGTTCAAACTTTCCTTGTTAATGTAATCTAAAAAGATGCACAAGTTAGTAGATTGGCCTCATTTCTAAAGTAGTTTGTTGAGAAAACAAACATCTTCATTACCAAACATTGTACTGTGTGAAATAAGCTAATTCTAAGGTTCTTGGAATCAGTTGCTTTCCTACAAAGAAGGTTGAGTGCAGCAAGTTCAAACTTTCCTTGTTAATGTAATCTAAAAAGATGCACAAGTTAGTAGATTCGCCTCATTTCTAAAGTAGTTTCTTTAGAAAAGAAACATCTTCAGTACAGAACACTGTACTGTGTGAAATAAGCTAATTCGGTTCTAGGAATCAGTTTAATTTCTACGAAGATGGTTGAGTGCAGCAAGTTCAAACTTTCCTTTTTAATGTAATCTAAAAAGATGGCCAAGTTAGTAGATTCGCCTCATTTGTAAAGTAGTTTGTTGAGAAAACAAACATCTTCATTGCCAAACATTGTACTGTGTGAAATAAGCTCATTCGGTTCTAGGAATCAGTTGCTTTCCTATAAAGAAGGTTGAGTGCAGCAAGTTCAAACTTTCCTTGTTAATGTAATCTAAAAAAGATGCACAACGTTAGTAGATTGGCCTCATTTCTATAGTAGTTTGTTTAGAAAACAAACATTTTCATTACCAAACACTGTACTGTGTGAAATAAGTTAGTTCGATTCTAGGAATCAGTTTAATTTCTACGAAGAAGGTTGAGTGCAGCAAGTTCAAACTTTCCTAGTTAATGTAATCTAAAACGATGTACAAGTTAGTAGCATTCGCCTCATTTCTAAAGTAGTTTCTTTAGAAAACAAACATCTTCAGTACCAACACTGTACTGTGTGAAATAAGGTAATTCGGTTCTAGGAATCAGGTTAATTTCTACGAAGATGGTTGAGTGCAGCAAGTTCAAACTTTCCTTGTTAATGTAATCTAAAAAGATGCACAAGTTAGTAGATTGGCCTCATTTCTAAAGTAGTTTGTTTACAAAACAAACATCTTCATTACCGAACACTATACTATGTGAAATCAGCTAGTTCAGTTCTAGGAATCACTTGCTTTCCTACGAAGAAGGTTGAGTGCAGCAAGTTCAAACTTTTCTCGTTTGTGTAATCTAACAAGATTTACAAGTTAGTGGATTCGCGTTGTTTCTAAAGTGGTTTCCTTATAAAACAAACATCTTCAGTAGTGAACACTGTACTGTGTGAAATAAGTTAATTTGGTTCTAGGAATCAGTTTCCTTTCTACGAAGATGGTTGAGTGCAGCACGTTCAAACTTTCCTTGTTAATGTAATCTAAAAAGATGGCTAAGCTAGCAGAGTCTCCTCATTTGTAAAGTAGTTTGTTGAGAAAATTAACATCTTTATTGCCGAACATTGTACTGTGTGAAATAAGCTCATTCTGTTCTAGGAATCACTTGCTTTCCTACAAAGAAGGTTGAGTGCAACAAGTTCAAACTTTCCTTGTTAATGTAATCTAAAAAGATGCATAACTTAGTAGATTGGCCTCATTTCTAAAGTAGTTTGTTTAGAAAACAAACATCTACATTACCGAACACTATACTATGTGAAATGAGCTAGTTCCGTTCTAGGAATAACTTGCTTTCCTACGAAGAAGGTTGATTGCAGCAAGTTCAAACTTTCCTAGTTTGTGTAATCTAACAAGATGTACAAGTTAGTGCATTCGCCTCATTTCTAAAGTAGTTTCTTTAGAAAAGAAACATCTTCAGTACCGAACACTGTACTGTTTGAAATAAGGCAATTCGGTTCCTGGAATCAGTTTAATTTCTACAAAGATGGTTGAGTGCAGCAAGTTCAAACTTTCCTTGTTAATGTAATCTAAAAAGATGCACAACTTAGTAGATTGGCCTTATTTCTAAAGTAGTTTCTTTAGAAAGCAAACCTAAATTGCCAAACATTGTACTGTGTGAAATGAGCTAATTCGGCTCTAGGAATCAGTTTACTTACAAGAAGATTTTTGAGTTTAGCAAGTTCAAACTTTCCTTGTTAATGTAATCTAAAAAGATGTCCACGTTAGTAGATTGGCCTCATTTCTAAAGTAGTTTCTTTTAGAAAACAAACCTAAATTGCCAAAGTTTGTACTGTGTGAAATGAGCTAATTCGGTTCTAGGAATCATTTTACTTTCTACGAAGATGGTTGAGTTTAGCAAGTTCAAACTTTCCTTGTTAATGTGCTCTAAAAAGATGTCCAAGTTAGTAGATTTGCCTCATTGGTAAAGTAGTTTGTTGAGAAAACAAACATCTTCATTTCCGAACATTGTACTGTGTGAAAACAGCTAATTTAGTTCTAGAATTCAGTTGCTTTCCTACAAAGAAGGTTGAGTGCAGCCAGTTCAAACTTTCCTTGTTAATGTAATCTAAAAAGATGCACAACGTAGTAGATTGGCCTCATTTCTAAAGTAGTTTCTTTAGAAAAGAAACATCTTCAGGAGCGAACACTGTACTGTGTGAAATAAGTTAATTCGCTTCTAGGAATCAGTTTAATTTCTACGAAGAAGGTTGAGTGCAGCAAGTTCAAACTTTCCTAGTTTGTGTAATCTAAAACGATGTACAAGTTAGTGCATTCGCCTCATTTCTAAAGTAGTTTCTTTAGAAAAGAAACATCTTCAGTACCGAACACTGTACTGTGTGAAATAAGGTAATTCGGTTCTAGGAATCAGGTTAATTTCTACGAAGATGGTTGAGTGCAGCAAGTTCAAACTTTCCTTGTTAATGTAATCTAAAAAGATGCACAACTTAGTAGATTGGCCTCATTTCTAAAGTAGTTTGTTTACAAAACAAACATCTTCATTACCGAACACTATACTATGTGAAATCAGCTAGTTCAGTTCTAGGAATCACTTGCTTTCCTACGAAGAAGGTTGAGTGCAGCAAGTTCAAACTTTCCTCGTTAGTATAATCTAACAAGATGTACTAGTTAGTGGATTCACGTCGTTTCTAAAGTGGTTTGTTTAGAAAACAAACATCTTCAGTACTGAACCCTGTACTATGTGAAATAAGTTAATTCGGTTCTGGGAATCAGTTTCCTTTCTACCAAGATGGTTGAGTGCAGCAGTCTCAAACGTTCCTTGTTATTGTAATCTAAAAAGATGGCCAAGTTAGCAGAGTCTCCTCATTTGTAAAATAGTTTGTTGATAATTAAGATCTTTATTGCCAAACATTGTACTGTGTGAAATAAGCTCATTCGGTTCTAGGAATCACTTGCCTTCCTACAAAAAAGTTGAGTGCAGCAAGTTCAAACTTTCCTTGTTAATGTAATCTACAAAGATGCACAACATAGTAGATTGGCCTCATTTCTGAAGTAGTTTCTTTAGAAAGGAAACATCTTCAGTACCAAACACTGTACAGTGTGAAATAAGTTAATTCGTTCTAGGAATCAGTTTAATTTCTACAAAGATGGTTGAGTGCAGCAAGTTCAAACTTTCCTTGTTAATGTAATCTAAAAAGATGGCCAAGTTAGAAGATTCGCCTCATTTGTAAAGTACTTTTTGAGAAAACAAACATCTTCATTGCCAAACATTGTACTGTGTGAAATAAGCTCATTCAGTTCTAGGAATCACTTGCTTTCCTACAAAGAAGGTTGAGTGCAGCAAGTTCAAACTTTCCTTGTTAATGTAATATAAAAAGATGCACAACTTAGTAGATTGGCCTCATTTCTAAAGTAGTTTGTTGAGAAAACAAGCATCTTCATTACCGAACATGGTACTATGTGAAATGAGCTAGTTCCGTTCTAGGAATCACTTGCTTTCCTACGAAGAAGGTTCAGTGCAACAAGTTCAAACTTTCCTAGTTTGTGTAATCTAAGAAGATGTACAAGTTAGTAGTTTCGAGTCGTTTCTAAAGTGGTTTTTTTAGAAAACAAACATCTTTAGTACAGAGCACTCTACTGTGTGAAATAAGTTAATTCGATTCTAGGAATCAGTTTCCTTTCTACGAAGATGGTTGAGTGCAGCAAGTTCAAACTTTCCTTGTTAATGTAATCTAAAAAGATGGCCAAATTAGCAGATTCACCTCATTTGTAAGGGAGTTTGTTGAGAAAATTAACATCTTTATTGCCGAACATTGGACTGTGTGAAATAAGCTCATTCGGTTCTAGGAATCAGTTGCTTTCCTACAAAGAAGGTTCAGTGCAGCAAGTTCAAACTTTCCTTGTTAATGGAATCTAAAAAGGTGCACAACTTAGTAGATTGGCCTCATTTCTAAAGTAGTTTCTTTAAAAGAAACATCTTCAGTACCAGAACACTGTACTGTGTGAAATGAGTTAATTCGCTTCTAGGAATCAGTTTAATTTCTATGAAGATGGTTTAGTGCAGCAAGTTCAAACTTTCCTAGTTTTTGTAATCTAACAAGATGTACAAGTTAGTGGATTCGTGTCATTTCTAAATTAGTTTCTTTAGAATACAAACATCTTCAGTACCGAACACTGTACTGTGTGAAATGTTAGTTCGGTTCTAGGAATCAGTTTCCTTTCTATGAAGATGGTTGAGTTTAGCAAGTTCAAACTTGCCTTGTTAATGTAATCTACAAAGATGTCCAAGTTAGTAGATTGGCCTCATTTCTAAAGTAGTTTCTTTAGAAAAAACAAACCTAAATTGAGAACTTTGTACTGTGTGAAATGAGCTAATTCGGTTCTAGGAATCAGTTTAATTTCTATGAAGATGGTTGAGTTTAGCAAGTTCAAACTTTCCTTGTTAATGTAATCTAAAAAGATGTCCAAGTCAGTAGATTTGCCTCATTGGTAAAGTAGTTTGTTGAGAAAACAAACATCTTCATTGACGAACATTGTACTGTGTGAAAAAAGCTAAATTCGTTCTAGAATTCAGTTGCTTTCCTATAAAGAAGGTTGAGTGCAGCCAGTTCAAACTTTCCTTGTTTATATAATCTAAAAAGATGCACAACATAGTAGATTGGCCTCATTTCTAAAGTATTTTCTTTAGAAAAAATAAACATCTTCAGGAGAAACACTGTACTGTGTGAAATAAGTTAATTCGGTTCTAGGAATCAGTTTAATTTCTACGAAGAAGGTTGAGTGCAGCAAGTTCAAACTTTCCTTGTTAATGTAATCTAAAAAGATGCACAACTTAGTAGATTGGACTCATTTCTAAAGTAGTTTGTTTAGAAAACAAACATCTTCATTACCGAACACTGTACTATGTGAAGTAAGCTAGTTCGTTCTAGGAATCACTTGTTTTTCCTACGAAGAAGGTTGAGTGCAGCAAGTTCAAACTTTCCTAGTTTGTGTAATCTAACAAGATGTACAAGTTAGTGCTTTCGCCTCATTTCTAAAGTAGTTTCTTTAGAAAAGAAACATATTCAGTACCGAACACTGTACTGTGTGAAATAAGGTAATTCAGTTCAAGGAATCAGTTAAATTCAATGAAGATGGTTGAGTGCAGCAAGTTCAAACTTTCCTTGTTAATGTAATCTAAAAAGATGCACAACTTAGAAGATTGGCCTCATTTCTAAAGTAGTTTGTTTAGAAAACAAACATCTTCATTCCCGAACACTATACTATGTGAAATGAGCTAGTTCGGTTCTAGGAATCACTTGCTTTCCTACGAAGAAGTTTGAGTGCAGCAAGTTCAAACTTTCCTCGTTTGTGTAATCTAACAAGATGTACAAGTTAGTGGGTTCACGCTCATTTCTAAAGTGGTTTCTTTATAAAACAAACATCTTCAGTAGTGAACACTGTACTGTGTGAAATAAGTTAATTCAGTTTAGGAATCAGTTTCCTTTCTACGAAGATGGTTGAGTGCAGCAAGTTCAAACTTTCCTTTTAATGTAATCTAAAAAGATGGCCAAGTTAGCAGATTCACCTCATTTGTAAAGTAGTTTGTTTGAGAAAATTACCATCTTTATTGCCGAACATTGTACTGTGTGAAATAAGCTCATTCGGTTCTAGGAATCACTTGCTTTCCTACAAAGAAGGTTGAGTGCAGCAAGTTCAAACTCTCCTTGTTAATGTAATCTAAAAAGATGCACAACTTATTAGATTGCCCTCATTTCTAAAGTAGTTTCTTTAAAAAAACATCTTCAGTACCAAACACTGTACTGTGTGAAATAAGTTAATTCACTTCTAGGAATAATTTTAATTTCTACGAAGATGGTTGAGTGCAGCAAGTTCAAACTTTCCTTGTTAATGTAATCTAAAAAGATGGCCAAGGTAATAGATTCGCCTCATTTGTAAAGTAGTTTGTTCAGAAAAACAAACATCTTCATTGCCAAACATTGTACTGGGTGAAATAAGCTCATTCAGTTCTAGGAATCAATTGCTTTCCTATAAAGAAGGTTGAGTGCAGCAAGTGCAAACTTTCCTTGTTAATGTAATCTGAACAGATGCACAACTTAGTAGATTGGCCTCATTTCTAAAGTAGTTTGTTTACAAAACAAACATCTTCATTACCGAACACTATACTATGTGAAATGAGCTAGTTGGGTTCTAGGAATCATTTGCTTTCCTACGAAGAACGTTGAGTGCAGCAAGTTCAAACTTTCCTAGTTTGTGTAATCTAACAAGATGTACAAGTTAGTGCGTTCACCTCATTTCTAAAGTAGTTTCTTTAGAAAAGAAACATCTTCAGTACTGAACACTGTACTGTGTGAAATAACGTAAATCGGTTCTAGGAATCAGTTTAATTCCTAAGAAGATGGTTGAGTGCAGCAAGATTAAACTTCCCTTGTCAATGTAATCTAAAAAGATGCACAACTTAGTAGATTGGCCTCATTTCTAAAGTAGTTTGTTTACAAAACAAACATCTTCATTACCGAACACTATACTATGTGAAATGAGCTAGTTCGGTTCTAGGAATCACTTGCTTACCTACGAAGAAGGATGAGTGCAGCAAGTTCAAACTTTCCTTGTTTGTGTAATCTAACAAGATGTACAAGTTAGTGGATTCGCATCGTTTCTAAAGTGGTTTCTGTAGAAAACAAACATATTCAGTACTGAACACTGTACTGTGTGAAATAAGTTAATTCGGTTTTAGGAATCAGTTTCCTTTCTCCAAAGATGGTTGAGTGCAGCAAGTTCAAACTTTCCTTGTTAATGTAATCTAAAAAAGTGGCCAAGTTAGCAGAGTCACCTCATTTGTAAAATAGTTTGTTGAGAAAATTAACATCTTTATCTTGAATATTGTACTGTGTGAAATAAGCTCATTCGGTTCTAGGAATTACTTGCTTTCCTACAAAGAAGGTTGAGTGCAGCAAGTTCAAATTTCCTTGTTAATGTAATCTAAAAAGATGCACAACTTAGTAGATTGGCCTCATTTCTAAAGTAGTGTCTTTAGAAAAGAAACATCTTCATTACCGAACACTGTACTGTGTGAAATAAGTGAATTCGCTTCTAGGAAGCAGTTTAATTTCTACGAAGAAGGTTGAGTGCAGCAAGTTCAAACTTTCCTTTTTAATGTAATCTCAAAAGATGGCCAAGTTAGAAGATTCGCCTCATTTGTAAAGTACTTTGTTGAGGAAACAAACATCTTCATTGCCGAACATTGTACTGAGTGAAATAAGCTCATTCGGTTCTAGGAATCAGTTGTTTTCCTCAAAGAAGGTTGAGTGCAGCAAGTTCAAAGTTTCCTTGTTAATGTAATCTGAAAAGTTGCACAACTTAGTAGATTGGCCTCATTTTTCTAAAGTAGTTTGTTTTGAAAAGAAACATCTTCATTACTGAACACTAGATTATGTGAAATGAGCTAGTTTGTTTCTAGGAATCACTTGCTTTCCTTCTAAGAAGGTTGAGTGCAGCAAGTTCAAACTTTCATCGTTTGTGTAATCTACCAAGATTTACAAGTTAGTGGATTCCTCGTTTCTAAAGTGGTTTCATTATAAAACAAACATCTTCAGTAGTGAACACTGTACTGTGTGAAATAAGTTAATTTGGTTCTATGAATGAGTTTCCTTTCTATGAAGATGGTTTAGTGCAGCAAGTTCAAACTTTCCTTGTTAATGTAATCTAAAAAGATGAAAGATGGCCAAGTTAGCAGAGTCACCTCATTTGTAAAGTAGTTTGTTGAGAAAATTAACATCTTTACAACATTGTACTGTGTGAAATAAGCTCATTCGGTTCTAGGAATCACTTGCTTTCCTACAAAGAAGGTTGAGTGCAGCAAGTTCAAACTTTCCTTGTTAATGTAATCTTAAAAGATGCACAACTCATTTGTAAGGTAGTTTGTTGAGAAAATTAACATCTTTATTGCGAACATTGTACTGTGTGAAATAAGCTCATTCGGTTCTAGGAATCAGTTGCTTTCCTACAAAGAAGGTTCAATGCAGCAAGTTCAAACTTTCCTTGTTAATGGAATCTAAAAAGGTGCACAACTTAGTAGATTGGCCTCATTTCTAAGTTAATTCGCTTCTAGAATCAGTTTAATTTCTCACGAAGAAGGTTGAGTGCAGCAAGTTCAAACTTTCCTTGTTAATGTAATCTAAAAAGATGGCCAAGTTAGAAGATTTGCCTCATTTGTAAAGTACTTTGTTGAGAAAACAAACATCTTCATTGCCGAACATTGTACTGTGTGAAATAAGCTCATTCGGTTCTAGGAATCACTTGCTTTCCTACAAAGAAGGTTGAGTGCAGCAAGTTCAAACTTACCTTGTTAATGTAATGTAAAAAGATGCACAACTTAGTAGATTGGCCTCATTTCTAAAGTAGTTTTTTTAGAAAAGAAATATCTTCAGTACCGAACACTGTTCTGTGTGAAATAAGTGAATTCGCTTCTAGGAATCAGTTTCATTTCTACGAAGATGGTTGAGTGCAGCAAGTTCAAACTTTCCTTGTTAATGTAATCTAAAAAGATGGCCAAGTTAGTAGATTGCAGGGAGCTAGAGCAAACGCCATTAGAAGATGGCGCTGGCTTCCTGTCAGTGTTGAGGTAAACAACTCCATATTAGGCAGCGCCTTGGCGCTAACCTTACTCAAGGTATGCGCACGCTGCGTGTGACGCAACCTGTCCCGAGCCTATCCCGTGGTATCTGCTTGTGGCAAGTTTCTTGCAACCAATCAGTAAGCGCCTCGTAGCATTAAGTCCTATAAAAGCAGCTGCAGATTTGCACCCCTCGCCCCTCGCCATCAGCTTTCCTGTTAACCAAGAGGCTCGCCAATAAAGTGTGATCAAGAAGAATCCTCGCCTTGTGGTCGTTCCTTTTCCTGCAGGTCGGGAGGTTCGCCCGCAAAGTGGTGCCGAAGCCTGGGACGCCGGGTGCCTTGCGGTCGCCAGGCGGGGGCCAAAGAGGATCCAGAACTTGACACACGGAGAGGAAGACGTCGGTAAGTCATTCCCAGGTATGCTGTTTTTTGACTTAGAGATTTTTTTGGTCCTTGCTGTTGCCTTTCCCCTGTGGGTACTGCTTTTCATCGTGTACTCCTGTTTGAGTAAGGGCAGTCACAAGGACATCATCAGAGAGGGACGGAGGGCGCTAGCCAGACACGAGGAGAGCCTTTCTGAGTCAGACACAAATGGGGAAATACAAGCTAGGCCTAGGAATAAAGGGGAAATAAAAAAAGGAGAACAAAAACAAGAAAAAGATAAAAGTTTACAAGAAGAGCTCAAAGAAATAGGTGAAACTTACTCTTGCCCGCCCTTTGAGGGGGACAGAGGAGCCTCCGTTAGGAAGTATCCTATTCTAGAGGAGTTTGCACATTTAAATGTGCTGGAGGCAGATGATGAGACTAGCTCAGATTCTGAAAAGGAGGAAGAAGATAAACTAACTGAAGAGGAAGAGGAGGGACTGGAGGAGGCTTCTGCCCATTATGATAGGGAGCGATGTAGGCCTCTGCCCAGGCGCCCTCTATTGATGGGGAGGTCAGAAGATAGGGGGTATGGCCCTGTACAGAAGGTGGAGCCTTCGGCACCGCCACCCTATATCCCCCAGAGGACAGTTGCCGCTTCATTAGGGCAAAAACCTGGTCACGGCTGGCCTCTGCCTTCCCAGTCTTTGAAGACCCGGCAACCAATCAAAGAAGGCATGAACCGGTCTCCTATAAACAACTGAAGGATTTGGTTCAGGCAGTGAAAAATTTTGGACCAGGCGCAGATTACTCAATTGCGCTGTTGCACAGGATTATTGCAGTTCCCTTAACTCCTACAGATTGGATGGAGTTAGCAAAGGCTTGCCTTTCAAAAGGCCAGTATCTTGAGTTCAAATCCTTGGCTACGGATAACGCTCAGACACAGGCTAGACAGAACCTTCAAGATGGCCATCCTCACTGGACAGTTGATATGCTCTTGGGGCTTGGTCCCTATACAGCTGACCAGGTAAATTTGCCACTAGAAGTGTATCAACAGGTCAATGATGTTCACTACCGAGCCTGGAGAGCCATTCCCAATAAAGGGGAAGTGGCTGGTAACTTAACAAAAATTATTCAAGGCTCAACAGAACCTTTTGCAGACTTTGCTGCCAGAATGATGGATGCTGCAGAGAGAACCATAGGTACAGCAGATCATACTATGCCCTTTGTGCTTCAACTAATATATGAACAGAGTACAAAGGAATGTCAGAGAGCAATAAATCCTGTCCGGAAAAAGGGATAGATGCCTGGATTGGCGTGTCGTGAAATTGGGACCCCCTGTCCAATGCGGGCCTGGCAGGAGCAGTTCTTGCTGCCACAAAGTCTCATCAGGCTCAAGGCTCGAAGGGATGTTTTAAGTGTGGACAGCCTGGGCATTTTAAACGCCAGTACCCTCAACGGGGGGGGGCCATGCGACCCCAGGGGAGGGCCAAAAGCAGCGCCCTCCGGTACCTGTCCGAGATGTAAAAAGGGTAAGCATTGGGCCAATGAATGCAGGTCAGTGAGAGATATCAATGGGATGCCCATACCACCTCTTCAACAAAGGCAGGAATCAAAAAACGGGATGAGGGGCCCCCGTCCCCAGGGCCCACAAATATATGGGGCATTCCAGGCGCCAGCCCCAATAATGGGCCCGCCACCGTCCTCTCAGTCCGAAGAGCCACATCAGGTTCCGCAGGGCTGGACCTCCGTGCCGCCGCCGCACTGGTCCTAACCCCTGACATGAGTGTACAAGCCCTGGAAACGGATGTCTGTGGGCCCCTGAGAGGAGACACCGTGGGCCTTCTCTTGCGCTCATCGTCAACTTTGAAGGGATTGATTGTTTTTCCTGGAGTCATTGATCCTGATTACAAGGGTATCATTAAGGTCCTGTGTCACACCCCTTATGGGGTTGTGTCTATTGCCCCGGGGATCGTATTGCCCAGCTATTGATTCTGCCTTCCAGCCATTCTTCCTTCCCTGCGGAAAATAAAGAAAGGGGAAGTGAAGGTTTTGGGTCCACTGGTGTGGACCTAGCATGTCTGTCCTTAGAGTTAGATCAAAGACCACTTTTGCAGTTAACCATAGAGGAAAAATATTTTCAGGTTTGGTTGATACTGGGGCAGATAGAAGTATTATTCAGATGAACTCTTGGCCAAAATCTTGGCCTCTTCAGAAGTCTTCTCAGACTCTGCAGGGCCTAGGGTATGCTGAGACACCACAGATGAGTGCAAAAGAATTAACTTGGTATACTGAGGAGGGACAAAAAGGAAAAATACAGCCTTTTGTGCTGGCTGTCCCAATTAATTTATGGGGCAGGGATGTTCAGTCCCAGATGCGCCTCCGTCTGACCAATGACTATTCGGAGGCTAGTAAAAATATGATGAAAATGCAAGGTTTTGTCCCAAACCAGGGACTGGGTAAATGCCTCCAGGGGCGCCCAGAACCAATTATTCCAAAAGAAAAGTTGGATCGTCAGGGGCTGGGTTTTTCCTAGGGGCTGTTGAAAATACCGCTTCCAGAAGAATACAGGTACCCATACCCTGGTTGACTCAGAAAGCTATATGGGTTCCTCAATGGCCCCTATCACAGGAAAAGCTGGAAGCAGCTCAGAAGTTAGTTCAGGAACAGTTAGATCTTGGTCATCTGGAGCCTTCTGTCTCCCCATGGAACACCCCAATATTTGTGATTAAGAAGCAGTCAGGCAAGTGGAGATTGCTTCATGAACTAAGGGCGGTCAATGATCAAATGCAGGTCTTGGGGCCAGTTCAGAGAGGCCTGCCAGCGCTCTCTGCTTTGCCTAAGGGCTGGCCAGTGATGGTCTTAGATATTAAGGACTGTTTCTTTTCTACACCTCTTTGCTCCCAGGATAGGGAACGCTTTGCTTTTACCCTCCCCTCAACCAATCATGAGAGACCGGATGCCCACTTCCAATGGTGTGTGTTGCCCCAGGGAATGGCTAATAGTCCCACTATATGTCAGCTATTTGTGGACTCTGCGCTGATCTCTGTACGACAAGAGTTTCCTTCTCTCCGCATGATTCATTATATGGATGATATTTTACTGACTGCCCCTACGTTGCCTGTTCTGCATGCTTCTTTTGAGAAGGTTATTAAGGCATTAGAGGATAGTGGGTTGACAATAGCCCCAGAAAAGATTCAACAGACGGACTCAGTTACATTTTTGGGATCTGTCATCAGTCCACATTCAGTCAGGCCGCAAAAGATGTGCATCCGTACCTCGCATTTACATACTCTGAATGATTTCCAAAAATTACTGGGAGATATTAATTGGTTACGAGGATTTCTTCATGTGCCTCGAGCAGATTTGTTGCCACTCTTTTCTATACTTGAAGGCAACCCTGATGTCACATCCCCCCGCGAGCTCACACAGCCTGCCCGTGAGGCTCTTAATAAGATTGAAGAGGCACTTATGAGGGCGCAACTTGATCGATTTGAACCTTCAAAGCCACTTCTCCTGTGCATTCTTAAGACTAAGGATGTTCCCACGGGAGTACTTGGCAGGAAGGGCCCCTGCTGTGGCTTCATGGGCATTCCTTGGGAGCCCGTACCCTTCAATATTTCCCACAGTTGGTGGCCCAACAGGCCTGCCTGGGACTTAAATATTGCTTGATGCACTTTTTGAGGCTCCTGACAAACTTATTATCCCCTATACTAAAGAGAAAGTAGAGGTTTTATCTGGCACTGTGGATGATTGGGGCATCCTTATGTGTGCTTTTCCGAATGTCATAGACAATCATTATCCAAAGAGCCCTATTCTATCCTTTGTGGAACACAATTTAGTCTATTTCCCAAGAGTTACTGTTCAGGATCCTATTGCATCAGCCCGGCCATCTTTACTGATGGGTCAAAATCTGGCCGCTGGAGCGTATTTGGTGCAGGGGTCAGAACCGGTGGTGAGAATGTTTAGACCTGAGTCCCCTCAAATTGTGGAATGTATGATTGTTTTGGAGGTTTTTCAGACCTTCTCCAATTCTTTCAACTTGTTTACAGATTCCCAATATGTGGCCAATGCCGTCGCTGGCTTAGAAATTGCTGCCTCTATCCGATCTGCTAGTATAATTTCCAATGTTCTTTTGCAACTCCAGTCTTTGATTTTACAGCGAACGTGCCCTTTCTATGTCACTCATATTCGTGCACATTCTTTGTTGCCTGGCCCTTTGTCACAAGCTAATGATATGGTTGACAAGGCCACTAGGTTGGCCATGCTTTCCCTAGATAATTCCAAGGCCTTAGCCACTGAATTTCACAGATTATATCATGTCCCTGCAAATACCTTGAGAAAAAAGATTCTCTATCTCAAGAAATGAGCGCGAGACATTGTAAAATCTTGTCAGTCTTGTGTCACTTTTCTGCCCTCCCCTCATGTGGGTGTTAATCCCCGAGGCCTCCGTCCTGGTAATCTTTGGCAAATGGATGTGACTCATCTCCCTGAGTTTGGAAGATTGAAATATTTACATGTCTCAGTGGACACTTGTTAAGGAATTATCTTCGCCTCGCCGTTGGCGGGTGAGAAGGCCTCTCATGTAAAAACCCACTGCCTGGAGGCCTGGGCAGCGTGGGGAAAGCCGCGCCGTTTAAAAACTGATAATGGCCCGGCATATACATCTACTGGTTGTCGGGCCTTTTGTGCGCAGTTGCAAGTTGCCCACACCACTGGCCTTCCTTATAATCCACAAGGCCAAGGCATTGTGGAGAGAGCCAATAAGAGTATCAAAGCCATTTTATTTAAACAAAAGAGGGGGATAGCAGAAGATGCAACCCCTAAGGAGAGGGTTTCCTTAGCCCTCTTCACCCTTAATTTTTTAATTTTGGACAATAATGATAAGTCTGCAGCTGACAGGCACAGTCAAGATGTGGCCCAGTCACCCAGAGAAGTGGTGATGTGGAAAGATGTCCTAGATGATAAATGGAAAGGACCGGATCTTGTTATAATAAGATCCAGGGGAGCTGTTTGTGTTTTTCCACAGGACCAGGAATCGCCCCACTGGGTTCCAAGCCAGCTGGTGAGAACAGTCCACCCTTCCTCAGGAGAAAACCTGGAGATTCAGAATGATTCATGGAAACGGGATGTGGAGGAGCCTGGGCATGATGGCTCTCCAGATCCTGGCACTCAGTAGAGGAGAGCAACGCTGGGGAATTTTGTCTGCCTTCCCAAAACCTCTGCCTGTCCGCATGATGCACCGGTTTTCCCTCGTTTCTTTACAACACAAAAGGATTTGGGCCTCCCCACCCTTCTGAAGGATGACACCGCTCATCCTTTGGGAGAGAACCGGACCTTTAAGGAAGAGGGCGCTCTCTGTTTCACGCTTGGTCCAGCCCGTGACTCCTGTATGTTGTTGACTCGAGCAGCCAATTTGTCTCGCAAATTGTCTTTGTATCTTTCGGGAATTGGTCCGAGGAGTTTGATGTGAACCTAGATGAGTTAAGAAGAGCTATTGTTGCCATCAATTCCACTCGGGGGTGGACCTTAGTTTGGCAAAAGGTTTCACCTCCTGGTTTTCATCAGCCTTTTCTTTCTTCAAAGAGTGGGTAGGGGTAGGACTGTTTGCAGTCTGCTGTTTTGGAGGATGTCTGTTCTGCCTATGGTTGGTTTGCAAAATGCGAGCCCAAGCTAGGAGGGACAAGGTGATTATCTCTCAGGCACTAGCTGCATTGGAGTGTGGATCCTCCCCCAAATTTGGCTGTCAGCCCTAAAGGCAATTAGTTCCCCCTGGCCTTTGCACCCTCAGGGTCTAGAGTACCCATTGCACGAGGATGGGCAGGAATTGGTAGCCCCTGTTTGACCGACGCCCTTGCACTCTCAAGGGATCCTTCCCATTGCACTGAGAAAGGGGAGGTCGAATTGCCTCCCTTGATCGGTCAACACATCATGAGGTGGGGACCTGATCGGGAGGGTGGTTACTCTGGAGCTTGGCCTGTCTATAATAAAGAAGGGGGAACTGCAGGGAGCTAGAGCAAACGCCAAGATGGCGCTGGCTTCCTGTCGGTGTTGAGGTAAACAACTCCATATTAGGCAGCGTCTTGGCGCTAACCTTACTCAAGGTATGTGCACGCGCGTGACTCAACCTGTCCCGAGCCTATCCCGTGGTATCTGCTTGTGGCAAGTTTCTTGCAACCAATAAGTAAGGGCCTCGTAGCAGTACGCCATATAAAAGCAGCTGCAGATTTGCGACCCTCTCCCCTCGCCATCAACTTTCCTGTTAACCAAGAGGCTCTCCAATAAAGTGTGATCAAGAAGAATCCTCGTCTTGTGGTCGTTGCTTTTCCTGCAGGTCGGGAGGTTCGCCGCAGTAGATTCGCCTTATTTGTAAAGTAGTTTGTTGAGAAAACAAACATCTTCATTGCCGAACATTGTACTGTGTGAAATAAGCTCATTCGGTTCTAGGAATCAGTTGCTTTCCTACAAAGAAGGTTGAGTGCAGCAAGTTCAAACTTTCCTTGTTAATGTAATCTGAAAAGATGCACAACTTAGTAGATTGGCCTCATTTCAAAAGTAGTTTGTTTACAAAACAAACATCGTCATTACCGAACACTGTACTATGTGAAATGAGCTAGTTCGAATCTAGGAATCACTTGCTTTCCTACAAAGAAGGTTGAGTGCAGCAAGTTCAAACTTTCCTGGTTTCTGTAATCTAACATGATGTACAAGTTAGTGGATTCGCCTCATTTCTAAAGTACTTTCTTTAGAAAAGAAACATCTTCAGTACGGAACACTGTACTGTGTGAAATAAGTGAATTCGCTTCTAGGAATCAGTTTAATTTCTAAGAAGATGGTTGAGTGCAGCAATATCAAACTTTCCTTGTTAATGTAATCTAATAAGATGGCGAAGTTACTAGATTCGCCTCATTTGTAAAGTAGTTTGTTGAGAAAAATTAACATCTTTATTGCTAACATTGTACTGTGTGAAATAAGCTCATTGGGTTTTAGGAATCACTTGCTTTCCTACAAAGAAGGTTGAGTGCAGCAAGTTCAAACGTTCCTTGTTAATGGAATCTAAAAAGATGCACAACTTAGTAGATTGGCCTCATTTCTAAAGTAGTTTCTTGAGAAAAGAAACATCTTCAGTACCGAACACTGTACTGTGTGAAATGAGTTAATTCGCTTCTAGGAATCAGTTTAATTTCTACGAAGAAGGTTGAGTGCAGCAAGTTCAAACTTTCCTAGTTTGTGTAATCTAACAAGATGTACAAGTTACTGGATTCGCGTCATTTCTAAATTAGTTTCTATAGAAAACAAACATCTTCAGTACCGAACACTGTACTGTGTGAAATAAGTTAATTCGGTTATAGGAATCAGTTTCCTTTCTACGTAGATGGTTGAGTTCAGCAAGTTCAAACTTTCCTTGTTAATGTAATCTAAAAAGATGGCCAAGTTAGCAGAGTCACCTCATTTGTAAAATAGTTTGTTGAGAAAAATTAACATCTTTATTGCCGAACATTGTACTGTGTGAAATAAGCTCATTCGGTTCTTGGAATCACTTGCTTTACTACAAAGAAGGTTGAGTGCAGCAAGTTCAAACTTTCATTGTTAATGTAATCTAAAAAGATGCACAACTTATTAGATGGGCCTCATTTCTAAAGTAGTTTCTTTACATAAGAAACATCTTCAGTACCAAACACCGTACTGTGTGAAATAAGTTAATTCGCTTCTAGGAATCAGTTTAATTTCTACGAAGATGGTTGAGTGCAGCAAGTTCAAACTTTCCTTGTTAATGTAATCTAAAAAGATGGCCAAGTTAGTAGATTCGCCTCATTTGTAAAGTAGTTTGTTCAGAAAACAAACATCTTCATTGCCAAACATTGTACTGTGTGAAATAAGCTCATTCGGTTCTAGGAATCAGTTGCTTGCCTATGAAGAAGGTTGAGTGCAGCAAGTTCAAACTTTCCTTGTTAATGTAATGTGAAAAGATGCACAACTTAGTGGAATTGCCTCATTTCTAAAGTAGTTTGTTTACAAAACAAACATCTTCTTTACCGTACACTATACTATGTGAAATGAGCTAGTTCGGTTCTAGGAATCACTTGCTTTCCTACGAAGAAGGATGAGTGCAGCAAGTTCAAACTTTCCTAGTTTGTGTAATCTAACAAGATGTACAAATTAGTGGATTCCCGTCGTTTCTAAAGTGGATTCTTTAAAAAACAAACATGTTCAGTACTGAACACTTTACTGTGTGAAATAAGTTAATTCGGTTCTAGGAATCAGTTTCCTTTCTACGAAGATGGTTGAGTGCAGCAAGTTCAAACATTCCTTGTTAATGTAATCTAAAAAGATGACCAAGTTAGCAGAGTCACCTCATTTGTAAAATAGTTTGTTGAGAAAATTAACAGCTTTATAGCCGAATATTGTACTGTGTGAAATAAGCTCATTCGGTTCTAGGAATCACTTGCTTACGTGCAAAGAAGGTTGAGTGCAGCAAGTTCAAACTTTCCTTGTTAATGTAATCTAAAAAGATGCACAACTTAGTAGATTGGCCTCATTTCTAAAGCAGTTTCTTTATTAAAGAAACATCTTCAGTACCGAACACTGTACTATGTGAAATAAGTGAATACAATTCTAGGAATCAGTTTAATTTCTACGAAGAAGGTTGAGTGCAGCAAGTTCAAACTTTCCTTGTTAATGTAATCTAAAAAGACGGCCAAGTTAGTAGATTCGCCTCATTTGTAAAGTAGTTTGTTGAGAAAATTAACATATTTATTGCCGGACATTGTACTGTGTGAAATAAACTCATTCGGTTCTAGGAATCAGTTGCTTTCCTACAAAGAAGGTTGAGTGCAGCAAGTTCAAAGTTTCATTGTTAATGGAATCTGAAAAGATGCACAACTTAGTAGATGGGCTCATTTCTAAAGTAGTTTGTATACAAAACAAACATCTTCAATACCGAACACTATACTATGTGAAATGAGCTAGTTCGGTTTCAGGAATCACTTGCTTTCCTACGAAGAAGGATGAGTGCAGCAAGTTCAAACATTCCTCGCGTTTGTAATCTAACAAGATGTACAAGTTAGTGGATTCACGTCGTTTCTAAAGGGTTTCTTTAGAAAACAAACATCTTCAGTACTGAACACTGTATTGTGTGAAATAAGTAAATGCGGTTCTAGGAATCAGTTTCCTTTCTACGAAGATGGTTGAGTGCAGCAAGTTCAAACTTTCCTTGGTAATGTAATATAAAAGGTGGCCAAGTAAGCAGAGTCACCTCATTTGTAAAATAGTTTGTTGAGAAAACAAACATCTTCATTGCAGAACATTGTACTGTGTGAAATGAGCTCATTAGGTTCTAGGAATCACTTGCTTTACTACAAAGAAGGTTGAGTGAAGCAAGTTCAAACTTTCTTTGTTAATGTAATCTGAAAAGATGCACAACTTAGTAGATTGGCCTCATTTCTAAAGTAGTTTGTTTACAAAACAAACATCTTCATTCCCGAACACTATACTATGTGAAATGAGCTATTTCGGTTCTAGGAATCACTTGCTTTCCTATGAAGAAGGTTGAGTGCAGCAAGTTCAAACTTTCCTAGTTTGTGTAATCTAACAAGATGTACAAATTAGTGCATTCACCTCATTTCCAAAGTAGTTTCTTTAGAAAGGAAACATCTTCAGTACTGAACACTGTACTGTGTGAAATAAGGTAAATCGGTTCTAGGAATCAGTTTAATTTCTAAGAAGATGGTTGAGTGCAGCAAGTTCAAACTTTCCTTGTTATTGTAATCTAAAATAATGGCCAAGTTAGTAGATTCGCCTCATTTGTAAAGTACTTTGTTGAGAAAACAAACATCTTCATTGCCAAACATTGTACTGTGTGAAGTAAGCTCATTCGGTTCTGGAATCAGTTGCTTTCCTATAAAGAAGGTTGAGTGCAGCAAGTTCAAACTTTCCTTGTTATTGTAATCTGAAAAGATGCACAACTTAGTAGATTGGCCTCATTTCTAAAGTAGTTTGTTTACAAAACGAACATCTTCATTACCGAACACTATACTATGTGAAATGAGCTAGTTCGGTTCTAGGAATCACTTGCTTTCCCACGAAGATGGTTGAGTGCAGCAAGTTCAAACTGTCCTTGTTAATGTAATCTAAAAAGATGGCCAAGTTAGTAGATTCGCCTCATTTGTAAAGTAGTTTGTTTACAAAACAAACATCTTCATTTCCGAACACTATACTATGTGAAATGAGCTAGTTCGGTTCTAGGAATCACTTGCTTTCCTTTGAAGAAGGTTGAGTGCAGCAAGTTCAAACTTTCCTAGTTTGTGTAACTTAACAAGATGTACAAGTTAGTGCATTCGCCTCATTTCTAAAGTAGTTTCTTTAGAAAGGAAAAATCTTCAGTACTGAACACTGTACTGTGTGAAATAAGGTAAATCGGTTCTAGAAATCAGTTTAATTTCTAACAAGATGGTTGAGTGCAGCAAGTTCAAACTTTCCTTGTTAATGTAATCTAAAATGATGGCCAAGTTAGCAGATTCACCTCATTTGTAAAGTACTTTGTTGAGAAAACAAACATCTTCATTGCCAAACATTGTACTGTGTGACGTAAGCTCATTCAGTTCTAGGAGTCAGTTGCTTTCCTATAAAGAAGGTTGAGTGCTGCAAGTTCAAACTTTCCTTGTTATTGTAATCTGAAAAGATGCACAACTTAGTAGATTGGCCTCATTTCTAAAGTAGTTTGTTTACAAAACGAACATCTTCATTACCGAACACTATACTATGTGAAATGAGCTAGTTCGGTTCTAGGAATCACTTGCTTTCCTACGAAGAAGGTTGAGTGCAGCGAGTTCAAACTTTCCTAGTTTGTGTAATCTAACAAGATGTACAAGTTAGTGCATTCGCCTCATTTCTAAAGTAGTTTCTTTAGAAAAGAAACATCTTCAGTACTGAACACTGTATTGTGTGAAATAAGGTAAATCGGTTCTAGGAATCAGTTTAATTTCTAAGAAGATGGTTGAGTGCAGCAAGTTCAAACTTTCCTTTTTAATGTAATCTAAAATAATGGCCAAGTTAGTAGATTCGCCTCATTTGTAAAGTACTTTGTTGAGGAAACAAAAATATTCATTGCCGAACATTGTACTGTGTGAAATAAGCTAGTTCAGTTCTAGGAATCACTTGCTTTCCTATGAAGAAGTTTGAGTGCAGCAAGTTCAAACTTTCCTAGTTTGTGTAACTTAACAAGATGTACAAGTTAGTGCATTCGCCTCATTTCTAAAGTAGTTTCTTTAGAAAGGAAAAATCTTCAGTACTGAACACTGTACTGTGTGAAATAAGGTAAATCGGTTCTAGAAATCAGTTTAATTTCTAACAAGATGGTTGAGTGCAGCAAGTTCAAACTTTCCTTGTTAATGTAATCTAAAATGATGGCCAAGTTAGCAGATTCACCTCATTTGTAAAGTACTTTGTTGAGGAAACAAAAATCTTCATTGCCGAACATTGTACTGTGTGAAATAAGCTCATTCGGTTTTAGGAATCAGTTGCTTTCCTATAAAGAAGGTTGAGTGCAGCAAGTTCAAACTTTCCTTGTTAATGTAATCTGAAAAGTTGCACAATTTAGTAGATTGGCCTCATTTCTAAAGTAGTTTGTTTCCAAAACAAACATCTTCATTACCGAACACTATACTATGTGAAATGAGCTACTTCGGTTCTAGGAATCACTTGCTTTGCTACGAAGAAGGTTGAGTGCAGCAAGTTCAAATTTTCCTCGTTTGTGTAATCTAACATGATTTACAAGTTAGTGGATTCGCGTCATTTCTAAAGTGGTTTCCTTATAAAACAAACATCTTCTGTACTGAAAACCGTACTGTGTGAAATAAGTTAATTCGGTTCTAGGAATCAGTTTCCTTTCTACGAAGATGGTTGAGTGCAGCAAGTTGAAACTTTCCTTGTTAATGTAATCTAAAAAGATGGCCAAGTTAGCAGAGTCACCTCATTTGTAAAGTAGTTTGTTGAGAAAATTAACATGTTTATTGCCGAATATTGTGCTGTGTGAAATAAGCTCATTCGGTTCTAGGAACCACTTGCTTTCCTACAAAGAAGGTTAAGTGCAGCAAGTTCAAACTTTCCTTGTTGATGTAATCTTAAAAGATGCACAAGTTAGTAGATTGGCCTCATTACTAAAGTAGTTTCTTTAGAAAATAAACATCTTCAGTACCGAACACTGTACTGTGTGAAATAAGTTAATTCACTTCCAGGAATCACTTTAATTTCTACGAAGAAGGTTGAGTGCAGCAAGTTCAAACTTTCCTTGTTAATGTAATCTAAAAAGATGGCCAAGTTAGAAGATTCGCCTGATTTGTAAAGTACTCTGTTGAGAAAACAAACATCTTCATTGCCAAACATTGTACTGTGTGAAATAAGCTCATTCGGTTCTAGGAATCAGTTGCTTTCCTACAAAGAAGGTTGAGTGCAGCAAGTTCAAACTTTCCTTGTTAATGAAATCTAAAACGATGCACAACTTAGTAGATTGGCCATATTTCTAAAGGAGTTTCTTTAGAAAAGAAATATCTTCAGTACCGAACACTGTACTGTGTGAAATAAGTTAATTCGCTTCTACGAATCAGTTTAATTTCTACGAAGAAGGTTGAGTGCAGCAAGTTCAAACTGTTCTTGTTAATGTAATCTAAAAAGATGGCCAGGTTAGAAGATTCGCCTCATTTGTAAAGTACTTTGTTGAGATAACAAACAATTTCATTGCCGAACATTCTAATGTGTGAAATAAGCTCATTCGGTTTTATGAATCACTTGCTTTCCTACAAAGAAGGTTGAGTGCAGCAAGTTCAAACTTTCCTTGTTAATGTAATCTAAAAAGATGTACAATTTAATAGATTGGCCTCATTTCTAAAGTAGTTTCTTTAGAAAAGAAACGTCTTCAGTCCCGAACACTGTACTGTGTGAAATAAGTTAATTCGCTTCCAGGAATCAGTTTAATTTGTACGAAGAAGGTTGAGTGCAGGAAGTTCAAACTTTCCTTGTAAATGTAATCTAAAAAGATGGCCATGTTAGCAGAGTCACCTCATTTGTAAAATAGTTTGTTGAGAAAATTAACATCTTTATAGCTGAACATTGTACTGTGTGAAATAAGCTCATTCGGTTCTGGGAATCAATTGCTTTCCTACAAAGGAGGTTGAGTGCAGCAAGTTCAAACTTCCCTTGTTAGTGAAATTTAAATAAATGCACAACGTAGTAGATTGGCCTCATTTCTAAAGTAGTTTGTTTACAAAACAAACATCTTCATTACCGAACACTTACGATGTGAAATGAGCTACTTCGGTTCTAGGAATCACTTGCTTTCCTACGAAGAAGGTTGAGTGCAGCAAGTTCAAACTTTTCGTTTGTGTAATCTAAAAGATTTACAAGTTAGTGGATTCGCCTCATTTCTAAAGTAGTTTCTTTAGAAAACAAACATCTTCAGTACCAAACACTGTACTGTGTGAAATAAGTTAATTCGCTTCAAGGAATCAGTTTAATTTCTACGAAGATGGTTGAGTTTAGCAAGGTCATACTTTTCTTGTTAATGTGCTCTAAAAAAGATGTCCAAGTTAGTAGATTTGCCTCATTGGTAAAGTAGTTTGTTGAGAAAATAAACATCTTCATTGCGAACATTTTACTGTGTGAAAAAAGCTAATTTAGTTCTAGAATTCAGTTGCTTTCCTACAAAGAAGGTTGAGTGCAGCTAGTTCAAACTTTCCTTGTTAATGTAATCTAAAAAGATGCACAACTTAGTAGATTGGCCTGATTTCTATAGTAGTTTCTTTATAAAAGAACATCTTCAGTACCGAACACTTTACTGTGTGAAATAAGTTAATTAAGCTTCTAGGAATCAGTTTAATTTCTACGAAGAAGGTTGAGTGCAGCAAGTTCAAACATTCCTTGTTAATGTAATCTAAAAGATGGCCAAGTTAGAAGATTCGCCTCATTTGTAAAGTACTTTGTTGAGAAAACAAACATCTTCATTGCCGAACATTATACTGTGTGAAATAAGCTCATTCGGTTCTAGGAATCAGTTGCTTTCCTACAAAGAAGGTTGAGTGCAGCAAGTTCAAACTTTCCTTGTTAATGTAATCTAAAAAGATACACAACTTAGTAGATTGGCCTCATTTCTTAAGTACTTTGTTTAGAAAACAAACATCTTCATTACCGAACACTGTAGTATGTGAAATAAGCTAGTTCCGTTCTAGGAATCACTTGCTTTCCTACAAAGAAGGTTGAGTGCAGCAAGTTCAAACTTTCCTAGTTTGTGTAATCTAACAAGATGTACAGTTAGCGGATTCGCCTCATTTCTAAATTAGTTTCTTTAGAAAACAAACATCTTCACCGAACACTGTACTGTGTGAAATAAGTGAATTCGCTTCTAAGAATCAGTTTAATTTCTACGAAGATGGTTGAGTGCAGCAATTTCAAACTTTCCTTGTTAATGTAATCTGAAAAGATGGCCAAGTTAGTAGATTCGCCTCATTTGAAAAGTAGTTTGTTGAGAAAACAAACATCTTCATTGCCAAACATTGTACTGTGTGAAATAAGCTCATTCGATTCTAGGAATCAGTTGCTTTCTTATAAAGAAGGTTGAGTGCATCAAGTTCAAACTTTCCTTGTTAATGTAATCTGAAAAGATGCATAACTTAGTAGATTGGCCTCATTTCTAAAGTAGTTTGTTTACAAAATAAACATCTTCATTACCGAACACTATACTATGTGAAATGAGCTAGTTCGTTTCTAGGAATCAATTGGTTTCCTATGAAGAAGATTGAGTACAGCAAGTTCAAACTTTCCTAGTTTGTGAAATCTAACAATATGTACAAGTTAGTGCATTCGCCTCATTTCTAAAGTAGTTTCTTTAGAAAAGAAACATCTTCAGTACTGAACACTATACTGTGTGAAATAAGGTAAATCGGTTCTAGGAATCAGTTTAATTTCTAAGAAGATGGTTGAGTGCAGCAAGTTCAAACTTTCCTTGTCAATGTAATGTAAAAAGTTGGCCAATTTAGTAGATTCACCTCATTTGTAAAGTGGTTTGTTAAGAAAACAAACATCTTCATTGCCAAACATTGTACTGTGTGAAATATGCTCATTCGGTTCTAGGAATAAGTTGCTTTCCTACAAAGAAGGTTGAGTGCACCAAGTCCAAACTTTCCTTGTTAATGTAATCAGAAAAGTTGTACAACTTAGTAGATTTGCCTCATTTCTAAAGTAGTTGGTTTACAAAACAAACATCTTCATTACCGAACACTATAATATGTGAAATGAGCTAGTTCGGTTCTAGGAATAGCTTGCTTACCGACGAAGAACGTTGAGTGCAGCAAGTTCAAACTTTCCTAGTTTGAGTAATCTAACAAGATGTACAAGTTAGTGGATTCGCCTCATTTGTAAAGTAGTTTCTTTAGAACAGAAACATCTTCAGTACCAAACACTGTACTGTGTGAAATAAGTGAATTCGCTTCTAGGAATCAGTTTAATTTCTACGAAGAAGGTTGAGTGCAGCAAGTTCAAACTTTCCTCGTTTGTGTTATCTAACAAGTTTTACAAGTTAGTGGATTCGCGTCGTTTCTAAAGTGTTTTCCTTATGAAACAAACATCTTCAGTAGTGAACATTGTACTGTGTGAAATAAGTTAATTGGGTTCTAGGAATCAGTTTACTTTCTACGAAGATGGTTGAGTGAAGCAAGTTCAAACTTTCCTTCTTAATGTAATCTAAAACGATGTCCAAGTCAGCAGAGTCACCTCATTTGTAAAGAAGTTTGTTGAGAAAATTAACACCTTTATTGCCGAACATTGGACTGTGTGAAATAAGCTCATTCGGTTCTAGGAATCACTTGCTTTCCTACGAAGAAGGTTGAGTGCAGCAAGTTCAAACTTTCCTAGGTTGTGTAATCTAACAAGATGTACACGTGAGTCGATTCGCCTCATTTCTAAAGTAGTTTCTTTAGAAAAGAAACATCTTCAGTACCGAACACTGTACTGTGTGAAATAAGCGAATTCGCTTCTAGGAATCAGTTTAATTTCAACGAAGATGGTTGAGTGCAGCAAGTTCAAACTTTCCTTGTTAATGTAATCTAAAAAGATGGCCAACTTAGTAGATTAGCCTCATTTGTAAAGTAGTTTGTTGAGAATATTAACATCTTTATTGCCGAACATTGTGCTGTGTGAAATAAGCTCATTCGGTTCTAGGAATCAGTTGCTTTCCTAAAAGAAGGTTGAGTGTAGCAAGTTCAAACTTTCCTTGTTAATGTAATCTGAAAAGTTGCACAACTTAGTAGATTGGCCTCATTTCTAAAGCAGTTTGTTTACAAAACAAACATCTTCATTACCGAACAGTATACTATGTGAAATGAGCTAGTTCTGGTTCTAGGAATCACTTGCTTTCCTACGAAGAAAGTTGAGTGCAGCAAGTTCAAACTTTCCTCGTTTGTGTAATCTAACAAGATTTACAAGTTAGTGGATTCGCGTCATTTCTAAAGTGGTTTCTTTATAAAACAAACATCTTCAGTACTGAACACAGTACTGTGTGAAATAAGTCAATTCGGTTCTAGGAATCAGTTGCCTTTCTACGAAGATGGTTGAGTGCAGCAAGTTCAAACTTTCCTTGTTAATGTAATCTAAAAATATGGCCAAGTTTGCAGAGTCACCTCATTTGTAAAGTACTTTGTTGTGAAAATTAACATCTTTATTGCCGAACATTGTACTGTGTGAAATAAGCTCATTCGGTTCTAGGAAGCAGTTGCTTTCCTACAAAGAAGGTTGAGTGCAGCAAGTTCTAACTTTCCTTGTTAATGTAATCTTAAAAGATGCACAACTTAGTAGATTGGCCTCATTTCTAAAGTAGTTTCTTTAGAAAAGAAACCTCTTCAGTACCGAACACTGTACTGTGTGAAATAAGTTAATTCACTTCCAGGAATCAGTTTAATTTCTACGAAGAATGTTGAGTGCAGGAGTTCAAACTTTCCTTGTTAATGTAATCTAAAAAGACGGCCAAGTTAGAAGATTCGCCTGATTTATAAAGTACTTTGTTGAGAAAACAAACATCTTCATTGCCGCACATTATATTGTGTGAAATAAGCTCATTCGATTCTAGGAATCAGTTGTTTCCTACAAAGAAGGTTGAGTGCAGCAAGTTCAAACTTTCCGTGTTAATGTAATCTAAAAAGATGCACAACTTAGTAGATTGGCCAAATTTCAGAAGTAGTTTCTTTAGAAAAGAAATATCTTCAGTACCGAACACTGTACTGTGTGAAATGATTTAATTTGCTTCTAGGAATCAGTTTAATTTCTACAAAGAAGGTTGAGTGCAGCAAGTTCAAACTTTCCTTGTTAATGTAATCTAAAAAGATGGCCAAGTTAGAAGATTCGCTCATTTGTAATGTACTTTGTTGAGATAACAAACATCTTCATTGCGAACATCGTACTGTGTGTAATAAGCTCATTCGGTTTTAGGAATCACTTGCTTTCCTACACAGAAGGTTGAGTGCAGCAAGTTGAAACTTACCTTGTTAATGTAATCTAAAAAGATGCACAACTTAGTAGATTGGCCTCATTTCTAAAGTAGTTTCTTTAGAAAAGAAACATCTTCAGTACTGAACACTGTACTGTGTGAAATAATTGAATTCGCTTCTAGGAATCATTTTAATTTCTACGAAGAAGGTTGAGTGAAGCAAGTTCAAACTTTCCTTGTTAATGTAATCTAAAAAGATGGCCAAGTTAGTATATTCGCCTCATTTGTAAAGTAGTTTGTTGAGAATATTAACATCTTTATTGCCGAACATTGTGCTGTGTGAAATAAGCTCATTCGGTTCTAGGAATCAGTTGCTTTCCTACAAAGAAGGTTGAGTGCAGCAAGTTAAAACTTCCCTCGTTAATGTAATCTGAAAAGTTGCACAACTCAGTAGATTGGCCTCATTTCTAAAGCAGTTTGTTTACAAAACAAACATCTTCATTCCCGAACAGTATTCTATGTTAAATGAGCTAGTTCGGTTCTAGGAATAACTTTCTTTCCTACGAAGAAAGTTGAGTGCAGCAAGTTTAAACTTTCCTCGTTTGTGTAATCTAACAAGATTTACAAGTTAGTGGATTCACGTCATTTCTAAAGTGTTTTCCTTATAAAACAAACATCTTTAGTACTGAACACTGTACTGTGTGAAATAAGTTAATTAGGTTCTAGGAATCAGTTTCCTTTCTACGAAGATGGTTGAGTGCACCAAGTTCAAACTTTCCTTGTTAATGTAATCTAAAATTATGGCCAAGTTAGCAGAGTCACCTCATTTGTAAAGTACTTTGTTGTGAAAATTAACATCTTTATTGCCGAACATTGTACTGTGTGAAATAAGCTCATTCGGTTCTAGGAATCACTTGCTTTCCTACAAAGAAGGGTGAGTGCAGCAAGTTCAAACTTACCTTGTTAATGTAATCTGAAAAGATGCACAACTTAGTACATTGGCCTCATTTCTAAAGTAGTTTGTTTACAAAACAAACATCTTAATTAACAAAAACTATACTATGTGAAATGAGCTAGTTCGGTTCCAGGAATCACTTGCTTTCCTACTAAGAAGGATGAGTGCAGCAAGTTAAAACTTTCCTCGTTTGTGTAATCTAACAAGATGTACAAGTTAGTCGATTCGCGTCGTTTCTAAAGTGGTTTCTTTAGAAAACAAATATCTTCAGTACTAAACACTGTACTGTTTGAAATAAGTTAATTTGGTTCTAGGAATCAGTTTACTTTCTCAGAAGACGGTTGAGTGCAGCAAGTTCAAACTTTCCTTGTTAATGTAATCTAAAAAGATGGCCAAGTAGCAGAGTCACCTCATTTGTAACATAGTGTGTTGAGAAAATTAACATCTTTATGGCCGAACATTGTACTGTGTTTAATAAGCTCATTCGGTTCTAGGAATCACTTGCTTTCCTACAAAGAAGGTTGAGTGCAGCAAGTTCAAACGTACCTTGTGAATGTAATCTAAAAAGATGCACAACCTAGTAGATTGGCCTCATTTCTAAAGTAGTTTGTTTAGAAAACAAACATCTTCATTACCGAACACTGTACTATGTGAAGTAAGCTAGTTCCGTTCTAGGAATCACTTGGTTTCCTCTGAAGAAGGTTGAGTGCAGCAAGTTAAAACTTTCCTTGTTAATGTAATCTAAAAAGATGGCCACGTTAGACGATTCGCCTCATTTGTAAAGTACTTTGATGAGGAAACAAACATCTTCATTGCCGAACATTGTACTGTGTGAAATAAGCTCATTCGGTTCTAGGAATCAGTTGCTTTCCTACAAAGAAGGTTGAGTGCAGGAAGTTCAAACTTTCCTTGTTAATGTAATCTAAAAAGATTGCCAAGTTAGTAGATTCGCCTCATTTGTTAAGTAGTTTGTTGAGAAAACAAACAGCTTCATTACCGAACACTGTATCATGTGAAATGAGCTAGTTCGATTCTAGGAATCACTTGCTTTCCTATGAAGAAGGTTGAGTGCAGCAAGTTCAAACATTCCTAGTTTGTGTAATCTAACAAGATGTACAAGTTAGTGGATTTGCTTCATTTCTAAAGTAGTTTCTTTAGAAAAGAAACATCTTCAGTACCGAACACTGTACTGTGTGAAATAAGTGATTTCGCTTCTAGGAATCAGTTTAATTTCCACAAGGATGGTTGAGTGCAGCAAGTTCAAACTTTCCTTGTTAATGTAATCTAAAAAGATGACCAAGTCAGCAGAGTCACCTCATTTGTAAAATAGTTGGTTGAGAAAATTAACATCTTTATAGCCAAACATTGTACTGTGTGAAATAAGCTCATTCGGTTCTAGGAATCATTTTCCTTTCTACCAAGATGGTTGAGTGCAGCAAGTTCAAACTTTCCTTGTTAATGTAATCTAAAAAGATGGCCAAGTTAGCAGAGTCACCTCATTTGTAAAATAGTTGGTTGAGAAAATTAACATCTTTATAGCCAAACATTGTACTGTGTGAAATAAGCTCATTCGGTTCTAGGAATCATTTGCTTTCCTACAAAGAAGGTTCAGTGCAGCAAGTTCAAACTTACCTTGTTAATGTAATCTAAAAAGATGCACAACTTAGTAGATTTGCCTCATTTCTAAAGTAGTTTGTTTACAAAACAAACATCTTCATTACCAAGACTATACTATGTGAAATGAGCTAGTTCAGTTCTAGGAATCACTTCCGTTCCTAAGAAGAAGGATGAGTGCAGCAATTTCAAACGTTCCTAGTTTGTGTAATCTAACAAGATGTACAAGTTACTGGATTCACGTCATTTCTAAATTAGTTTCTTCAGAAAACAAACATCATCAGTACCGAACACTGTACTGTGTGAAATATGTTAATTCGGTTCTAGGAATCAGTTTCCTTTCTACGAAGATGTTTGAGTTTAGCAAGTTCAAACTTTCCTCGTTAATGTAATCTAAAAAGATGTCCAACTTCGTAGGATCACCTCATCTCTAACGTAGTTTCTTTAGAAAACAAACCTATATTGCCAAACTTTGTACTGTGTGAAATGAGCTAATTCGGTTCTAGGAATCAGTTTACTTTCTATGAAGATGGTTGAGTTTAGCAAGTTCAAACTTTCCTTGTTATTGTGCTCTAAAAAGATGTCCAAGTTAGTAGATTTGCCTCATTGGTAAAGTAGTTCGTTGAGAAAACAAACATCTTCATTGCCGAACATTGTACTGTGTGTAAAAAGCTAATTCGGTTCTAGAATTCAGTTGCTTTCCTACAAAGAAGGTTGAGTGCAGCCAGTTCAAACTTTCCTTCTAATGTAATCTAAAAAGATGCACAACGTAGTAGATTGGCCTCATTTAAAGTAGTTTCTTTAGAAAAGAAACATCTTCAGTACCGAACACTGTACTGTGTGAAATGATTTAATTAGCTTCTAGGAATCAGTTTAATTTCTAAGAAGAACGTTGAGTGCAGCAAGTTCAAACTTTCCCAGTTTGTGTAATCTCACAAGATGTACATGTTAGTGCACTCGCCTCATTTCTAAAGTAGTTTCGTTAGAAAAGAAACATCTTCAGTACCTAACGCTGTACTGTGTGAAATAAGGTAATTCAGTTCTAGGAATCAGTTTAATTTCTACGAAGATGGTTGAGTTCAGCAAGTTCAAACTTTCCTTGTAAATGTAATCTAAAAAGATGCACGACTCAGTAGATTGGCCTCATTTCTAAAGTAGTTTGTTTAAAAAACAAACATCTTCATTACCAAACACTATACTATGTGAAATGAGCTAGTTCGGTTCTAGGAATCACTTGCTTTCCTACGAAGAAGGTTGAGTGCAGCAAGTTCAAACTTTCCTCGTTTGTGTAATCTCACAAGATGCACAAGTTAGTGGATTCGCGTCCTTTCTTAACGGGTTCGTTAGAAAACAAACATCTTCGGTAACGAACACTGTACTGTGTGAGATAAGTTAATTCGGTTCTAGGAATCAGTTGCTTTCCTACAAAGAAGGTTGAGTGCAGCAAGTTCAAACATTCCTTGTTAATGTAATCTGAAATGATGCACAACTTAGTAGATTGGCCTCATTTCTAAAGTAGTTTGTTTAGAAAACAAACATCTTCATTACCGAACACTGTACTATGTGAAATGAGCTAGTTCGATTCTGTGAATAACTTGCTTTCCTACGAAGAAGGTTGAGTGCAGCAAGTTCAATCTTTCCTAGTTTGTGTAATCTAACAAGATGTACAAGTTAGTGGATTCGCCTCATTTCTAAAGTAGTTTCTTTAGAAAAGAAACATCTTCAGTTCAACACTGTACTGTGTGAAATAAGTGAATTCGGTTCTAGGAATCAGTTTAATTTCTACGAAGATTGTTGAGTGCAGCAAGTTCAAACTTTCCTTGTTAATGTAATCTAAAAAGATGTACAACTTAGTAGATTGGCCTCATTTCTAAAGTAGTTTCTTTAGAAAAGAAACATCTTCAGTACCGAACACTGTACTGTGTGAAATAAATAAATGTGCTTCTAGGAATCAGTTTAATTTCTACGAAGAAGGTTGAGTGCAGCAAGTTCAAACTTTCCTTGTTAATGTAATCTAAAAAGATGGCCAAGTTAGAAGATTGGCCTCATTTGTAAAGTACTTTGTTGAGGAAACAAACATCTTCATTGCCAAACATTGTACTGTGTGAAATAAGCTCATTCGGTTCTGGGAATCAGTTGCTTTCCTACAAAGAAGGTTGAGTGCAGCAAGTTCAAACTTTCCTTGTTAATGTAATTTGAAAAGATGCACAACTTAGTAGATTGGCCTCATTTCTAAAGTAGTTTGTTTAGAAAACAAACATCTTCATTACAGAACACTGTACTATGTGAAATGAGCTATTTCGAATCTAGGAATCACTTGCATTCCTACGAAGGATTTTGAGTGCAGCAAGTTCAAACTTTCCTAGTTTGTGTAATCTACCAAGATGTAAAAGTTAGTGGATTCACCTCATTTCTAAAGTAGTTTCTTTAGAAAAGACACATCTTCAGTACCGAACACTGTACTGTGTGAAATAAGTGAATTCGCTTCTAGGAATCAGTTTAATTTCTAGGAAGATGGTTGAGTGCAGCAAGTTCAAACGTTCCTTGTTAATGTAATCTTAAAAGATGGCCAAGTTAGTAGATTCGCCTCATTTTGTAAAGTAGTTTGTTGAGAAAATTAACGTCTTTATTGCTGAACATTGTACCGTGTAAAATAAGCTCATTCGCTTCTAGGAATCACTTGCTTTCCTACAAAGAAGGTTGAGTGAAGCAAGTTCAAACTTTCATTGTTAATGTAATCTAAAAAGATGCACAACTTAGTAGATTGGCCTCATTTCTAAAGTAGTTTGTTAACAAAACAAACATCTTCATTACCGAACACTATACTATGTGAAATGAGCTAGTTCGGTTCTAGGAATCACTTGCTTTCCTACGAAGAAGGTTGAGTGCAGCAAGTTCAAACTTTCCTCGTTCGTGTAATCTAACAAGATGTACAAGTAAGTGGATTCGCGTCATTTCTAAAGTGGTTTCTTCAGAAAACAAACATCTTCGGTACCTAACACTGTACTGTGTGAAATAAGTTAATTCGGTTCTAGGAATCAGTTTCCTTTCTACGAAGATGGTTGAGTTTAGCAAGTTCAAACGTTCCTTGTTAAAGTAATCTAAAAAGATGTCCAAGTTAGAAGATTCGCCTCATTTCTAAAGTAGTTTCTTTAGAAAACAAATCTAAATTGCCAAACTTTGTACTGTGTGAAATGAGCTAATTCGGTTCTAGGAATCAGTTTACTTTCTGCGAATATGGTTGAGTTTAGCAAGTTCAAACTTTCCATGTTAATGTGCTCTAAAAAGATGTCCAAGTTAGTAGATTTGCCTCATTAGTAAAGTAGTTTGTTGAGAAAACAAACATCTTCATTGCCGAACATTGTATTGTGTGAAAAAAGCTAATTTAGTTCTAAAAATCAGTTGCTTTCCTACAAAGAAGGTTGAGTGCAGCCAGTTTAAACTTTCCTTGTTAATGTACTCTAAAAAGATGCACAAGTGTGTAGATTGGCCTCATTTCTAAAGTAGTGTCTTTAGAAAAGAAACATCTTCATTACCGAACACTGTACTGTGTAAAATAAGTTAATTCGGTTCTAGGAATCAGTTTAATTTCCTACAAAGAAGGTTGAGTGCTGCAAGTTCAAACTTTCCTAGTTAATGTAATCTAAAAAGATGTACAAGTTAGAACATTCGCCTGATTTGTAAAGTAGTTTCTTGAGAAAACAAACATCTTCATTGCGAACATTGTACTGTGTGAAATAAGCTCATTCGGTTCTGGGAATCAGTTGCTTTCCTACAAAGAAGGTTGAGTGCAGCAAGTTCAAACTTTCCTTGTTAATGTAATCTAAAAAGATGTACAAGTTAGTAGATTCGCCTCATTTGTAAAGCAGTTTGTTGACAAAATTAACATCTTTATTGCCGAACATTGTACTGTGTGAAATAAGCCCATTCGGTTCTAGGAATCAGTTGCTTTCCTATAAAGAAGGTTGAGTGCAGCAAGTTCAAACTTTCATTGTTAAAGTAGTCTAACAAGATGCACAAGTTAGTAGATTGGCCTCATTTCTAAAGTAGTTTCTTTAGAAAAGAAACATCTTCAGTACCAAACACTGTACTGTGTGAAATGAGTTAATTCGGTTCTGGGAATCACTTAATTTCTACAAAGATGGTTGAGTGCAGCAAGTTCAAACTTTCCTAGTTTGTGTAATCTAACAAGATGTACAAGTTAGTGGATTCGCCTCATTTCTAAAGTAGTTTCTTTAGAACATAAACATCTTCAGTACTGAACACTGTACTGTGTGAAATAAGTTAATTTCGGTTCTAGGAATCACTTGCTTTTCTACAAAGATGGTTGAGTGCAGCAAGTTCAAACTTTCCTTGTTAATGTAATCTAACAAGATGGCTAAGTTAGTAGATTCGCCTCATTTGTAAAGTAGTTTGTTTAGAGAAAACAAACATTTTCATTGCCGAACATTGTACTGTGTGAAATAAGCTCATTCGGTTCTAGGACTCAGTTGCTTTCCTACAAAGAAGGTTGAGTGCAGCAAGTTCAAACCTTCCTAGTTTGTGTAATCTAACAAGATTTACAAGTTAGTGAATTCGCCTCATTTCTAAAGTAGTTTCTTGATAAAACAAACATCTTCATTGAACATTGTACTGTGTGAAATAAGTTAATTTGGTTCTAGGAATCACTTGCTTTCTACAAAGATGGTTAAGTGCAGCAAGTTCAAACTTTCCTAGTTAATGTAATCTAACAAGATGTACAAGTTGTAGATTCGCCTCATTTCTAAAGTAGTTTCTTGAGAAAACAAACACCTTCATTGTCGAACATTGTACTGTGTGAAATAAGCTAATTCGGTTCTAGGAATCACTTGCTTTCCTACAAAGAAGGTTGAGTGCAGCAAGTTCAAACTTTCCTAGTTTAATGTAATCTAAAAAGATGTACAAGTTAGTAGATTGGCCTCATTTCTAAAGTAGTTTCTTGAAAACAAACATCTTCATTGCGAACATTGTACTGTGTGAAATAAGCTAATTCGGTTCTAGGAATCACTTGCTTTCCTACAAAGAAGGTTGAGTGCAGCAAGTTCAAACTTTCCTAGTTTGTGTAATCTAACAAGATGTACAAGTTAGTAGATTCGCCTCATTTCTAAAGTAGTTTCTTGAGAAAACAAACATCTTCATTTCGAACATTGTACTGTGTGAAATAAGCTAATTCGGTTCTAGGAATCACTTGCTTTCCTACAAAGAAGGTTGAGTGCAGCAAGTTCAAACTTTCTAGTTTGTGTAATCTAACAAGATGTACAAGTTAGTAGATTCGCCTCATTTCTAAAGTAGTTTCTTGAGAAAACAAACATCTTCATTGCCGAACATTGTACTGTGTGATATAAGCTAATTCGGTTCTAGGAATCACTTGCTTTCCTACAAAGAAGGTTGAGTGCAGCAAGTTCAAACTTTCCTAGTTTGTGTAATCTAACAAGATGTACAAGTTAGTAGATTCGCCTCATTTCTAAAGTAGTTTCTTGAGAAAACAAACATCTTCATTGCGAACATTGTACTGTGTGAAATAAGCTAATTCGGTTCTAGGAATCACTTGCTTTCCTACAAAGAAGGTTGAGTGCAGCAAGTTCAAACTTTCCTAGTTTGTGTAATCTAACAAGATGTACAAGTTAGTAGATTCGCCTCATTTCTAAAGTAGTTTCTTGAGAAAACAAACATCTTCATTGCGAACATTGTACTGTGTGAAATAAGCTAATTCGGTTCTAGGAATCACTTGCTTTCCTACAAAGAAGGTTGAGTGCAGCAAGTTCAAACTTTCCTAGTTTGTGTAATCTAACAAGATGTACAAGTTAGTAGATTCGCCTCATTTCTAAAGTAGTTTCTTGAGAAAACAAACATCTTCATTGCCGAACATTGTACTGTGTGAAATAAGCTAATTAGGTTCTAGGAATCACTTGCTTTCCTACAAAGAAGGTTGAGTGCAGCAAGTTCAAACTTTCCTAGTTTGTGTAATCTAACAAGATGTACAAGTTAGTAGATTCGCCTCATTTCTAAAGTAGTTTCTTGAGAAAACAAACATCTTCATTGCGAACATTGTACTGTGTGAAATAAGCTAATTCGGTTCTAGGAATCACTTGCTTTCCTACAAAGAAGGTTGAGTGCAGCAAGTTCAAACTTTCCTAGTTTGTGTAATCTAACAAGATGTACAAGTTAGTAGATTCGCCTCATTTCTAAAGTAGTTTCTTGAGAAAACAAACATCTTCATTGCGAACATTGTACTGTGTGAAATAAGCTAATTCGGTTCTAGGAATCACTTGCTTTCCTACAAGAAGGTTGAGTGCAGCAAGTTCAAACTTTCCTAGTTTGTGTAATCTAACAAGATGTACAAGTTAGTAGATTCGCCTCATTTCTAAAGTAGTTTCTTGAGAAAACAAACATCTTCATTGCGAACATTGTACTGTGTGAAATAAGCTAATTCGGTTCTAGGAATCACTTGCTTTCCTACAAAGAAGGTTGAGTGCAGCAAGTTCAAACTTTCCTAGTTTGTGTAATCTAACAAGATGTACAAGTTAGTAGATTCGCCTCATTTCTAAAGTAGTTTCTTGAGAAAACAAACATCTTCATTGCGAACATTGTACTGTGTGAAATAAGCTAATTCGGTTCTAGGAATCACTTGCTTTCCTACAAAGAAGGTTGAGTGCAGCAAGTTCAAACTTTCCTAGTTTGTGTAATCTAACAAGATGTACAAGTTAGTAGATTCGCCTCATTTTCAAAGTAGTTTCTTGAGAAAACAAACATCTTCATTACAGAACATTGTACTGTGTGAAATAAGCTAATTCGGTTCTAGGAATCACTTGCTTTCCTACAAAGAAGGTTGAGTGCAGCAAGTTCAAACTTTCCTAGTTTGTGTAATCTAACAAGATGTACAAGTTAGTAGATTCGCCTCATTTTCAAAGTAGTTTCTTGAGAAAACAAACATCTTCATTGCCGAACATTGTACTGTGTGAAATAAGCTAATTCGGTTCTAGGAATCAGTTTCTTTCCTACAAAGAAGGTTGAGTGCAGCAAGTTCAAACTTTCCTAGTTTGTGTAATCTAACAAGATGTACAAGTTAGTAGATTCGCCTCATTTCTAAAGTAGTTTCTTGAGAAAACAAACATCTTCATTGCCGAACATTGTACTGTGTGAAATAAGCTAATTCGGTTCTAGGAATCACTTGCTTTCCTACAAAGAAGGTTGAGTGCAGCAAGTTCAAACTTTCCTAGTTTGTGTAATCTAACAAGATGTACAAGTTAGTAGATTCGCCTCATTTCTAAAGTAGTTTCTTTAGAAAACAAACATCTTCATTACAGAACATTGTACTGTGTGAAATAAGCTAATTCGGTTCTAGGAATCACTTGCTTTCCTACAAAGAAGGTTGAGTGCAGCAAGTTCAAACTTTTCCTAGTTTGTGTAATCTAACAAGATGTACAAGTTAGTAGATTCGCCTCATTTCTAAAGTAGTTTCTTGAGAAAACAAACATCTTCATTGCGAACATTGTACTGTGTGAAATAAGCTAATTCGGTTCTAGGAATCACTTGCTTTCCTAAAAAGAAGGTTGAGTGCAGCAAGTTCAAACTTTCCTAGTTTGTGTAATCTAACAAGATGTACAAGTTAGTAGATTAGCCTCATTTCTAAAGTAGTTTCTTGAGAAAACAAACATCTTCATTGCCGAACATTGTACTGTGTGAAATAAGCTAATTCGGTTCTAGGAATCACTTGCTTTCCTAAAAAGAAGGTTGAGTGCAGCAAGTTCAAACTTTCCTAGTTTGTGTAATCTAACAAGATGTACAAGTTAGTAGATTCGCCTCATTTCTAAAGTAGTTTCTTGAGAAAACAAACATCTTCATTGCCAAACATTGTACTGTGTGAAATAAGCTAATTCGGTTCTAGGAATCACTTGCTTTCCTACAAAGAAGGTTGAGTGCAGCAAGTTCAAACTTTCCTAGTTTGTGTAATCTAACAAGATGTACAAGTTAGTAGATTCGCCTCATTTCTAAAGTAGTTTCTTGAAAACAAACATCTTCATTGCGAACATTGTACTGTGTGAAATAAGCTAATTCGGTTCTAGGAATCACTTGCTTTCCTACAAAGAAGGTTGAGTGCAGCAAGTTCAAACTTTCCTAGTTTGTGTAATCTAACAAGATGTACAAGTTAGTAGATTCGCCTCATTTCTAAAGTAGTTTCTTGAGAAAACAAACATCTTCATTGCCGAACATTGTACTTTGTGAAATAAGCTAATTCGGTTCTAGGAATCACTTGCTTTCCTACAAAGAAGGTTGAGTGCAGCAAGTTCAAACTTTCCTAGTTTGTGTAATCTAACAAGATGTACAAGTTAGTAGATTCGCCTCATTTCTAAAGTAGTTTCTTGAGAAAACAAACATCTTCATTGCGAGACATTGTACTGTGTGAAATAAGCTAATTGGTTCTAGGAATCATCTTGCTTTCCTACAAAGAAGGTTGAGTGCAGCAAGTTCAAACTTTCCTAGTTTGTGTAATCTAACAAGATGTACAAGTTAGTAGATTTGCCTCATTTCAAAAGTAGTTTCTTGAGAAAACAAACATCTTCATTGCCAGACATTTCTCTGTGTGATATAAGCTAATTCAATTCTAGGACTCACTTGCTTTCCTACAAAGAAGGTTGACTGCAGCAAGTTCAAAATTTCCTAGTTTGTGTAATCTAACAAGATGTACAAGTTAGTAGATTCGCCTCATTTCTAAAGTAGTTTCTTGAGAAAACAAACATCTTCATTGCGAACATTGTACTGTGTGAAATAAGCTAATTCGGTTCTAGGAATCACTTGCTTTCCTACAAAGAAGGTTGAGTGCAGCAAGTTCAAACTTTCCTAGTTTGTGTAATCTAACAAGATGTACAAGTTAGTAGATTCGCCTCATTTCTAAAGTAGTTTCTTGAGAAAACAAACATCTTCATTGCCAAACATTGTACTGTGTGAAATAAGCTATTCGGTTCTAGGAATCACTTGCTTTCCTACAAAGAAGGTTGAGTGCAGCAAGTTCAAACTTTCTAGTTTGTGTAATCTAACAAGATGTACAAGTTAGTAGATTCGCCTCATTTCTAAAGTAGTTTCTTGAGAAAACAAACATCTTCATTGCGAACATTGTACTGTGTGAAATAAGCTAATTCGGTTCTAGGAATCACTTGCTTTCCTACAAAGAAGGTTGAGTGCAGCAAGTTCAAACTTTCCTAGTTTGTGTAATCTAACAAGATGTACAAGTTAGTAGATTCGCCTCATTTCTAAAGTAGTTTCTTGAAAACAAACATCTTCATTGCGAACATTGTACTGTGTGAAATAAGCTAATTCGGTTCTAGGAATCACTTGCTTTCCTACAAAGAAGGTTAGTGTGCAGCAAGTTCAAACTTTCCTAGTTTGTGTAATCTAACAAGATGTACAAGTTAGTAGATTCACCTCATTTCTAAAGTAGTTTCTTTGAAAACAAACATCTTCATTGCGAACATTGTACTGTGTGAAATAAGCTAATTAGGTTCTAGGAATCTTGCTTTCCTACAAAGAAGGTTGAGTGCAGCAAGTTCAAATTTTTCCTAGTTTGTGTAATCTAACAAGATGTACAAGTTAGTAGATTCGCCTCATTTCTAAAGTAGTTTCTTGAGAAAACAAACATCTTCATTGCGAACATTGTACTGTGTGAAATAAGCTAATTCAGTTTAGGAATCACTTGCTTTCCTACAAAAGAAGGTTGAGTGCAGCAAGTTCAAACTTTCCTAGTTTGTGTAATCTAACAAGATGTACAAGTTAGTAGATTCGCCTCATTTCTAAAAAGTAGTTTCTTGAGAAAACAAACATCTTCATTGCCGAACATTGTACTGTGTGAAATAAGCTAATTCGGTTCTAGGAATCACTTGCTTTCCTACAAAGAAGGTTGAGTGCAGCAAGTTCAAACTTTCCTAGTTTGTGTAATCTAACAAGATGTACAAGTTAGTAGATTCGCCTCATTTCTAAAGTAGTTTCTTGGGAAAACAAACATCTTCATTGCCGAACATTGTACTGTGTGAAATAAGCTAATTCGGTTCTAGGAATCACTTGCTTTCCTACAAAGAAGGTTGAGTGCAGCAAGTTCAAACTTTCTAGTTTGTGTAATCTAACAAGATGTACAAGTTAGTAGATTCGCCTCATTTCTAAAGTAGTTTCTTGAAAACAAACATCTTCATTGCGAACATTGTACTGTGTGAAATAAGCTAATTCAGGTTCTAGGAATCACTTGCTTTCCTACAAAGAAGGTTGAGTGCAGCAAGTTCAAACTTTCTAGTTTGTGTAATCTAACAAGATGTACAAGTTAGTAGATTCGCCTCATTTCTAAAGTAGTTTCTTGAGAAAACAAACATCTTCATTGCCGAACATTGTACTGTGTGAAATAAGCTAATTCGGTTCTAGGAATCACTTGCTTTCCTACAAAGAAGGTTGAGTGCAGCAAGTTCAAACTTTCCTAGTTTGTGTAATCTAACAAGATGTATAAGTTAGTAGATTCGCCTCATTTCTAAAGTAGTTTCTTGAGAAAACAAACATCTTTCATTGCCGAACATTGTACTGTGAAATAAGCTAATTCGGTTCTAGGAATCACTTGCTTTCCTACAAAGAAGGTTGAGTGCAGCAAGTTCAAACTTTCCTAGTTTGTGTAATCTAACAAGATGTACAAGTTAGTAGATTAGCCTCATTTCTAAAGTAGTTTCTTGAAAACAAACATCTTCATTGCGAACATTGTACTGTGTGAAATAAGCTAATTCGGTTCTAGAATCACTTGCTTTCCTACAAAGAAGGTTGAGTGCAGCAAGTTCAAACTTTCCTAGTTTGTGTAATCTAACAAGATGTACAAGTTAGTAGATTCGCCTCATTTCTAAAGTAGTTTCTTGAGAAAACAAACATCTTCATTGCGAACATTGTACTGTGTGAAATAAGCTAATTAGGTTCTAGGAATCACTTGCTTTCCTACAAAGAAGGTTGAGTGCAGCAAGTTCAAACTTTCCTAGTTTGTGTAATCTAACAAGATGTACAAGTTAGTAGATTCGCCTCATTTCTAAAGTAGTTTCTTGAGAAAACAAACATCTTCATTGCCGAACATTGTACTGTGTGAAATAAGCTAATTCGGTTCTAGGAATCACTTGCTTTCCTACAAAGAAGGTTGAGTGCAGCAAGTTCAAACTTTCCTAGTTTGTGTAATCTAACAAGATGTACAAGTTAGTAGATTCGCCTCATTTCTAAAGTAGTTTCTTGAGAAAACAAACATCTTCATTGCCGAACATTGTACTGTGTGAAATAAGCTAATTCGGTTCTAGGAATCACTTGCTTTCCTACAAAGAAGGTTGAGTGCAGCAAGTTCAAACTTTCCTAGTCAAGTTAGTAGATCTGCCTCATTTCTAAAGTAGTTTCTTGAGAAAACAAACATCTTCATTGCCGAACATTGTACTGTGTGAAATAAGCTAATTCGTTCTAGGAATCACTTGCTTTCCTACAAAGAAGGTTGAGTGCAGCAAGTTCAAACTTTCCTAGTTTGTGTAATCTAACAAGATGTACAAGTTAGTAGATTCGCCTCATTTCTAAAGTAGTTTCTTGAGAAAACAAACATCTTCATTGCCGAACATTGTACTGTGTGAAATAAGCTAATTCGGTTCAGGGAATCACTTGCTTTCCTACAAAGAAGGTTGAGTGCAGCAAGTTCAAACTTTCCTAGTTTGTGTAATCTAACAAGATGTACAAGTTAGTAGATTCGCCTCATTTTAAAGTAGTTTCTTGAGAAAACAAACATCTTCATTGCCGAACATTGTACTGTGTGAAATAAGCTAATTGGTTCTAGGAATCACTTGCTTTCCTACAAAGAAGGTTGAGTGCAGCAAGTTCAAACTTTCCTAGTTTGTGTAATCTAACAAGATGTACAAGTTAGTAGATTCGCCTCATTTCTAAAGTAGTTTCTTGAGAAAACAAACATCTTCATTGCCGAACATTGTACTGTGTGAAATAAGCTAATTCGGTTCTAGAATCACTTGCTTTCCTACAAAGAAGGTTGAGTGCAGCAAGTTCAAACTTTCCTAGTTTGTGTAATCTAACAAGATGTACAAGTTAGTAGATTCGCCTCATTTCTAAAGTAGTTTCTTGAGAAAACAAACATCTTCATTGCCTAACATTGTACTGTGTGAAATAAGCTAATTCGGTTCTAGGAATCACTTGCTTTCTACAAAGAAGGTTGAGTGCAGCAAGTTCAAACTTTCCTAGTTTGTGTAATCTAACAAGATGTACAAGTTAGTAGATTCGCCTCATTTCTAAAGTAGTTTCTTGAGAAAACAAAACATCTTCATTGCCAAACATTGTACTGTGTGAAATAAGCTAATTGGGTTCTAGGAATCACTTGCTTTCCTACAAACAAGGTTGAGTGCAGCAAGTTCAAACTTTCCTAGTTTGTGTAATCTAACAAGATGTACAAGTTAGTAGATTCGCCTCATTTCTAAAGTAGTTTCTTGAGAAAACAAACATCTTCATTGCGAACATTGTATTGTGTGAAAAATAAGTTCTAAAAATCACTTGCTTTCCTACAAAGTTCTGAGTGCAAGTTCAAACTTTCCTTGCTTTCCTAAAAGATGTACAAGTTGTAGTGCAGCTAAAGTAGTTTCAGAAAACAAAACATCTTTCCTAACATTGTACTGTGTAAAATAAGTTAATTCGGTTCTAGGAATCAGTTTAATTTGTACAAAGAAGGTTGAGTGCTGCAAGTTCAAACTTTCCTTGTTAATGTAATCTAACAAGATGGCCAAGTTAGAACATTCCTGATTTGTAACGTAGTTTGTTGAGAAAACAAACATCTTCATTGCGAACATTGTACTGTGTGAAATAAGCTCATTCGGTTCTGGGAATCACTTGCTTTCCTACAAAGAAGGTTGAGTGCAGCAAGTTCAAACTTTCCTTGTTGTGTAATCTAAAAAAGATGTACAAGTTAGTAGATTCGCCTCATTTCTAAAGTAGTTTGTTGACAAAACAAACATCTTCATTGCGAACATTGTACTGTGTGAAATAAGCCCATTCGGTTCTAGGAATCAGTTGCTTTCCTATAAAGAAGGTTGAGTGCAGCAAGTTCAAACTTTCATTGTTAAAGTAATCTAACAAGATGCACAACTTAGTAGATTGGCCTCATTTCTAAAGTAGTTTCTTTAGAAAAGAAACATCTTCATTACCAAACACTGTACTGTGTGAAATGAGCTAATTAGGGTTCTGGGAATCAGTTTAATTTCTACAAAAGATGGTTGAGTGCAGCAAGTTCAAACTTTCCTAGTTTGTGTAATCTAACAAGATGTACAAGTTAGTGGATTCGCGTCATTTCTAAAGTGGTTTCTTTAGAACATAAACATCTTCAGTACTGAACACTGTACTGTGTGAAATAAGTTAATTTCGTTCTAGGAATCAGTTTCCTTTCTAGGAAGATGGTTGAGTGCAGCAAGTTCAAACTTTCCTTGTTAATGTAATCTAAAAAGA
This sequence comes from Orientallactaga sibirica, assembly GCA_036365145.1. Lineage (NCBI taxonomy): Eukaryota > Metazoa > Chordata > Mammalia > Rodentia > Dipodidae > Orientallactaga > Orientallactaga sibirica. The sequence continues at coordinate 225,033 of JAEOAD010000795.1, forward strand.
TGGCTAAGTTAGCAGATTCGCCTCATTTGTAAAGTAGTTTGTTTAGGAAACAAACATTTTCATTGCCGAATATTGTACTGTGTGAAATAAGCTCATTCGGTTCTAGGACTCAGTTGCTTTCCTACAAAGAAGGTTAGTGCAGCAAGTTCAAACCTTCCCCGTTTGTGTAATCTAACTAGATTTACAAGTTAGTGAATTCGCCTCGTTTCTTAAGTGGTTTCTTATAAAACAAACATCTTCATTAGTGAACACTGTACTGTGTGAAATAAGTTAATTTGGTTCTAGGAATCAGTTTCTTTCCTACAAAAGATGGTTAGTGCAGCAAGTTCAAACTTTCTCTTGTTAATGCAATCTAAAAAGATGGCTAAGTTTGCAGAGTCTCCTCATTTTGTAAAGTAGTTTGTTGAGAAAATTAACATCTTTATTGCCGAACATTGTACTGTGTGAAATAAGCTCATTCGGTTCTAGGAATCACTTGCTTTCCTACAAAGAATGTTGAGTGCAACAAGTTGAAACTTTCCTTGCTAATGTAATATAAAAAGATTCACAACTTAGTAGATTGGCCTCATTTCTAAAGTAGTTTGTTTACAAAACAAACATCTTCATTACGGAACACTATACTATGTGAAATGAGCTAGTTCGGTTCTAGGAATCACTTGCTTTCCTACAAAGAAGGTTTGAGTGCAGCATGTTCAAACTTTCCGAGTTTGTGTAATCTAACAAGATGTACAAGTTAGTGCATTCGCCTCATTTCTAAAGTAGTTTCTTTAGAAAAGAAACATCTTCAGTTCGAACACTGTATTGTGTGAAATAAGGTAATTCGGTTCTAGCAATCAGTTTAATTTCTACGAAGATGGTTGAGTGCAGCAAGTTCAAACTTTCCTAGTTTGTGTAATCTAACAAGATGTACAAGTTAGTTCATTCGCCTCATTTTTAAAGTAGTTTCTTTAGAAAAGAAACATCTTCAGTACCGAACACTGTACTGTGTGAAATAAGGTAATTCGGTTCTAGGAATCGGTTTAATTTCTACAAAAGATGGTTGAGTGCAGCAAGTTCAACCTTTCCTTGTTAATGTAATCTAAAAAGATGGCCACAGTTAGTAGATTCGCCTCATTTGTAAAGTACTTTGTTGAGAAATCAAACATCTTCATTGCCGAACATTGTACTGTGTGAAATAAGCTCATTCGGTTATAGGAATCAGTTGCTTTCCTACAAAGAATGTTGAGTGCAGCAAGTTCAAACTTTCCTTGTTAATGTAATCTGAAAAGATGCACAACTTAGTAGATTGGCCTCATTTCTAAAGTAGTTTGTTTACAAAACAAACATCTTCATTACAGAATACTATACTATGTGAAATGAGCTAGTTTGGTTCTAGGAATCACTTGCTTTCCTACGAAGAAGGTTGAGTGCAGCAAGTTCAAACTTTCCTTGTTAATGTAATCTAAAAAGATGGCCAAGTTAGCAGAGTCACCTCATTTGTAAAATAGTTTGATGAGAAAATTCACATGTTTATTGCCGAACATTGTACTGTTTAAAGTAAGCTCATTAGGTTCTAGGAATCACTTGCTTTCCTACAAAGAAGGTTTAGTGCAGCAAGTTCAAACTTTCCTTGTTAATGTAATCTTAAAGGATGCACAACTTAGTAGATTGGCCTCATTTCTAAACTAGTTTCTATAGAAAAGAAACATCTTCAGTACCGAACACTGTACTGTGTGAAATAAGTTAATTCGCTTCTAGGAATCAGTTAAATTTCTACGAAGAAGGTTGAGTGCAGCAAGGTCAAACTTTCCTTGTTAATGTAATCTAAAAAGATGACCAAGTTAGAAGATTCGACTCATTTGTAAAGTACTTTGTTGAGGAAACAAACATCTTCGTTGCCGAATATTGTAAAGTGTGAAATAAGCTCATTCGGTTCTAGGAATCAGTTGCTTTCCTACAAAAAAGGTTGAGTGCAGCAAGTTCAAGCTTTCCTCGTTTGTGTAATCTAACAAGATTTACAAGTTAGTGGATTCATGTCGTTTCTAAAGTGGTTTCCTTATAAAACAAACATCTTCAGTAGTGAACACTGTACTGTGTGAAATAAGTTAATTCGGTTCTAGGAATCAGTTTCCTTTCTACAAAGATGGTTAAGTGCAGCAAGTTCAAACTTTCCTAGTTTGTGTAATCTAAAAAGATGGCTAAGCTAGCAGAGTCTCCTCATTTGTAAAGCAGTTTGTTGAGAAAATTAACATCTTTATTGCCGAACATTGTACTGTGTGAAATAAGCTCATTCGGTTCTAGGAATCACTTGCTTTCCTACAAAGAAGGTTGAGTGCAACAAGTTCAAACTTTCCTTGTTAATGTAATCTAAAAAGATGCACAACTTAGTGGATTGGCCTCATTTCTAAAGTAGTTTGTTTACAAACAAACATCTTCATTACAGAACACTATACTATGTGAAATGAGCTAGTTCGGTTCTAGGGATCACTTGCTTTCCTACGAAGAAGGTTGAGTGCAGCATGTTCAAACTTTCCTAGTTTGTGTAATCTAAGAAGATGTACAAGTTAGTGGATTCGCGTCGTTTCTACAGTAGTTTCTTTAGAAAAGAAACATCTTCAGTACCGAACACTGTATCGTGTGAAATAAGGTAATTCGCTTCTAGGTATCAGTTTAATTTCTACGAAGAAGGTTGAGTGCAGCAAGTTCAAACTTTCCTAGTTTGTGTAAACTAACAAGATGTACAAGTTAGTGCATTCGCCTCATTTCTAAAGTAGTTTTTTTAGAAAAGAAACATCTTGAGTACCGAACACTGTACTGGGTGAAATATGGTAATTCGGTTCTAGGAATCAGTTTAATTTCTTCAAAGATGGTTGAGTGCAGCAAGTTCAAACTTTCCTTGTTAATGTAATCTAAAAAATGCACAACTTAGTAGATTGGCCTCATTTCTAAAGTAGTTTGTTTACAAAACAAACATCTTCATTACAGAACATTATACTATGTGAAATGAGCTAGTTCGGTTCTAGGAATCACTTGCTTTCCTACAAAGAAGGTTGAGTGCAGCAAGTTCAAACTTTCCATTTTAATGTAATCTAAAAAGATGGCCAAGACAGCTGAGTCACCTCATTTGTAAAATAGTTTGTTGAGAAAATTAACATCTTTATTGCGAACATTGTACTGTTTGAAATAAGCTCATTCGGTTCTAGGAATCACTTGCTTTCATACAAAGAAGGTTGAGTGCAGCAAGTTCAAACTTTCCTTGTTCATGTAATGTAAAAAGATGCACAACTTAGTAGATTGGCCTCATTTCTAAAGTAGTTTCCTTAGAAAAGAAACATCTTCAGTACCGAACACTGTACAGTGTTAAATAAGTTAATTCGCTTCTGGGAATCAGTTTAATGTCTACGAAGAAGGTTGAATGCAGCAAGTTCAAACTTTCCTTGTTAATGTAATCTAAACAGATGACCAAGCTAGAAAATTCGCCTCATTTGTAAAGTACTTTGTTGAGAAAACAAATATCTTCATTGCCGAACATTGTACTGTGTGAAATAAGCTCATTCTGTTCTAGGAATCATTTGCGTTCCTACAAAGAAGGGTGAGTGCAGCAAGTTCAAACTTTCCATGTTAATGTAATCTAAAAACATGCACAACTTAGTAGATTGGCCTCATTTCTAAAGTAGTTTGTTTAGAAAACAAACATCTTCATTACCGAACATTGTGCTATGTGAAATAAGCTAGTTCCGTTCTAGCAATCACTTGCTATCCTACGAAGAAGGTTGAGTGCAGCAAGTTCAAACTTTCCTAGTTTGTGTAATATAACAAAATGTACAAGTAAGTGGATTCGTCTCATTTCTAAAGTAGTTTCTTTAGAAAAGAAACATCTTCAGTACCGAACACTGTACTGTGTGAAATCAGTGAATTTCGATTCTAGGAATCAGTTTAATTTCTATGAAGATGCTTGATTGCAGTAAGATCAAACGTTCCTTGTTAATGTAATCTAAAAAGATGGCCAAGTTAGTAGATTTGCCTCATTTGTAAAGTAGTTTGTTGAGAAAACAAACATCTTCATTCCCGAACATTGTACTGTGTGAAATAAGCTCATTCGGTTCTAGGAATCAGTTCCTTTCCTACAAAGAAGATTGAGTGCACCAAGTTCAAACTTTCCTTGTTAATGTAATCTGAAAAAGATTTACAACTTAGTAGATTTGATTCATTTCTAATGTAGTTTGTTTAAAAACAAACATCTTCATTACCGAACACTATACTATGTGAAATGAGCTAGTTCGGTTCCAGGAATCACTTGCTTTCCTACGAAGAAGGATGAGTGCAGCAAGTTCAAACTTTCCTCGTTTGTGTAATCTAACAAGATGTACAAGTTAGTGGATTCGCGTCATTTCTAAAGTGGTTTCTTTAGAAAACAAACATCTTCAGTACTGAACACTGTACTGTGTGAAATAAGTTAACTGGTTCTAGGAATCAGTTTCCTTTCTACGAAGATGGTTGAGTGCAGCAAGTTCAAACTTTCCTTGTTAATGTAATCTAAAAAGATGGCCAAGTTAGCAGAGTCACCTCATTTGTAAAATAGTTTGTTGAGAAAATTAACATCTTTATTGCCGAACATTGTACTGTGTGAAATAAGCTCATTCGGTTCTAGGAATCACTTGCTTTCCTGCAAAGAAGGTTGAGTGCAGCAAGTTCAAACTTACCTTGTAAATGTAATCTAAAAAAGATGCACAACTTAGTAGATTGGCCTCATTTCTAAAGTAGTTTCTTTAGAAAAGAAACATCTTCAGTACCGAGTACTGTACTATGTGAAATGAGCTAGTTCAATTCTCGGAATCACTTGCTTTCCTACGAAGAAGGTTGAGTGCAGCAAGTTCAAACTTTCCTCGTTTGTGTAATCTAACAAGATGTACAAGTTAGTGGATTCGCCTCATTTCTAAAGTACTTTCTTTAGAAAAGAAACATCTTCAGTACCGAACACTGTACTGTGTGAAATAAGTGAATTCGCTTCTAGGAATCACTTGCTTTCCTACAAAGAAGGTTGAGTGCAGCAAGTTCAAACTTTCCTTGTTAATGTAATCTGAAAAGATGCACAACTTAGTAGATTGGCCTCATTTCTAAAGTAGTTCCTTTAGAAAAGAAATATCTTCAGTACCGAACACTATACTGTGTGAAATAAGTTAATTCGCTTCTAGGAATGAGTTTAATTTCTACGAAGAAGGTTGAGTGCAGCAAGTTCAAACTTTCCTTGTTAATGTAATCTCAAAAGATGGCCAAGTTAGAAGATTCGCCTCATTTGTAAAGTACTTTGTTGAGGAAACAAACATCTTCATTGCCGAACATTGTACTGTGTGAAATAAGCTCATGCGGTTCTAGGAATCAGTTGCTTTCCTACAAACAATGTTGAGTGCAGCAAGTTCAAACTTTCCTTGTTAATGTAATCTAAAAAGATGGCCAAGTTAGTAGATTCGCCTCATTTGTAAAGTAGTTTGTTGAGAAAACAAACATCTTCATTGCCGAACATTGTACTGTGTGAAATAAGCTCATTCGGTTCTAGGAATCAGTTGCTTTCCCGCAAAGAAGGTTGAGTGCAGCAAGTTCAAACATTCCTTGTTAATGTCATCTGAAAAGATGCACAACTTAGTAGATTGGCCTCATTTCTAAAGTAGTTTGTTTAGAAAACAAACATCTTCATTACCGAACACTGTACTATACGAAATGAGCTAGTTCGATTCTAGGAATCATTTGCTTTCCTACGAAGAAGGTTGAGTGCAGCAAGTTCAAACTGTCCTAGTTTGTGTAATCTAACAAGATGGCCAAGTTAGTAGATTTGCCTCATTTGTAAAGTAGTTTGTTGAGAAAATTAACATCTTTATTGCCGAACATTGTACTGTGTGAAATAAGCTGATTGGGTTCTAGGAATCAGTTGCTTTCCTACAAAGAAGGTTGAGTGCAGCAAGTTCAAACTTTCCTTGTTAATGGAATCTAAAAAGATGCACAACTAAGTAGATTGGCCTCATTTCTAAAGTAGTTTCTTGAGAAAAGAAACATCTTCAGTACTGAACACTGTACTGTGTGAAATGAGTTAATTAAGTTCTAGGAATCAGTTTAATTTCTACGAAGATGGTTGAGTGCAGCAAGTTCAAACTTTCCTTGTTAATGGAATCTAAAAGATGCACAACTTAGTAGATTAGCCTCATTTCTAGAGTAGTTTCTTTACAAAACAAACCTAAATTGCCAAACTTTTTACTGTGTGAAATGAGCTAATTCGGTTCTAGGAATCAGTTTACTTTCTACGTAGATGGTTGAGTTTAGCAAGTTCAAACTTTCCTTGTTAATGTGCTCTAAAAAGATGTCCAAGGTAGTAGATTTGCCTCATTGGTAAAGTAGTTTGTTGAGAAAACAAACGTCTTCATTGCCGAACATTGTACTGTGTGTAAAAAGCTAATTAGGTTCTAGAATTCAGTTACTTTCTTACAAAGAAGGTTGAGTACAGGCAGTTCAAACTTTCCTCGTTAATGTAATCTCAAAAGATGCACAACGTAGTAGATTGGCCTCATTTCTAAAGTAGTTTCTTTAGAAAAGAAACATCTTCAGTACCGAACACTGTACTGTGTGAAATAAGTGAATTAAGCTTCTAACAATCAGTTTAATTTCTAGGAAGAAGGTTCAGTGCAGCAAGTTCAAACTTTCCTAGTTTGTATAATCTAACAAGATGTTAAAGTTAGTGCATTCGCCTCATTTCTAAAGTAGTTTCTTTAGAAAAGAAACATCTTCAGTACCTAACACTGTACTGTGTGAAATAAGGTAATTCGGTTCAAGGAATCAGTTTAATTTCAACGAAGATGGTTGAGTGCAGCAAGTTCAAACTTTCCTTGTTAATGTAATCTAAAAAAATGCACAAATTAGAAGATTGGCCTCATTTCTAAAGTAGGTTGTTTACTAAACAAACATCTTCATTACCGAACACTATACTATGTGAAATGAGATACTTGGTTCTAGGAATCACTTGCTTTCCTACGAAGAAAGTTGAGTGCAGCAAGTTCAAACTTTCCTCGTTTGTGTAATCTAACAAGATGTACAAGTTAGTGGATACGTGTCGTTTCTAATGTGGTTTCCTTATAAAACAAATATCTTCAGTACTGAACACTGTACTGTGTGAAATCAGTTAATCGGTTCTAGGAATCAGTTTCCTTTCTACGAAGATGGTTGAGTGCAGCAAGTTCAAACTTTCCTTGTTAATGTAATCTAAAAGATGGCCAAGTTAACAGAGTCACCTCATTTGTAAAGTAGTTTGTTGAGAAAAGTACCATCTTTATTGCCGAACATTGTACTGTGTGAAATAAGCTCATTCGGTTCTAGGAATCACTTGCTTTCCTACAAAGAAGGTTGAGTGCAACAAGTTCAAACTTTCTTTGTTAATGTAATCTAAAAAGATGCACAACTTATTAGATGGGCCTCATTTCTAAAGTAGTTTTTTTAGAAAAGAAACATCTTCAGTACCATACACTGTACTGTGTGAAATAAGTTAATTCGCTTCTAGGAATAAGTTTAATTTCTACGAAGATGGTTGAGTGCAACAAGTTCAAACTTTCCTTGTTAATGTAATCTAAAATGATGGACAAGGTAGTAGATTCGCCTCATTTGTAAAGTAGTTTGTTCAGAAAACAAACATCTTCATTGCCAAACATTGTACTGTGTGAAATAAGCTCATTCGGTTCTAGGAATCAGTTGCTTTCCTATAAAGAAGGTTGAGTGCAGCAAGTTCAAACTTTCCTTGTTAATGTAATCTGAAAAGATGGACACTGAGTAGATTGGCCTCATTTCTAAAGTAGTTTGTTTACAAAACAAACATCTTCATTACCGATCATTATACTATGTGAAATGAGCTAGTTCGGTTCTAGGTATCACTTGCTTTCCTACGAAGAAGGTTGAGTGCAGCAAGTTCAAACTTTCCTAGTTTGTGTAATCTAACAAGATGTACAAGTTAGTGCATTCACCTCATTTCTAAAGTAGTTTCTTTAGAAAAGAAACATCATCAGTACTGAACACTGTACTGTGTGAAATAACGTAAACTGGTTCTAGGAATCAGTTTAATTCCTAAGAAGATGGTTGAGTGCAGCAAGCTCAAACTTCCCTTGTTAATGTAATCTAAAGAGATGGCCAAGTTATCAGAGTCACCTCATTTGTAAAGTAGTTTGTTGAGAAAATTAACATCTTTATTGCCGAACATTGTACTGTGTGAAATAAGCTCATTTTGTTCTAGGAATCACTTGCTTTCCTACAAAGAAGGTTGAGTGCAGCAAGTTCAAACTTTCCTTCTTAATGTCATCTTAAAAGATGCACAACTTAGTAGATTGGCCTCATTTCTAAAGTAGTTTCTTGAGAAAAGAAACATCTTTAGTACCGAACACTGTACTGTGTGAAATGAGTTAATTCGCTTCTAGGAATCAGTTTAATTTCTACGAAGAAGGTTGAGTGCAGCAAGTTCAAACTTTCCTAGTTTGGGTAATCTAACAAGATGTACAAGTTACTGGATTCGCGTCATTTCTAAATTAGTTTCTACAGAAAACAAACATCTTCAGTACCGAACACTGTACTGTGTGAAATAAGTTAATTAGGTTCCAGGAATCAGTTGTTTTCTTACAAAGAAGGTTGAGTGAAGCAAGTTCAAAGTTTCCTTGTTAATGTAATCTGAAAAGTTGCACAACTTAGTAGATTGGCCTCATTTCTAAAGTAGTTTGTTTAGAAAACAAACATCTTCATTACTGAACACTATAGTATGTGAAATGAGCTAGTTCGGTTCTAGGAATCACTTGCTTTCCTACGAAGAAGGTTGAGTGCAGCAAGTTCAAACTTTCCTCGTTTGTGTAATCTAACACGATGTACAAGTTAGTGGATTCGTGTCATTTCTACAGTGGTTTCCTTAAAAAACAAACATCTTCAGTAGTGAACACTGTACTGTGTGAAATAAGTTAATTCGGTTCTAGGAATCAGGTTCCTTTCTACGAAGATGGTTGAGTGCAGCAAGTTCAAACTTTCCTTGTTAATGTAATCTAAAGAGATGGCCAAGTTATCAGAGTCACCTCATTTGTAAAGTAGTTTGTTGAGAAAATTAACATCTTTATTGCCGAACATTGTACTGTGTGAAATAAAGCTCATTCTGTTCTAGGAATCACTTGCTTTCCTACAAAGAAGGTTGAGTGCAGCAAGTTCAAACTTTCCTTCTTAATGTCATCTTAAAAGATGCACAACTTAGTAGATTGGCCTCATTTCTAAAGTAGTTTCTTGAGAAAAGAAACATCTTTAGTACCGAACACTGTACTGTGTGAAATGAGTTAATTCGCTTCTAGGAATCAGTTTAATTTCTACGAAGAAGGTTGAGTGCAGCAAGTTCAAACTTTCCTAGTTTGTGTAATCTAACAAGATGTACAAGTTACTGGATTCGCGTCATTTCTAATTTAGTTTCTACAGAAAACAAACATCTTCAGTACCGAACACTGTACTGTGTGAAATAAGTTAATTAGGTTCTAGGAATCAGTTTCCTTTCTACGTAGATGGTTGAGTTTAGCAAGTTCAAACTTTCCTTGTTAATGTAATGTAAAAAGATGTCCAAGTTAGTAGATTCGCCTCATTTCTAAAGTAGTTTCTTTAGAAAATAAACCTAAATTGCCAAACTTTGTACTTTCTGAAATGAGCTAATTCGGTTCTAGGAATCAGTTTACTTTCTACAAAGATGGTTGAGTTTAACAAGTTCAAACTTTCCTTGTTAATGTGCTCTCAAAAGATGTCCAAGTTAGTAGATTTGACTCATTGGTAAAGTAGTTTGTTGAGAAAACAAACATCTTCATTGCCGAACATTGTACTGTGTGTAAAAAGCTAATTCGGTTCTAGAATTCAGTTGCTTTCCTACAAAGAAGGTTGAGTGCAGCCAGTTCAAACTTTCCTTGTTAATGTAATCTAAAAAGATGCACAACATAGTAGATTGGCCTCATTTCTAAAGTAGTTTTTTTAGAAAAGAAACATCTTCAGTACCGAACACTGTACTGTGTGAAATAAGTTAATTCACTTCTAGGAATCAGTTTAATTTCTACGAAGAAGGTTGAGTGCAGCAAGTTCAAACTTTCCTAGCTTGTGTAATCTAACAAGATGTACAAGTTAGTGCATTCGCCTCATTTCTAAAGTAGTTTCTGTAGAAAAGAATCATCTTCAGTACCGAACACTGTACTGTGTGAAATAAGGTAATTCGGTTCTAGGAATCAGTTAAATTTCTACGTAGATGGTTGAGTGCAGCAAGTTCAAGCTTTCCTTGTTAATGTAATCTAAAAAGATGCACAACTGAGTAGATTGGCCTCATTTCTAAAGTAGTTTGTTTACAAAACAAACATCTTCATTACCGAACACTATACTATGTGAAATGAGCTAATCTGGTTCTAGGAATCACTTGCTTTCCTATGAAGAAGGTTGAGTGCAGCAAGTTCAAACACTCCTCGTTCGTGTAATCTAACAAGATTTACAAGTTAGTGGATTCGCGTTGTTTCTAAAGTGGTTTCTTTAGAAAACAAACATCTTCAGTACTGAACACTGTACTGTGTGAAATAAGTTAATTCGGATCTAGGAATCAGTTTCCTTTCTACGAAGATGGTTGAGTGCAGCACGTTCAAACTTTCCTTGTTAATGTAATCTAAAAAGATGGCCAAGTTAGCAGTGTCACCTCATTTGTAAAATAGTTTGTTGAGAAAATTAACATCTTTATTGCCGAACATTGTACTGTGTGAAATAAGCTCATTCGGTTCTCGGAATCACTTGCTTTCCTACAAAGAAGGTTGAGTGCAGCAAGTTCAAACGTTCCTTGTTAATGGAATCTAAAAAGATGCACAAATTAGTAGATTGGCCTCATTTCTAAAGTAGTTTCTTGAGAAAAGAAACATCTTCAGTACCGAACACTGTACTGTGTGAAATGAGTTAATTCGCTTCTAGGAATCAGTTTAATTTCTACGAAGAAGGTTGATTGCAGCAACTTCAAACATTCCTTCTTAATGTAATCTAAAAAGATGGCCAAGTTAGAAAATTTGACTCATTGGTAAAGTACTTTGTTGAGAAAACAAACAGCCTCATTGCCGTACATTGTACTGTGAGAAATAAGCTCATTCGGTTCTAGGAATCAGTTGCTTTCCTATAAAGAAGGTTGAGTGCAGGAAGTTCAAACTTTCCTTGTTAATGTAATCTAAAAAGACGCACAACTTAGTAGATTGGCCTCATTTCTAAAGTAGATTGTTTAGAAAACAAACATCTTCATTACCGAACACTGTACTATGTGAAATAAGCTTGTTCCGTTCTAGGAATCACTTGCTTTCCTACGAAGAAGGTTGAGTGCATCAAGTTCAAACTTTCCTAGTTTGTGTAATCTAACAAGATGTACAAGTTAGTGGATTCGCCTCATTTCTACAGTACTTTCTTTAGAAAAGAAACTTCTTCAGTACCTAACACTGTACTGTGTGAAATAAGTGAATTCGCTTCTAGGAATCAGTTTAATTTCTACGAAGATGGTTGAGTGCAGCAATTTCAAACTTTCCTGGTTAATGTAATCTAAAAAGATGGCGAAGTGACTAGATTCGCCTCATTTGTAAAGTAGTTTGTTGAGAAAATTAACATCTTTATTGCCTAACATTGTACTGTGTGAAATAAGCTCATTGGGTTCTAAGAATCACTTGCTTTCCTACAAAGAAGGTTGAGTGCAGCAATTTCTAACTTTCCTTGTTAATGGAATCTAAAAAGATGCACAACTTAGTAGATTGGCCTCATTTCTAAAGTAGTTTCTTGAGAAAGAGACATCTTCAGTACCGAACACTGTACTGTGTGAAATGAGTTAATTCGCTTCTAGGAATCAGTTTAATTTCTACGAAGATGGTTGAGTGCAGCAAGTTCAAACTTTCCTAGTTTGTGTAATCTAACAAGATGTACAAGTTACTGGATTCGCGTCATTTTTAAATTAGTTTCTATAGAAAACAAACGTCTTCAGTACCGAAAACTGTACTGTGTGAAATAAGTTAATTTGGTTCTAGGAATCAGTTTCCTTTCTACGTAGATGGCTGAGTTTAGCAAGTTCAAACTTTCCTTGTTAATGTAATGTAAAAAGATGTCCAACGTAGTAGATTCGCCTCATTTCTAAAGTAGTTTCTTTAGAAAACAAACCTAAATGGCCAAACTTTGTACTGTGTGAAATGAGCTAATTCGGTTCTAGGAATCAGTTTACTTTCTACGAAGATGGTTGAGTTTAGCAAGTTGAAAATTTCCTTGTTAATGTGCTCTAAAAAGATGTCCACGTTAGTAGATTGGCCTCATTGGTAAAGTACTTTGTTGAGAAAACAAACATCTTCATTGCCGAACATTGTACTGTGTGTGAAAAGCTAATTCAGTTCTAGAATTCAGTTGCTTTCCTACAAAGAAGGTTGAGTGCAGCCAGTTCAAACTTTCCTTGTTAATGTAATCTAAAAAGATGCACAACGTAGTAGTTTGGCCTCATTTCTAAAGTACTTTCTTTAGAAAAGAAACATCTTCAGTACCGAACACTGTACTGTGCGAAATAAGTTAATTCGCATCTAGGAATCAGTTTAATTTCTACGAAGGAGGTTGAGTGCAGCAAGTTCAAACTTTCCTAGTTTGTGTAATCTAACAAGATGTACAAGTTAGTGCATTCGCCTCATTTCTACAGTAGTTTCTTTAGAAAAGAAACATCTTCTGTACCGAACACTGTACTGTGTGAAATAAGATAATTCGGTTCTAGGAATCAGTTAAATTTCTACGTAGATCGCTGAGTGCAGCAAGTTCAAGCTTTCCTTGTTAATGTAATCTAAAAAGATGCAAAACTTAGTAGATTGGCCTCATTTCTAAAGTAGTTTGTTTACAAAACAAACATCTTCATTACCGAACACTATACTATGTGAAATGAGCTAATTTCATTCTAAGAATCACTTGCATTCCTATGAAGAAGGTTGAGTGCAGCAAGTTCAAACTTTCCTCGTTTGTGTAATCTAACAAGATGTACAAGTTAGTGCATTCACGTTTTTTCTAAAGTGGTTTCTTTAGAAAACAAACATCTTCAGTACTGAACACTGTACTGTGTGAAATAAGTTAATTCGGATCTAGGAATCAGTTTCCTTTCTACGAAGATGGTTGAGTGCAGCACGTTCAAACTTTCCTTGTTAATGTAATCTAAGAAGATGGCCAAGTTAGCAGAGTCACCTCATTTGTAAAATAGTTTGTTGAGAAAATTAACATCTTTATTGACGAACATTGTACTGTGTGAAATAAGCTCATTCGGTCCTAGGAATCACTTGCTTTCCTACAAAGAAGGTTGAGTGCAGCAAGTTCAAACTTTCCTTGTTAATGGAATCTAAAAAGATGCACAAGTTAGTAGATTGGCCTCATTTCTAAAGTTGTTTCTTTAGAAAAGAAACATCTTCAGTACCGAACACTGTACTGTGTGAAATGAGTTAATTTCGCTTCTAGGAATCAGTTTAATTTCTACGAAGATGGTTGAGTGCAGCAAGTTCAAACTTTCCTAGTTTGTCTAATCTAACAAGATGTACAAGTTACTGGATTCTCGTCATTTCTAAATTAGTTTCTTTAGAAAACAAACATCTTCAGTACCAAACAGTGTTCTGTATAAAATAAGGTAATTCGGATCTAGGAATCAGTTTCCTTTCTGCGAAGATGGTTGAGTTTAGCAAGTTCAAACTTTCCTTGTTAATGTAATCTAAAAAGATGTCCAAGTTAGTAGATTCGCCTCATTTCTAAAGTAGTTTCTTTAGAAAAGAAACCTAAATTTCCAAACTTGTACTGTGTGAAATGAGCTAATACGGTTCTAGGAATCAGTTTACTTTCTACGAAGATGGTTGAGTTTAGCAAGTTCAAACTTTCCTTGTCAATGTGCTCTAAAAAGATGTCCAAGTTAGTAGATTTGCCTCATTGGTAAAGTAGTTTGTTGAGAAAACAAACGTCTTCATTGACGAACATTGTACTGTGTGTAAAAAGCTAATTCGGTTCTAGAATTCAGTTGCTTTCCTACAAAGAAGGTTGAGTGCAGCCAGTTCAAACTTTCCTTGTTAATGTAATCTAAAAAGATGCACAACGTAGTAGATTGGCCTCATTTCTAAAGTAGTTTCTTTAGAAAATAAACATCTTCAGTACCGAACACTGTACTGTGTGAAATAACTTAATTCGCTTCTAGGAATCAGTTTAATTTCTACGAAGAAGGTTGAGTGCAGCAAGTTCAAACATTCCTAGTTTGTGTAATCTAACAAGATGTACAAGTTAGTGCATTCGCCTCATTTCTAAAGTAGTTTCTTTAGAAAAGAAACATCTTCAGTTCTGAACACTGTACTGTGTGAAATAAGGTAATTCGGTTCTAGGAATCAGTTTAATTTCTACGAAGAAAGTTGAGTGCAGCAAGTTCAAACTCTGCTAATTTGTGTAATCTAACAAGATGTACAAGTTAGTGCATTCAGCCTCATTTCTAAAGTAGTTTCTTTAGAAAGAAACATCTTCAGTACCGAACACTGTACTGTGTGAAATAAGGTAATTCGGTTCTAGGAATCAGTTTAATTTCTACGTAGATGGTTGAGTGCAGCAAGTTCAAACTTTCCTTGTTAATGTAATCTAAAAAGATGCACAACTTAGTAGATTGGCCTCATTTCTAAAGTAGTTTGTTTACACAACAAACATCTTCATTACCGAACACTATACTATGTGAAATGAGCTAGTTCGGTTCTAGGAATCACTTGCTTTCCTCCGAGAAGAAGGTTGAGTGCAGCAAGTTCAAACTTTCCTTGTTAATGTAATCTGAAAAGATGCACAACTTAGTAGATTGGCCTCATTTCTAAAGTAGTTTCTTTAGAAAAGAAACATCTTCAGTACTGAACACTGTACTGTGTGAAATAAGGTAAATAGGTTCTAGGAATCAGTTTAATTTCTAAGAAGATGGTTGAGTGCAGCAAGTTCAACCTTTCCTTATTAATGTAATCTAAAAAGATGGCCAAGTTAGTAGATTCGCCTCATTTGTAAAGTAGTTTGTTGAGAAAATTAACATCCTCATTGCCGAACATTGTACTGTGTGAAATAAGCTCATTCGGTGATAGGAATCAGTTGCTTTCCTACAAAGAAGGTTGAGTGCAGCAAGTTCAAACTTTCATTGTTAATGTAATCTAAAAAGATGCACAACTTAGTAGATTGGCCTCATTTCTAAAGTAGATTGTTTAGAAAACAAACATCTTCATTACCGAACACTGTACTATGTGAAATAAGCTAGTTCCGTTCTTGGAATCACTTGCTTTCTGAAGAAGGTTGAGTGCAGCAAGTTCAAACTTTCCTAGTTTGTGTAATCTAACAAGATTGACAAGTTAGTGGATTCGCCTCATTTCTAAAGTACTTTCTTTAGAAAAGAAACATCTTCAGTACCGAACACTGTACTGTGTGAAATAAGTGAATTAAGCTTCTAGGAATCAGTTTAATTTCTACGAAGATGGTTGAGTGCAGCAACTTCAAACTTTCCTTGTTTATGAAATCTAAAAAGGTGGCCAAGTTAGTAGATTCGCCTCATTTGTAAAGTAGTTTGTTGAGAAAACAAACATCTTCATTGCCAAATATTGTACTGTGTGAAATAAGCTCATTCAGTATTAGGAATCAGTTGCTTTCCTATAAAGAAGGTTGAGTGCAGCCAGTTCAAATTTTCCTTGTTAATGTAATCTGAAAAGATGCACAACTTAGTAGGTTGTCCTCATTTCTAAAGTAGTTTGTTTACAAAACAAACATCTTCATTACTGAATACTATACTATGTGAAATGAGCTAGATCGGTTCTAGGAATTATTTGCTTTCCTACGAAGAAGGTTGAGTGCTGCAAGTTCAAACTTTCCTAGTTTCTGTAATCTAACAAGATATACAAGTTAGTGCATTCGCCTCATTTCTAAAGTAGTTTCTTTAGAAAAGAAACATCTTCAGTACTGAACACTGTACTGTGTGAAATAAGGTAAATCGGTTCTAGGAATCAATTTAATTTCTACGAAGATGTTTGAGTGCAGCAAGTGCAAACTTTCCTTGTAAATGTCATCTGAAAAGATGCACCACTTAGTAGATTGGCCTCATTTCTAAAGTAGTTTGTTTAGAAAACAAACATCTTCATTACCGAACACTGTACTATGTGAAATGAGCTGGTTCAATTCTGGGAATCACTGGTTTCCCTCGAAGAAGGTTGAGTGCAGCAAGTTCAAATTTTCCTAGTTTGTGTAATCTAACAAGATGTACAAGTTAGTGGATTCGCATCGTTTCTAAAGTGGTTTCTTTAGAAAAAGAAACATCTTCAGTACCGAACACTGTACTGTGTGAAATAAGTGAATTCGCTTCTAGGAATCAGTTTAATTTCTACGAAGATGGTTGAGTGCAGCAAGTTCAAACTTGACTTGTTAATGTAATCTGAAAAAAAGGTGGCCAAGTTAGTCGATTTGCCTCATTTGTAAAGTAGTTTGTTGAGAAAATTAACATCTTTATTGCCGAACATTGTACTGTGTGAAATAAGTTCATTCAGTTCTAGGAATCACTTGCTTTCCTACCAAGAAGGTTGAGTGCAGCAAGTTCAAACTTTCCTAGTTTGTGTAACATAACAAGATGTACAAGTTAGTGGATTCGCCTCATTTCTAAATCAGTTTCTTTAGAAAAGAAACATCTTCAGTACCTAACTCTGTACTGTGTGAAATAAGTTAATTCGGTTCAGGAATCAGTTTCCTTTCTACGAAGATGGTTGAATGTAGCAAGTTCAAACATTCCTTATTAATGTAATCTAAAAAGATGTTCAAGTTTGTAGATTTGCCTCATTTCTAAAGTAGTTTCTTTAGAAAACAAACCTAAATTACCAAACTTTGTACTGTGTGAAATGAGCTAGTTCGGTTCTAGGAATCACTTGCTTTCCTACGAAGAAGGTTGAGTGCAGCAAGTTCAAACTTTCCTCGTTTTGTAATCTAACAAGACGTACATGTTAGTGGATTCGCATTGTTTCTAAAGTGGTTTCTTTAGAAAACAAACAACTTCCGTACTGAACACTGTACTGTGTGAAATAAGTTAATTCGGTTCTATGAATCAGTTTCCTTTCTACGAAGATGGTTGAGTGCAACAAGTTCAAACTTTCCTTGTTAATGTAATCTAAAAAAGATGTCCAAGTTTGTAGATTTGCCTCATTGGTAAAGTAGTTCGTTGAGAAAACAAACATCTTCATTGCTGAACATTTTACTGTGTGAAAAAAATCTCATTCGGTTCTAGAATTTAGTTGCTTTCCTACAAAGACGGTCGAGTGCAGCAAGTTCAATCTTTCCTTGTTAATGTAATCGAAAAAGATGCACAACTTAGTAGATTGGCCTCATTTCTAAAACAGTTTCTTTAGAAAAGAAACGTCTTCTGTACTGAACACTGTACTGTGTGAAATAAGTTAGTTCGCTTCTAGGAGTCAGTTTAATTTCTACGAAGACGGTTGAGTGCAGTAAGTTCAAACTTTCCTTGTTAATGTAATCTAAAAAGAAGGCCAAGTTAGTAGATTCGCCTCATTTGTAAAGTAGTTTGTTGAGAAAACCAGCATCTTCATTGCCAAACATTGTCCGGTGTGAAATAAGCTCATTCGGTTCTAGGAATCAGTTGCTTATCTACAAAGAAGTTTGAGTGCAGCAAGTTCAAACTTTCCTTGTTAATGTAATCTAAAAAGATGCACAAGTTAGTAGATTGGCCTCATTTATAAAGTAGTTTGTTGAGAAAACAAACATCTTCATTACCGAACACTGTACTATGTGAAATGAGCTAGTTCGGTTCTAGGAATCACTTGCTTTCCTACAAAGAAGGTTGAGTGCAGCAAGTTCAAGCTTTCCTAGTTTGTGTAATCTAACAAGATGTATAAGTGAGTTTATTTGCGTCATTTCTAATGTGGTTCCTTTAGAAAACAAACGTCTTCAGTACTGAACACTGTACTGTGTAAAATAAGTTAATTCGGTTCTAGGAATCAGTTTCCTTTCAACGAAGATGGTTGAGGTTAGCAAGTTCAAACTTTCCTTGTTAATGTCATCTAAAAAGATGACCAAGTTAGCAGAGTCACCTCGTTTGTAAAGTAGTTTGTTGAGAAAATTAACATCTTTATTGCCGAACATTGTACTGTGTGAAATAAGCTCATTCGGTTCTAGGAATCACTTGCTTTCCTACAAAAAAGGTTGAGTGCAGCAAGATTAAACTTTCCGTGTTAATGTAATCTTAAAAGATACACAACTTAGTAGATTGGCCTCATTTCTAAAATAGTTTCTTTTGAAAAGAAACATTTTCAGTACCGAACACTGTACTGTGTGAAATAAGTTAATTCGCTTCTAGGAATCAGTTTAATTTCTCGAAGAAGGTTGAGTGCAGCAAGTTCAAACTTTCCTTGTTAATGTAATCTAAAAAGATGGCCAAGATAGAAGATTCGCCACATTTGTAAAGTACTTTGTTGAGAAAACACACATCTTCATTGCCGAACATTGTACTGTGTGAAATAAGCTCATTCGGTACTAGGAATCAGTTGCTTTCCTAGAAAGAAGGTTGAGTGCAGCAAGTTCAAACTTTCCGTGTTAATGTAATCTGAAAATTTGCACAACTTAGTATATTGGCCTCTTTTTAAAAGTAGTTTGTTTACAAAACAAACATCTTCATTACCGAACACTATACTATGTGAAATGAGCTAGTTCCGTTCTAGGAATCACTTGCTTTCCTACGAAGACGTTTGAGTGCAGCAAGTTCAAACTTTCCTGGTTTGTGTAATCTAAAAAGATGTACACGTTAGTGCATTTGCTCATTTCTAAAGTAGTTTCTTTAGAAAAGAAACATCTTCAGTAATGAACACTGTACTGTGAGAAATAAGGTAAATCGGTTCTAGGAATCAGTTAAATTTCTAAGAAGATGGTGGAGTGCAACAAGTTCAAACTTTCCTTGTAAATGTAATCTGAAAAGATGGCCAAGTTAGAAGATTCGCCTCCTTTGTAACGTACTTTGTTGAGAAAACAAACAACTTCATTGCCAAACATTGTACTGTGTGAAATAAGCTCATTCGGTTCTAGGAATCAGTTGCTTTCCTACAAAGAAGGTTGAGTGCAGCAAGTTCAAACTTCCCTTTTAATGTAATCTAAAAAGATGCACAACTTAGTAGATTGGCCTCATTTCTAAGGAGTTTGTTTAGCAAGCAAACATCTTCATTACCGAACACTGTACTATGTGAAATAAGCTAGTTCCGTTCTAGGAATCACTTGCTTTCCTACGAAGAAGGTTGAGTGCAGCAAGTTCAAATTTTCCTAGTTTGTGTAATCTAACAAGGTGTACAAGTTAGTGGATTCGTGTCATTTCTAAATTAGTTTCTTTAGAAAACAAACATCTTCAGTACCGAACACTGTAATGTGTGAAATAAGTTAATTCGGTTCTAGCAATCAGTTTCCTTTCTATGAAGATGGTTGAGTTTAGCAAGTTCAAACTTTCCTTGTTAATGTAATCTAAAAAAACGTCCAAGATAGTAGATTCACCTCATTTCTAAAGTAGTTTCTTTATAAAACAAACCTTCATTGCCAAACTTTGTACTGTGTGAAATGAGCTAATTCAGTCCTAGGAATCAGTTTACTTTCTACGAAGATGGTTGAGTTTAGCAAGTTCAATCTTTCCTTGTTAATGTGATCTAAAAAGATGTCCAAGTTAGTAGATTTGCCTCATTCGTAAAGTAGTTTGTTGAGAAAACAAACATCTTCATTTCCGAATATTGTACTGTGTTTAAAAAGCTAATTTAGTTCTAGAATTCAGTTGCTTTCCTACGAAGAAGGTTGAGTGCAGCAAGTTCAAACTTTCCCAGTTTGTTTAATCTAAGAAGATGTACAAGTTAGTGCATTCGCTCATATCTAAAGTAGTTTCTTTAGAAAAGGAACATCTTCAGTACCGAACACTGTACTGTGTGAAATAAGTTAATTCACTTCTAGGATTCAGTTTAATTTCTACGAAGAAGGTTGAGTGCAGCTAGTTTAAACTTTCCTTGTTAATGTATTCTAAAAAGATGGCCAAGTTAGAAGATTCGCCTCATTTGTAAAGTACTTTGTTGAGAAAACAAACATCTTCATTGCTGAACATTGTACTGTGTGAAATAAGCTCATTCGGTTCTCGGAATTAGTTGCTTTACTACAAAGAAAGTTGAGTGCAGCAAGTTCAAACTTTCCTTGTTAATGTAATCTAAAAAGTTGGCAAAGTTAGAAGATTCGCCTCATTTGTAAAGTACTTTGTTGAGAAATCAAACATTTTCATTGCCGAACATTGTATTGTGTGAAATAAGCTCATTTGGTTCTAGGAATCAGTTGCTTTCCTACAAAGAAGGGTGAGTGCAGCAAGTTCAAACATTCCTTGTTAATGTAATCAAAAAGATGGCCAAGTTAGTAGATTCGCCTCATTTCTAAAGTAGTTTCTTTAGAAAACAAACCTTCATTGCCAAACTTGTACTATGTGAAATGAGCTAATTCGGTTCTAGGAATCAGTTTACTTTCTACGAAGATGGTTGAGTTTAGCAAGTTCAAACTTTCCTTGTTAATGTAATCTAAAAAGATGGACAACTTAGTAGATTGGCCTCATTTCTAAAATAGTATCTTTCGAAAAGAAACATCTTCAGTACCTAACACTGTACTGTGTGAAATAATTTAATTCGCTTCTAGGAATCAGTTTAATTTCTACGAAGAAGGTTGAGTGCAGCAAGTTCAAACTTTCCTTGTTAATGTAATCTAAAAAGTTGGCAAAGTTAGAAGATTCGCCTCATTTGTAAAGTACTTTGTTGAGAAATCAAACATTTTCATTGCCGAACATTGTATTGTGTGAAATAAGCTCATTTGGTTCTAGGAATCAGTTGCTTTCCTACAAAGAAGGGTGAGTGCAGCAAGTTCAAACATTCCTTGTTAATGTAATCAAAAAGATGGCCAAGTTAGTAGATTCGCCTCATTTCTAAAGTAGTTTGTTGAGGAAACAAACATCTTCATTGCCAAACATTCTACTCTGTGAAATAAGCTCATTCGGTTCTAGGAATCAGTCGCTTTCCCATAATGAAGGTTGAGTGCAGCATGTTCAAAGTTTCCTTGTTAATGTAATCTGAAACGAAGCACAACTTAGTAGATTGGCCTCATGTCTAAAGTAGTTTGTTTAGAAAACAAACATCTTCATTACCGAATACTGTACTATGTGAAATGAGCTAGTTCGGTTCTTGGAATCACTTGCTTTCCTACAAAGAAGGTTGAGTGCTGCAAGTTCAAACTTTCCTCGTTTGTGTAATCTAACAAGATGTACAAGTTAGTGGTTTGCGTGGTTTCTAAAGTGGTTTCTTTAGAAAACAAACATCTTCAGTACTGAGCACTGTACTGTGTGAAATAAGTTAAATCGGATTTGGAATCAGTCTCCTTTCTCCGAAGATGGTTGAGTGCAGCAAGTTCAAACTTTTATGGTCAATGTAATATAAAAAGATGGCCAAGTTAGCAGATTCACCTTATTGGTAAGGTAGTTTTTGAGAAAATTAACATCTTTACTGCCGAACATTGTACTGTGTGAAATAAGCTCATTCGGTTCTAGGAATCAGTTGCTTTCCTACAAAGAAGGTTGAGGGCAGCAAGTTCAAAACTTCCTTGTTAATGTAATCTAAAAAGATGGACAACTTAGTAGATTGGCCTCATTTGTAAAGTCGTTTCTTCGAAAAGTAACATCTTCAGTACCGAACACTGTACTGTGTGAAATGAGTTAATTCGCTTCTAGGTATCGGTTTACTTTCTATGAAGAAGGTTGAGTGCAGCAAGTTCAAATTTACCTAGTTTGTGTAATCTAACAAGATGTATAAGTTAGTGGATTCGCCTCATTTCTAACGTATGTCCTTCAGAAAAGAAACATCTTCAGTTCCAAATACTGAACTGTGTGAAATAAGTTAATTCAGTTCTAGGAATCAGTTTAATTTCTATGAAGACGGTTGAGTTTAGCAAGTTCAAACTTTCCTTGTTAATGAAATCTAAAAAGATGTCCAAGTTAGGAGATTTGCCTCATTGGTAAAGTAGTTCGTTGAAAAAACAATCATCTTCATTGCTGAACATTGTACTGTGTGAAAAAGCTCATTTGGTTCTAGAATTCAGTTGCTTTCCTACAAAGACGGTTAAGTGCAGCAAGTTCAAACTTTCCTTGATAATGTAATCTAAAAAGATGCACAACTTAGTAGATTGGCCTCATTTCTAAAGTAGTTTCTTTAGAAAAGAAACATCTTCAGTACCGAACACTGTACTGTGTGAAATAAGTTAATTCGCTTCTAGGAATCAGTTTAATTTCTACGAAGAAGGTTGAGTGCAGCAAATTCAAACTTTCCTTGTTAATGTAATCTAAAAAGATGGCCAAGTTAGAAGATTCACCTCATTTGTAAAGTACTTTGTTGAGAAAACAAACATCTTCATTGCCGAACATTGTACTGTGTACAATAAGCTCATTCGGTTCTAGGAAGCAGTTGCTTTCCTACAAAGCAGGTTGAGTGCATCAAGTTCAAATTTCCTTGTTAATGTAATCTGAAAATTTGCACAACTTAGTAGATTGGCCTCATTTCTAAAGTAGTTTGTTTAGAAAACAAACATCTTCATTAACGAACACTATAGTATGTGAAATGAGCTAGTTAGGTTCTAGGAATCACTTGCTTTTCCTACGAAGAAGGTTGAGTGCAGCAAGTTCAAATTTTCCTAGTTTGTGTAATCAAACAAGATATACAAGTTAGTGGATTTGCCTCATTTCTAATGTAGTTCCTTTAGAAAAGAAACATCTTCAGTACCAAACACTGTACTGTGTGAAATAAGTTAATTCGCTTCTAGGAATCAGTTTAATTTCTATGAAGAAGGTTGAGTGCAGCAAGTTCAACCTTTCCTTGTTAATGTAATCTATAAAGATGGCCAAGTTAGAAGATTCGCCTCATTTGTAAAGTACTTTGTTGAGAAAACAAACATCTTCATTGCGAACCTTGTACTGTGTGAAATAAGCTCATTCGTTTCTAGGAATCAGTTGCTTTCCTACAAAGAATGTTGAGTGCAGCAAGTTCAAACCTTCCTTGTTAATGTAATCTAAAAAGATGTCCAAGTTAGTAGATTTGCCTTATTTGTAAAGTAGTTTGTTGAGAAAACAAACATCTTCATTGCCGAACATTGTACTGTGTGAAAAAAGCTAATTCAGATCTAGAATTCAGTTGCTTTCCTATAAAGACGGTTGAGTGCAGCAAGTTCAAACATTCCTTGTTAATGTAATCTCAAAAGATGCACAACTTAGTGGATTCGTCTCATTGCTAAAATAATTTCTTTAGAAAAGAAACATCTTCAGTACCGAACACTATACTGTGTGAAATAAGTTAATTCGCTTTTAGGAATCAGTTTAATTTCTACGAAGATGGTTGAGTGCAGCCAGTTCAAACTTTCCTTGTTAATGTAATCTGCAAAGATGGCCAAGTTAGTAGATTCACCTCATTTGTACAGTAGTTTGTTGAGAAAACAAACATCTTCATTTCCGAACATTGTACTGTGTGAAAAAAGCTAATTCGGATCTAGAATTCAGTTGCTTTCCTACAAAGACGGTTGAGTGCAGAAAGTTCAAACATTCCTTTTTAATGTATTCTAAAAAGATGCACAACTTAGTGCATTCGCCTCATTTCTAAAGTAATTTCTTTAGAAAAGAAACATCTTCAGTAATGGAACACTGTACTGTCTGTAATGTTAATTCGCTTCTAGGAATCAGTTTAAATTCTACGAAGATGGTTGAGTCCAGCAAGTTAAAACTTTCCTTGTTAATGTAATCTAAAAAGATGGCCAAGTTTCTAGATTCGCCTCATTTGTAAAGTACTTTGTTGAGAAAACAAACATCTTCATTGCCGAACATTGTACTGTGTGAATTAAACTCATTCGGTTCGAGGAATCACTTGCTTTCCTACAAAGAAGGTGTAGTGCAGCAAGTTCAAACATTCCTTGTTAATGTAACATAAAAACATGCACAACTTAGTAGATTGGCCTCATTTCTAAAGTAGTTTGTTTAGAAAAGAAACATCTTCATTACCAAACACTGTACTATGTGAAATAAGGTAGTTTTGTTCTAGTAATAACTTGCTTTCCTACGAAGAAGGTTGATTGCAGCAAGGTCAAACTTTCCTAGTTTCTGGAATCTAAGAAGATGCACAAGTTAGTGGATTCGCGTCATTTCTGAAGTAGTTTCTTTAGAAAACACACATCTTCAGTACCGAAAATTGTACTGTGTTAAATAAGTTAATTCAGTTCCAGGAATCAGTTTCCTTTCTACGAATATGGTTGAGTTTAGCAAGTTCAAACTTTCCTTGGTAATGTAATCTAAAAAGATGTCCAAGTTAGTAGATTCGCCTCATTTCTAAAGTAGTTTCTTTAGAAAAAAAACCTTCATTGCCAAACATTGTGCTGTATGAAATAAGCTTATTCGGTTCTAGGAATCACTTTACTTTCTACGAAGATGTTTGAGTTTAGCAAGTTCAAACATTCCTTGTTAATGTACTCTAAAAAGATGTCCAAGTTAGTAGATTTGCCTCATTGGTAAAGTAGTTTGTTGAGGGAAACAATCATCTTCATTGCGGAACATTGTACTGTGTGTAAAAAGCTAATTCGGTTCTAGAATTCAGTTGCTTTCCTACAAAGACGGTTGAGTGGGGAAAGTTCAAACTTTCCGTGTTAATGTAATCTAAAAAGATGCAAAACTTCGCAGATTGGCCTCATTTCTAAAGTAGTTTCTTTAGTAAAGGAACATCTTCAGTACCGAACACTGTACTGTGTGAAATAAGTTAATTCGCTTCTAGGAATCAGTTTAATTTCTACGAAGAAGGTTGAGTGCAGCAAGTTCAAACTTTCCTTGTTAATGTAATCTAAAAAGATCCACAACTTAGTAGATTGGCCTCATTTCCAAAGTAGTTTGTTTGGAAAACAAACATCTTCATTACCGAACACTCTACTATGTGAAATGAGCTAGTTCGGTTCTAGGAATCACTTGCTTTCCTACAAAGAAGGTTGAGTGCAGCAAGTTCAAACTTTCTTAGTTTGTGTAATCTAACAAGATGTACAAGTTAATGGATTCACGTCATTTCTAAAGTGGTTCCTTTAGAAAACAAACATCATCAGTACTGAACAGTGTCCTGTGTGAAATAAGTTAATTCTGTTCTAGGAATCAGTTTCCTTTCTACGAAGATGGTTGAGTGCAGCAAGTTCAAACTTTCCTTGTTAATGTAATCTAAAAAGATGGCCAAGTTAGGAGAGTCACCTCATTTGTAAAGTAGTTTGTTGAGAAAATTAACATCTTTATTGCCGAACCTTGTACTGTGTGAAATAAGCTCATTCGGTTCTAGGAATCACTTGCTTTCCTACAAAGAAGGTTGAGTGAAGCAAGTTCAAACTTTCCTTGTTAATGTAATCTAAAAAGATGCACAACTTAGTATATTGGCCTCATTTCTAACGTAGATTCTTTCGAAAAGAAACATCTTCAGTATTGAACACTGTACTGTGTGAAATAACTTAATTCGCTTCTAGGAATCAGTTTAATTTCTACGAAGATGGTTGAGTGCAGCAAGTTCAAACTCCTTTTGAAGGTAATCTCAAAAGATGGCCAAGTTAGAAGATTCGCCTCATTTGTAAAGTAGTTTGTTGAGAAAACAAACATCTTCATTGCCGAACATTATACTGTGTGAAAAAAGCTAATTCGGTTGTAGAATTCAGTTGCTTTCCTACAAAGACGGTTGAGTGCAGCAAGTTCAAACTTTCTTTGTTAATGTAATCTAAAAAGATGCACAACTTAGTAGATTGGCCTCATTTCTAAAGTTGTTTCTTTAGAAAAGAAACATCTTCAGTACCGAACACTGTACTGTGTGAAATAAGTTAATTCGCTTCTAGGAATCAGTTTAATTTCTACGAAGAAGGTTGAGTGCAGCAAGTTCAAACTTTCCTAGTTTTGGTAATCTAACAAGATGTACAAGTTAGTTGACTGGCGTCATATCTAAAGTAGTTTTTTAGAAAACAAACCTTCATTGCCAAACATTGTACTGTGTGAATTGAGCTAATTCGGTTCTAGGAATCAGTTTACTTTCTATGAAGATGGTTGAGTGCAGCAAGTTCAAACGTTCCTTGTTAATGTAATCTAAAAAGATGTCCAAGTTAGTAGATTTGACTCATTTGTAAGGAAGTTTGTTCAGAAAACAAACATCTTCATTGCGGAATATGGTACTGTGTGAAAAAGGTAATTTGAATCTAGAAATCATTCGCTTTACTACAAAGAAGGTTGAGTGCAGCAATTTCAAACATTCCTTGTTAATATAATCTAAAAAGATGCACAACTTAGTGGATTCGCCTCATTTCTAAAGTAATTTCTTTAGAAAAGAAACATCTTCAGTACCAAACACTGTACTGTGTGAAATAAGGTAATTCGGTTCTAGGAAATCAGTTTAATTTCTACGAAGATGGTTGAGTGCAGCAAGTTCAAACTTTCCTTGTTAATGTAATTTAAAAAGATGGCCAAGTTAGTAGATTCGCCTCATTTGTAAAGTAGTTTGTTGAGAAAACAAACATCTTCATTGCCAAACATTGTACTGTGTGAAATAATCTCATTCGGTTCTAGGAATCAGTTGCTTTCCAACAAAGAAGGTTGAGTGCAGCAAGTTCAAACTTTCCTTGTTAATGTAATCTGAAAAGTTGCACAACTTTGTAGATGGGCCTCATTTCTAAAGTAGTTTGTTTAGAAAACAAACATCTTCATTACCGAACACTATAATATGTGAAATGAGACAGTTCGGTTCTAGGAATCACTTGCTTTCCTATGAAGAAGGTTGAGTGCAGCAAGTTCAAACTTTCCTCGTTTGTGTAGTCTAACAAGATTTACAAGTTAGTGGATTCGCGTCATTTTTAAAGTGGTTTCCTTATAAAAGAAACATCTTCAGTAGTGAACACCGTACTGTGTGAAATAAGTTAATTCGGTTCTAGGAGTCAGTTTCCTTTCTGCGAAGATGGTTGAGTGCAGCAAGTTCAAACTTTCCTTGTTAATGTAATCTAAAAAGATGGCCAAGTTAGCAGAGTCACCTCATTTGTAAAGTAGTTTGTTGAGAAAATTAACATCTTTATAGCCGAACATTGTACTGTGTGAAATAAGCTCATTCGGTTCTAGGAATCACTTGCTTTCCTACAAAGAAGGTTGAGTGCAGCAAGTTCAAACTTTCCTTGTCAATGTAATGTAAAAAGATGCACAACTTAGTAGATTGGCCTCATTTCTAAAGTAGTTTCTTTAGAAAAGAAACATCTTCAGTACCGAACACTGTACTGTGTGAAGTAAGTTATTTCGCTTCTAGGAATCAGTTTAATTTCTACAAAGAAGGTTGAGTGCAGCAAGTTCAAACTTTCCTTGTTAATGTAATCTAAAAAGATGGCCAAGTTAGAAGATTCGCCTGATTTGTAAAGTACTTTGTTGAGAAAACAAACATCTTCATTGCCGAACATTGTACTGTGTGAAATAAGCTCATTCGGTTCTAGGAATCACTTGCTTTCCTACAAAGAAGGTTGAGTGCAGCAAGTTCAAACTTTCCTTGATAATGTAATCTAAAAAGGTTCACAACTTAGTAAATTGGCCTCATTTCTAAAGTAGATTCTTTGGAAAAGAAACATCTTCAGTACCGAACACTTTAATGTGTGAAATAAGTTAATTCGCTTCTAAGAGTCAGTTTATTTTCTACGAAGAAGGTTGAGTGCAGCAGGTTCAAACGTTCCTTGTTAATGTAAACTAAAAAGATGCACAACTTAGTAGATTGGCCTCATTTGTAAACTACTTTGTTGAGAAAACAATCATCTTCATTGCCGAACATTGTACTGTGTGAAATAAGCTCATTCGTTCTAGGAATCAGTTGCTTTCCTACAAAGAAGGTTGAGTGCAGCAAGTTCAAACTTTTCTTATTAATGTAATGTAAAAAGATGCACAACTTAGTAGATTGGCCTCATTTCTAAAGTAGTTTGTTTAGAAAACAAACAGCTTCATTACCAAACACAGTACTATGTGAAATAAGCTAGTTCCGTTCTAGGAATCACTTGGTTTCCTATGAAGAAGTTTGAGTGCAGCAAGTTCAAACTTTCCTAGTTTGTGTAATCTAACAAGATGTACAAGTTAGTGGATTCACCTTATTTCTAAAGGAGTTTCTTTAGAAAAGAAACAACTTCAGTACCGAACACTGTACTATGTGAAATAAGTGAATTCGCTTCTAGGAATCAGTTTAATTTCTACGAAGATGGTTGAGTGCAGCAAGTTCAAACTTTCCTTGTTAATGTAATCTAAAAAAATGGCCAATTTAGTAGATTAGCCTCATTTGTAAAGTAGTTTGTTGAGAAAACAAACATCTTCATTGCGAAACATTGTACTCTGTGAAATAAGCTCATTCGGTTCTAGGAAGCAGTTGCTTTCCTACAAAGAAGGTTGAGTGCAACAAGTTCAAACTTTCCTTGTTAATGTAGTCTGAAAAGTTGCACAACTTAGTAGATTGGCCTCATTTCTAAAGTAGTTTGTTTACAGAACACACATCTTCATTACCGAACACTATACTATGTGAAATGAGCTAGTTCGGTTCTAGGAATCACTTGCTTTCCTACGAAGAAGGTTGAGTGCAGCAAGTTCAAACTTTCCTAGTTTGTGTAATCTAACAAGATGTAGAAGTTAGTGGATGCGCCTCATTTCTAAAGTAGTTTATTTAGAAAAGAAACATCTTCAGTACTGAACACTGTACTGTGTGAAATAAGGTATCGGTTCTAGGAATCAGTTTAATATCTATGAAGATGGTTGAGTTCAGCAAGTTCAAACTTTCCTTGTTAATGTAATCTAAAAAGATGGTCAAGTTAGTAGATTCGCCTCATCTGTAAAGTAGTTAGTTGAGAAAACAAACATCTTCATTGCGAACATTGTACTGTGTGAAATAAGCTCATTCGGTTCTAGGACTCAGTTGCTTTCCTACAAAGAAGGTAGAGTGCAGCAAGTTCAAAGTTTCCTTGTTAATGTAATCTAAAAAGATGCACAACTTAGTAGATTGGTCTCATTTCTAAAGTAGTTTGTTTAGAAAACAAACATCTTCATTACCGAACACTGTACTGTGTGAAGTAAGCTAGTTCCGTTCTAGGAATCACTTGCTTTCCTACAAAGAAGGTTGAGTGCAGCAAGTTCAAACTTTCCTAGTTTGTGTAATCTAACAAGATGTACAAGTTAGTGGATTCGCCTCATTTCTAAAGTAGTTTCTTTAGAAAAGAAACATCTTCAGTACCGAACACTGTACTGTGTGAAATAAGTGAATTCGCGTGTAGGAATCACTTTAATTTCTACGAAGAAGGTTGAGTGCAGCAAGTTCAAACTGTCCTTTTTAATGTAATCTAAAAAGATGGCCAAGTTAGTAGATTCGCCTCATTTGTAAAGTAGTTTGTTGAGAAAACAAACATCTTCATTGCCCAACCATTGTACTGTGTGAAATAAGCTCATTCGGTTCTAGGAATCAGTTGCTTTCCTATAAAGAAGGATGAGCGTAGCAATTTCAAACTTTCCTTGTTAATGTAATCTGAAAAGATGCACAACTTAGTACATTGGCCTCATTTCTAAAGTAGTTTGTATAGAAAACAAACATCTTCATTACCGAATACTATACTATGTGAAATGAGCTAGTTCGATTCTAGGAATCACTTGCTTTCCTACGAAGAAGGTTGAGTGCAGCAAGTTCAAACGTTCCTAGTTTTTATAATCTAACAAGATGTACAAGGTAGTGGAGTCGCGTCATTTCTAAATTAGTTTCTTTAGAAAAACATCTTCAGTACCGAACACTGTACTGTGTGAAATAAGTTAATTCAGTTCTAGGAATCAGTTTCCTTTCTACGAAGATGGTTGAGTTTAGCAAGTTCAAACTTTCCTTGTAACTGTAATCTAAAAAGATGTCCAAGTTAGTACATTCGCCTCATTTCTAAATTAGTTTCTTTAGAAAACAAACATCTTCAGTACCGAACACTGTACTGTGTGAAATAAGTGAATTCGCTTCTAGGAATCAGTTTAATTTCTATGAAGATGGTTGAGTGCAGCAAGTTCAAACTTTCCTTGTTAATATAATCTAAAAAGATGGCCAAGTTAGGAGATTCACCTCATTTGTAAAGTAGTTTGTTGAGCAAACAAACATCTTCATTGCCAAACATTGTACTGTGTGAAATAAGCTCATTCAGTATTAGGAATCAGTTGCTTTCCTATAAAGAAGGTTGAGTGCAGCAAGTTCAAACTTTCCTTGTTAATGTAATCTGAAAAGATGCACAACGTAGTAGATTGGCCTCATTTCTAAAGTAGTTTGTTTACAAAACAAACATCTTCATTACCGAACACTATACTATTTGAAATGAGCTAGTTCGGTTATAGGAATTACTTGCTTTCCTACGAAAAAGGATGAGTGCAGCAAGTTCAAACTTTCCTAGTTTGTGTAAATTAACAAGATATACAAGTTAGTGCATTCGCCTCATTTCTAAAGTAGTTTCTTTAGAAAAGAAACATCTTCAGTACTGAACACTGTACTGTGTGAAATAAGGTAAATCGGTTCTAGGAATCAGTTTAATTTCTACGAAGATGGTTGAGTGCAGCAAGTTCAAACTTTCCTTGTTAATGTAATCTAAAAATGCACAACTTAGCAGATTGGCCTCATTTCTAAAGTAGTTTGTTTACAAAACAAACATCTTCATTACAGAAGACTATACTATGTGAAATGAGCTAGTTCGGTTCTAGGAATCACTTGCTTTCCTACGAAGAAGGATGAGTTTAGCAAATTCAAACATTCCTCGTTTGTGTAATCTAACAAGATGTACAAGTTAGTGGATTCGCGTCATTTCCAAAGTGGTTTCTTTAGAATACAAACATCTTCAGTACTGAACACTGTACTGTGTGAAAAAAGTTAATTCGGTTCTAGGAATCAGTTTCCGTTCTACGTAGATGGTTGAGTGCAGCAAGTTCAAACTTTCCTTGTTAATGTAATCTAAAAAGATGGCCAAGTTAGCAGAGTTACCTCATTTGTAAAATAGTTTGTTGAGAAAATTAACATCTTTATAGCCGAACCTTGTACTGTGTGAAATAAGGTCATTCGGTTATAGGAATCACTTGCTTTCCTACAAAGAAGGTTGAGTTCAGCAAGTTCAAACTTACCTTGTTAATGTAATCTAAAAAGATGCACAACGTAGTAGATTGGCCTCATTTCTAAAGTAGTTTGTGTAGAAAACAAACATCTTCATTAACGAACACTATACTATGTGAAATGAGCTAGTTCGGTTCTAGGAATCACTTGCTTTCCTACGAAGATGGTTGAGTGCAGCAAGTTCAAACTTTCCTAGTTTGTGTAATCTAAGAAGATGTACAAGTTAGTGGATTCACGTAATTCCTAAATTAGTTTCTTTAGAAAACAAACATCTTCATTATCGAACACTGTACTGTGTGAAATAAGTTAATTCGGTTCTAGGAATCAGTTTCCTTTCTACGAAGATGGTTGAGTTTAGCAAGTTCAAACTTTCCTTGTTAATGTAATCTAAAAAGATGTCCAAGTTAGTAGATTCGCCTCATTTCTAAAGTCGTTTCTTTAGAAAACAAACCTAAATTGCCAAACTTTGTACTGTGTGAAATGAGCTAATTCGGTTCTAGGAATCCGTTTACTTTCTATGAAGATGGTTGAGTTTAGCAAGTTCAATCTTTCCTTGTTAATGTTCTCTAAAAAGATGTCCAACTTAGCAGATTCACCTCATTTGTAATGTGGTTTCTTTAGAAAACAAACATCTTCAGTACTGAGCACTGTACTGTGTGAAATAAGTTAATTCTTTTCTAGGAATCAGTTTCCTTTCTACGAAGATGGTTGAGTGCAGCAAGTTCAAACTTTCTTTGTTAATGTAATCTAAAAAGCTGGCCACGTTAGCAGAGTCACCTCATTTGTAAAATAGTTTGTTGAGAAAATTAACATCTTTATTGCCGAACATTGTACTGTGTGAAATAAGCTCATTCGGTTCTAGGAATCAGTTGCTTTCCTACAAAGAAGGTTGAGTGCAGCAAGTTCAAACTTTCCTTGTTAATGTAATCTGAAAAGATGCACAACTTAGTAGATTGGCCTCATTTCTAACGTAGTTTCTTTAGAAAACAAACATCTTCATTACCGAATACTGTACTATGTGAAATGAGCTAGTTCGAATCTAGGAATAACTTGCTTTCCTACGAAAAAGGTTGAGTGCAGCAAGTTCAAACTTTCCTAGTTCGTGTAATCTAACAAGATGTACAAGATAGTGGTTTCAAGTCGTTTCTAAAGTGGTTTCTTTAGAAAACAAACATCTTCAGTACTGAGCACTGGACTGTGTGAAATAAGTTAATTCGGTTCTAGGAATCAGTTTCCTTTCTACAAAGATGGTTGAGTGCAGCAAGTTCAAACTTTCCTTGTTAATGTAATCTAAAAAGATGGCCAACTTAGCAGATTCACCTCATTTGTAAGGTAGTTTTTGAGAAAATTAACATCTTTATTGCCGAACTTTGGACTGTGTGAAATAAGCTCATTCAGTTCTAGGAATCAGTTGCTTTCCTACAAAGAAGGTTGAGTGCAGCAAGTTCAAACTTTCTAGATAATGTAATCGAAAAGATGCACAACTTAATAGATTGGCCTCATTTCTAAAGTAGTTTCTTGAGAAAAGAAACAACTTCAGTACCGAACACTGTACTGTGTGAAATAAGCTAATTCGCTTCTAGGAATCAGTTTAATTTCTACGAAGAAGGTTGAGTGCAGCAAGTTCAAACTTTCCTTGTTAATGTAATCTAAAAAGATGGCTAAGTTAGAAGATTCGCCTCATTTGTAAAGTTCTTTGTTGAGAAAATAAACATCTTCATTGCCAAACATTGTACTGTGTGAAATAAGCTCATTCCGTTCTAGGAATCAGTTGCTTTCCTACAAAGAAGGTTGAGTGCAGCAAGTTCAAACTTGCCTTGTTAATGTAATCTAAAAAGATGCACAACTTAGTAGATTGGCCTCATTTCTAAAGTAGTTTGTTTAGAAAACAAACATCTTCATTACTGAACACTGTACTATGTGAAATAGGCTAGTTCCGTTCTAGGAATCACTTGCTTTCCTATGAAGAAGGTTGAGTGCAGCCAGTTCAAACGTTCCTAGTTTGTGTAATCTAACAAGATGTACAAGTTAGTGGATTCGCCTCATTTCTATAGTAGTTTCTTTAGAAAAGAAACATCTTCAGTACCGAACACTGTGCTGTGTGAAATAAGGTAATTCGGTTCTAGGAATCATTTTAATTTCTATGAAGATGGTTGAGTTCAGCAAGTTCAAACTTTCCTTGTTAATGTAATCTAAAAAGATGGCCAAGTTAGTAGATTCGCCTCATTGTTAAAGTAGTTTCTTGAGAAAACAAACATCTTCATTGCGAACATTGTACTGTGTGAAATAAGCTCATTCGGTTCTAGGAATCAGTTGCTTTCCTAAAAAGAAGGTTGAGTGCAGCAAGTTCAAACTTTCCTTGTTAATGTAATCTAAAAAGATGCACAATTTAGTAGATTGGTCTCATTTCTAAAGTAGTTTGTTTAGAAAAAAAAAACATCTTCATTAACGAACACTGTACTATGTGAAATAAGCTACTTCCGTTGTAGGAATCACTTGCTTTCCTACAAAGAAGGTTGTGTGCAGCAAGTTGAAACTTTCCTAGTTTGTGTAATCTAACAAGATGTACAAGTAAGTGGATTCGCCTCATTTCTAAAGTAGTTTCTTTACAAAAGAAACATCTTCAGTACCGAACACTGTACTGTGTCAAATAAGTGAATTCACTTCTAGGAATCAGTTTAATTTCTACGAAGATGGTTGAGTGCAGCAAGTTCAAACTTTCCTAGTTTGTACGATCTAACAAGATGTACAAGTTAGTGCATTTGCCTCATTTCTAAAGTAGTTTGTTTAGAAAAGAAACATCTTCAGTACTGAACACTGTACTGTGTGAAATAAGGTAAATCGGTTCTAGGAATCAGTTTAATTTCTACGAAGATGGTTGAGTGCAGCAAGTTCAAACTTTCTTTGTTAATGTAATCTAAAAAGAGGCACAATTTAGTAGATTGGCCTCATTTCTAAAGTAGTTTGTTTACAAAACAAACATCTTCATTACTGAAGACTATACTATGTGAAATGAGCTAGTTCGGTTCTAGGAATCACGTGCTTTCCTACGAAGAAGGATGAGTGTAGCAAATTCAAACTTTCCTCGTTTCTGTAGTCTAACAAGATGTACAAGTTAGTGGATTCGCATCGTTTCCAAAGTGGTTTCTTTAGAAAATAAACATCTTCAGTACTGAACACTGTACTGTGTGAAAAAAGTTAATTCGGTTCTAGGAATCAGTTTCCTTTCTACGTAGATGGTTGAGTGCAGCAAGTTCAAACTTTCCTTGTTAATGTAATCTAAAAAGATGGCCAAGTTAGCAGAGTCACCTCATTTGTAAAATAGTTTGTTGAGAAAATTAACATCTTTATACCCGAACATTGTACTGTGTGAAATAAGCTCATTCGGTTCTAGGAATCACTTGCTTTCCTACAAAGAAAGTTGAGTGCAGCAAGTTCAAACTTACCTTGTTAATGTAATCTAAAAAGATGCACAACTTAGTAGATTGGCCTCATTTCTAAAGTAGTTTGTTTAGAAAAGAAACATCTTCAGTACCGAACACTGTACTGTGTGAAATGAGTTTATTCACTTCTAGGAATCAGTTTAATTTCTGCGAAGATGGTTGAGTGCAGCAAGTTCAAACTTTCCTAGTTTGTGTAATCTAACAAGATGTACAAAGTTAGAAGATTTGCGTCATTTCTAAATTAGTTTCTTTAGAAAACAGACATGTTCAGTACCGAACACTGTACTGTGTGAAATAAGTTAATTCGGTTCTAGGAATCAGTTTCCTTTCTACGAAGATGGTTGAGTTTAGCAAGTTCAAACTTTCCTTGTTAATGTAATCTAAAAACATGCCGAGTTAGTAGATTCGCCTCATTTCTAACGTAGTTTCTTTAGAAAACAAACCTATATTGCCAGACTTAGTACTGTGTGAAATGAGCTAATTCGGTTCTAGGAATCAGTGTACTTTGTACGAAGATGGTTGAGTTAAGCAAGTTCAAACTTTCCTTGTTAATGTGCTCTCAAAAGATGTCCAAGTCAGTAGATTTGCCTCATTGGTAAAGGAGTTTGTTGAGAAAACAAACATCTTCATTGCTGAACATTGTACTGTATCAAAAAAGCTAATATAGTTCTACTATTCAGTTGCTTTCCTACAAAGAACGTTTAGTGCAGCCAGCTCAAACTTTCCTTGTTAATGTAATCTAAAAAGATGCACAACTTAGTTGACTGGCCTCATTTCTAAAGTAGTTTCTTTAGAAAAGAAACATCATCAGTACTGAACAATGTACTGTGTTAAATAAGTTAATTCGCTTCTAGGAATCAGTTTAATTTCTACGAAGAAGGTTGAGTGCAGCAAGTTCAAACTTTCCTTCTTAATGTAATCTAAAAAAGATGGCCAAGTTAGAAGATTCGCCTCATTGGTAAAAGTACTTTTTGGGAAAACAAACATCTTCATTGCTGAACATTGTACTGTGTGAAATAAGCTCATTCGGTTCTAGGAATCAGTTGCTTTCCTACAAAGAAGGTTGAGTGCAGCAAGTTCAAACTTTCCTAGTTTGTGTAATCTAACAAGATGTACAGGTTAGTGGATTCGCCTCATTTCTAAAGTAGTTTCTTCAGAAACAAATATCTTCATTACCGAACACTACACTTACTATGTGAAATGAGCTAGTTCGATTCTAGGAATCACTTGCTTTCCTACGAAGAAGGTTGAGTGCAGCAAGTTCAAACTTTCCTCGTTTGTGTAATCTAACAAGATTTACAAGTTAATGGTTTCGCGTCATTTCTAAAGTGGTTTCCTTCTAAAACAAATATCTTCAGTTGTGAACACTGTACTATGTGAAATAAGTTAATTCGGTTCTAGTAATCAGTTTCCATTCTATTAAGATTGTTGAGTGCAGCAAGTTCAAAATTTCCTTGTTAATGTAATGTAAAAAGATGGCCAAGTACTGTGAGAAATAAGCTCATTCAGTTCTAGGAATCAGTTGCTTTCCTACAAAGAATGTTGAGTGCAGCAAGTTCAAACTTTCCTAGTTTGTGTAATCTAACAAGATGTACAAGTTAGTGGAATCGCCTCATTTCTAAAGTAGTTTGTTTAGAAAACAAACATCTTCATTACTGAACACTGTACTATGTGAAATAAGCTAGTTCCGTTCTAGGAATCACTTGCATTCCTACGATGAAGGTTGAGTGCAGCAAGTTCAAACTTTCCTAGTTTGTTTAATCTAACAATATGTACAAGTTAGTAGATTCGCCTCATACCTAAAGTAGTTTCTTCAGAAAAGAAACATCTTCAGTACCGAACACTGTACTGTGTGAAATAAGTGAATTCGCTTCTAGGAATCAGTTTAATTTCTACGAAGATGGTTGAGTGCAGCAAGTTCAAACTTTCCTTGTTAATGTAATCTAAAAAGATGGCCAAGTTAGTAGATTCGCCTCATTTGTGAAGTAGTTTGTTGAGAAAACTAACATCTTCATTGCGAAACATTTTACTGTGTGAAATAAGCTCATTCGGTTCTAGGAATCAGTTGCTTTCCTACAAAGAAGGTTGAGTGCAGCAAGTTCAAACTTTCCTTGTTAATGTAATCTAAAAAGATGCACAACTTAGTAGATTGGCCCCATTTCTAAATTAGTTTGTTTAGAAAACAAACAGCTTCATTACGAACACAGTACTATGTGAAATAAGCTAGTTCCGTTCTAGGAATCACTTGCTTTCCTACGAAGAAGGTGGAGTGCAGCAAGTTCAAACTTTTCTAGTTTGTGTAATCTAACAAGATGTACAAGTTAGTGGATTCACCTTATTTCTAAAGGAGTTTCTTTAGAAAAGAAACAACTTCAGTACCGAACACTGTACTATGTGAAATAAGTGAATTTGCTCCTAGGAATCAGTTTAATTTCTACGAAGATGGTTGAGTGCAGCAAGTTCAAACTTTCCTTGTTAATGTAATCTAAAAACATGGCCAACTTAGTAGATTCGCCTCATTTGTAAAGCAGTTTGTTGAGAAAAAAAACATCTTCATTGCGAAACATTGTACTGTGTGAAATAAGCTCATTCGGTTCTAGGAAGCAGTTGCTTTCCTACAAAGAAGGTTGAGTGCAGCAAGTTCAAACTTTCCTTGTTAATGTAGTCTGAAAAGTTGCACAACTTAGTAGATTGGCCTCATTTCTAAAGTAGTTTGTTTACAGAAGAAACATCTTCATTACCGAGCCCTATACTATGTGAAAGGAGCTAGTTCGGTTCTAGGAATCACTTGCTTTCCTACGAAGAAGGTTGAGTGCAGCAAGTTCAAACTTTCCTCGTTTGTGTAATCTAACAAGATTTACAAGTTAGTGGATTCGCCTCATTTCTAAAGTGGTTTCCTTATAAAGCAAACACCTTCAGTACTGAACACTGTACTGTGTGAAATAAGTTAATTCGGTTCTAGGAATCGGTTTCCTTTCTACGAAGATGGTTGAGTGCACCAAGCTCAAACTTTCCTTGTTAATATAATCTAAAAAAGATGGCCAAGTTAGCAGAGTCACCTCATTTGTAAAGTAGTTTGTTGAGAAAATTAACATCTTTATTGCTGAACATTGTACTGTGTGAAATAAGCTCATTGGGTTCTAGGAATCACTTGCTTTCCTACAAAGATGGTTGAGTGTGGAGAGTTCAAACTTTCCTTGGTAATGTAATCTAAAAAGATGCACAACTTAGTAGGTTGACCTCATTTCTAAAGTTGTTTCTTTAGAAAAGAAACATCTTCAGTACCGAACACTGTACTGTGTGAAATAAGTGAATTCGCTTCTAGGAATCAGTTTAATTTCCACGAAGAATGTTGAGTGCAGGAAGTTCAAACTTTCCTTGTTAATGTAATCTAAAAAGATGGCCAAGTTCGAAGATTTGCCTCATTTGTAAAGTACTTTGTTGAGAAAACAAACATCTTCATTGCCGAATATTGTACTGTGTGAAATAAGCTCATTCGGTTCTGGGAATCAGTTGCTTTCCTACAAAGAAGGGTGAGTGCAGCAATTTCAAACTTTCCTTGTTAATGTAATCTAAAAAGATGCACAACTTAGTCCATTGGTCTCATTTCTAAAGTAGTTTGTATACAAAACAAACATCTTCATTACCGAACACTATACTATGTGAAATGAGCTAGTTTGGTTCTAGGAATCACTTGCTTTCCTACGAAGAAGGTTGAGTGCAGCAAGTTCAAACTTTCCTAGTTTTTGTAATCTAACAAGATGTACAAGTTAGTGCATTCGCCTCATTTTTAAGGTAGTTTCTCTAGAAAAGAAAAATCTTCAGTACTAAACACTGTACTGTGTGAAAAAAGGTAAATCAGTTCTAGGAATCAGTTTAATTTCTTAGAAGATGGTTGAGTGCAGCAAGTTCAAACTTCCCTTGTTAATGTAATCTGAAAAGATGCACAACTTAGTAGATTGGCCTCATTTCTAAAGTAGTTTGTTTAGAAAACAAACATCTTCATTACCAAACACTATACTATGTGAAATGAGCTAGTTCGGTTCTAGGAATCACTTGCTTTCCTACGAAGGAGGATGAGTGCAGCAAGTACAAACTTTCCTCGTTTGTGTAATCTAACAAGATGTACAAGTTAGTGGATTCGCGTCATTTCTAAAGTGGTTTCTTTAGAAAACAAACATCTTC
This sequence comes from Orientallactaga sibirica, assembly GCA_036365145.1. Classification (NCBI taxonomy): domain Eukaryota; kingdom Metazoa; phylum Chordata; class Mammalia; order Rodentia; family Dipodidae; genus Orientallactaga; species Orientallactaga sibirica. The sequence continues at coordinate 263,896 of JAEOAD010000795.1, forward strand.
AGTACTGAACACTGTACTGTGTGAAATAAGTTAATTCGGTTCTAGGAATCAGTTTCTTTCTACGAAGATGGTTGAGTGCAGCAAGTTCAAACTTTCCTTGTTAATGTAATCTAAAAAGATGGCCAAGTTAGCAGAGTCACCTCATTTGTAAAACAGTTTGTTGAGAAAATTAACATCTTTATAACCGAACATTGTACTGTGTGAAATTTGCTCACTCGGTTTTAGGAATCACTTACTTTCCTACAAAGAAGGTTGAGTGCAGCAAGTTCAATCTTACCTTGTTAATGTAATCTAAAAAGATGCACAACTTAGTAGATTGGCCCCTTTTCTAAAGTAGTTTCTTTAGAAAAGAAACATCTTCAGTACCGAACACTGTACTGTGTGAAATAACTTTATTCGCTTCTAGGAATCAGTTTAATTTCTACGAAGAAGGTTGAGTGCAGCAAGTTCAAACTTTCCTTGTTAATGTAATCTAAAAAGATGGCCAAGTTAGAAAGTTCGCCTCATTTGTAAAGTACTTTGTTGTGGAAACAAACATCTTCATTGCCGCACACTGTACTGTGTGAAATAAGCTCGTTAGGTTCTAGGAATCAGTTGCTTTCCTACAAACAAGGTTGAGTGCAGCAAGTTCAAACTTTCCTAGTTTGTGTAATCTAACAAGATGTACAAGTTAGTGGATTCGCCTCATTTCTAGAGTACTTTCTTTAGAAAAGAAACATCTTCAGTACCGAACACTGTACTGTGTGAAATAAGTTAATTCGCTTCTAGGAATCAGTTTAATTTCTACGAAGAAGGTTGATTGCAGCAAGTTCAAACTTTACTAGTTTGTGTAATCTAACAAGATGTACAAGTTAGTGGATTCGTCTCATTTATAAAGTATTCTCTTGAGAAAAGAAACATCTTCAGTACCGAACACTGTACTGTGTGAAATAAGTGAATTCGCTTCTAGGAATCAGTTTAATTTCTACGAAGATGGTTTAGTGCAGCAAGTTCAAACTTTCCTTGTTAATGTAATCTAAAAAGATGCACAACTTAGTAGATTTGACTCATTTCTAAAGTTGTTTCTTTAGAAAAGAAACATCTTCAGTACCGAACACTGTACTGTGTGAAATAAGTGAATTCGGTTCTAGGAATCAGTTTAATTTCCACGAAGAATGTTGAGTGCAGGAAGTTCAAACTTTCCTTGTTAATGTAATCTAAAAAGATGGCCAAGTTCGAAGATTTGCCTCATTTGTAAAGTACTTTGTTGAGAAAACAAACATCTTCATTGCGAATATTGTACTGTGTGAAATAAGCTCATTCGGTTCTGGGAATCAGTTGCTTTCCTACAAAGAAGGGTGAGTGCAGCAATTTCAAACTTTCCTTGTTAATGTAATCTAAAAAGATGCACAACTTAGTCCATTGGTCTCATTTCTAAAGTAGTTTGTATACAAAACAAACATCTTCATTACCGAACACTATACTATGTGAAATGAGCTAGTTTGGTTCTAGGAATCACTTGCTTTCCTACTGAAGAAGGTTGAGTGCAGCAAGTTCAAACTTTCCTAGTTTTTGTAATCTAACAAGATGTACAAGTTAGTGCATTCGCCTCATTTTTAAGGTAGTTTCTCTAGAAAAGAAAAATCTTCAGTACTAAACACTGTACTGTGTGAAAAAGGTAAATCAGTTCTAGGAATCAGTTTAATTTCTTAGAAGATGGTTGAGTGCAGCAAGTTCAAACTTCCCTTGTTAATGTAATCTGAAAAGATGCACAACTTAGTAGATTGGCCTCATTTCTAAAGTAGTTTGTTTAGAAAACAAACATCTTCATTACCAAACACTATACTATGTGAAATGAGCTAGTTCGGTTCTAGGAATCACTTGCTTTCCTACGAAGGAGGATGAGTGCAGCAAGTACAAACTTTCCTCGTTTGTGTAATCTAACAAGATGTACAAGTTAGTGGATTCGCGTCATTTCTAAAGTGGTTTCTTTAGAAAACAAACATCTTCAGTACTGAACACTGTACTGTGTGAAATAAGTTAATTCGGTTCTAGGAATCAGTTTCTTTCTACGAAGATGGTTGAGTGCAGCAAGTTCAAACTTTCCTTGTTAATGTAATCTAAAAAGATGGCCAAGTTAGCAGAGTCACCTCATTTGTAAAACAGTTTGTTGAGAAAATTAACATCTTTATAACCGAACATTGTACTGTGTGAAATTTGCTCACTCGGTTTTAGGAATCACTTACTTTCCTACAAAGAAGGTTGAGTGCAGCAAGTTCAATCTTACCTTGTTAATGTAATCTAAAAAGATGCACAACTTAGTAGATTGGCCCTTTTCTAAAGTAGTTTCTTTAGAAAAGAAACATCTTCAGTACCGAACACTGTACTGTGTGAAATAACTTTATTCGCTTCTAGGAATCAGTTTAATTTCTCTGAAGAAGGTTGAGTGCAGCAAGTTCAAACTTTCCTTGTTAATGTAATCTAAAAAGATGGCCAAGTTAGAAAGTTCGCCTCATTTGTAAAGTACTTTGTTGTGGAAACAAACATCTTCATTGCCGCACACTGTACTGTGTGAAATAAGCTCGTTAGGTTCTAGGAATCAGTTGCTTTCCTACAAACAAGGTTGAGTGCAGCAAGTTCAAACTTTCCTAGTTTGTGTAATCTAACAAGATGTACAAGTTAGTGGATTCGCCTCATTTCTAGAGTACTTTCTTTTTAAAAGAAACATCTTCAGTACCGAACACTGTACTGTGTGAAATAAGTTAATTCGATTTAGGAATCAGTTTAATTTCTACGAAGAAGGTTGATTGCAGCAAGTTCAAACTTTACTAGTTTGTGTAATCTAACAAGATGTACAAGTTAGTGGATTCGTCTCATTTATAAAGTATTCTCTTGAGAAAAGAAACATCTTCAGTATTTTAACACTGTACTGTGTGAAATAAGTGAATTCGGTTCTAGGAATCAGTTTAATTTCTACGAAGATGGTTTAGTGCAGCAAGTTCAAACTTTCCTTGTTAATGTAATCTAAAAAGATGCACAACTTAGTAGGTTGACCTCATTTCTAAAGTTGTTTCTTTAGAAAAGAAACATCTTCAGTACCGAACACTGTACTGTGTGAAATAAGTGAATTCGCTTCTAGGAATCAGTTTAATTTCCACGAAGAATGTTGAGTGCAGGAAGTTCAAACTTTCCTTGTTAATGTAATCTAAAAAGATGGCCAAGTTCGAAGATTTGCCTCATTTGTAAAGTACTTTGTTGAGAAAACAAACATCTTCATTGCCGAATATTGTACTGTGTGAAATAAGCTCATTCGGTTCTGGGAATCAGTTGCTTTCCTACAAAGAAGGGTGAGTGCAGCAATTTCAAACTTTCCTTGTTAATGTAATCTAAAAAGATGCACAACTTAGTCCATTGGTCTCATTTCTAAAGTAGTTTGTATACAAAACAAACATCTTCATTACCGAACACTATACTATGTGAAATGAGCTAGTTTGGTTCTAGGAATCACTTGCTTTCCTACGAAGAAGGTTGAGTGCAGCAAGTTCAAACTTTCCTAGTTTTTGTAATCTAACAAGATGTACAAGTTAGTGCATTCGCCTCATTTTTAAGGTAGTTTCTCTAGAAAAGAAAAATCTTCAGTACTAAACACTGTACTGTGTGAAAAAGGTAAATCAGTTCTAGGAATCAGTTTAATTTCTTAGAAGATGGTTGAGTGCAGCAAGTTCAAACTTCCCTTGTTAATGTAATCTGAAAAGATGCACAACTTAGTAGATTGGCCTCATTTCTAAAGTAGTTTGTTTAGAAAACAAACATCTTCATTACCAAACACTATACTATGTGAAATGAGCTAGTTCGGTTCTAGGAATCACTTGCTTTCCTACGAAGGAGGATGAGTGCAGCAAGTACAAACTTTCCTCGTTTGTGTAATCTAACAAGATGTACAAGTTAGTGGATTCGCGTCATTTCTAAAGTGGTTTCTTTAGAAAACAAACATCTTCAGTACTGAACACTGTACTGTGTGAAATAAGTTAATTCGGTTCTAGGAATCAGTTTCTTTCTACGAAGATGGTTGAGTGCAGCAAGTTCAAACTTTCCTTGTTAATGTAATCTAAAAAAGATGGCCAAGTTAGCAGAGTCACCTCATTTGTAAAACAGTTTGTTGAGAAAATTAACATCTTTATAACCGAACATTGTACTGTGTGAAATTTGCTCACTCGGTTTTAGGAATCACTTACTTTCCTACAAAGAAGGTTGAGTGCAGCAAGTTCAATCTTACCTTGTTAATGTAATCTAAAAAGATGCACAACTTAGTAGATTGGCCCCTTTTCTAAAGTAGTTTCTTTAGAAAAGAAACATCTTCAGTACCGAACACTGTACTGTGTGAAATAACTTTATTCGCTTCTAGGAATCAGTTTAATTTCTACGAAGAAGGTTGAGTGCAGCAAGTTCAAACTTTCCTTGTTAATGTAATCTAAAAAAAGATGGCCAAGTTAGAAAGTTCGCCTCATTTGTAAAGTACTTTGTTGTGGAAACAAACATCTTCATTGCCTTAACACTGTACTGTGTGAAATAAGCTCGTTAGGTTCTAGGAATCAGTTGCTTTCCTACAAACAAGGTTGAGTGCAGCAAGTTCAAACTTTCCTAGTTTGTGTAATCTAACAAGATGTACAAGTTAGTGGATTCGCCTCATTTCTAGAGTACTTTCTTTAGAAAAGAAACATCTTCAGTACCGAACACTGTACTGTGTGAAATAAGTTAATTGGGTTTCTAGGAATCAGTTTAATTTCTACGAAGAAGGTTGAGTGCAGCAAGTTCAAACTTTACTAGTTTGTGTAATCTAACAAGATGTACAAGTTAGTGGATTCGTCTCATTTATAAAGTATTTTCTTGAGAAAAGAAACATCTTCAGTACCGAACACTGTACTGTGTGAAATAAGTGAATTCGCTTCTAGGAATCAGTTTAATTTCTACGAAGATGGTTTAGTGCAGCAAGTTCAAACTTCCCTTGTTAATGTAATCTAAAAAGATGCACAATTTAGTAGATTGGCCTCATTTCTAAAGTAGTTTCTTGAGAAAAGAAACATCTTCAGTACCGAACACTGTACTGTGTGAAATGAGTTAATTCGCTTCTAGGAATCAGTTTAATTTCTACGAAGATGGTTGAGTGCAGCAAGTTCAAACTTTCCTTTTTAATGAAATCTGAAAAGTTGCACAACTTAGTAGATTAGCCTCATTTCTAGAGTACTTTCTTTAGAAAAGAAACATCTTCAGTACCGAACACTGTACTGTGTGAAATAAGTTAATTCGGTTCTAGGAATCAGTTTCCTTTCTACGAAGATGGTTGAGTTTAGCAAGTTCAAACTTTCCTTGTTAATGTAGTTGGGCCCTGCCTTGTGTGAAGCCAAGTGGTTAGCCCCGCCAATCTTGGCCTACTCCCGGTAAGGCCTAGTGGAGCCTGAGTACCTGCCCTTGACTCAGCAACTAAGCTGAAACTGCCTCCACCCAGCTGCTGCTGACGTGATGAAATATTGTTGGCCCTTACACCTTTCTCTCATCCCCTCTTCCCACCCCCTTCCTCAAAGTATATTGGACCTTATACCTTTCTCTCATCCTCTCTTCCCACCCCCTTCCTCAAAGTATATTGTCCCTTATACCTTTCTCTCATCCCCTCTTCCTGCCCCCTTCCACAAAGCACATAAATATCTCTCCCTGACAATAAATGACGAGTTTCGCCTTAGACGTATCTCGCGACTCAATGTGGTTTTTCTCCCGGTGTTTTAGTGGGGAGGGGGTTTGAGTCGCCGACACCCGTCTTCTCGCTCAGCCTCAAGAGAAACGGCTGGCCCGGCTCTCTCTCTTTTGCTCTACCTGCCAGTGGTGAGGGAAAAAAGCCCCGGCATTTTGGCGCCCAACGTGGGGCACAACAACCACTGCCCCATGTGAGGACGTATTTAGATTCAAAACGGACTACGGACTGCCGACGTGACGAAGGAAAAATTCAAAATTAAGCTGACGAACTAATCGGACTGCTGACGGGTGTATCCTCATAAGTTATGAGGTAATCTTCATATTTAATATTCTAACCTTTACTTCTATAATCTGTGCTTACTTCAACTTCCTTTCTCTTTCCTTCCATTTCTGGTTTGCCGCCATTTCTAAACGGGTACATTCATGGCGGACATACCACGTGGACAGACCTAGAGGAGACTTTAAATGTTTTGCCTCCTCATTTAAATAAAGACTCCGTCCCAAACTTCAACATCTCTTGTTCTTTTCTCTTTCCTCTCATTTTTGGGTTTCCAACAGACCGCTTCTGCGGTGCCGCCATTTTTGTCCTGCCCCATTTGAATGGGGGCGCCATCTTAGAAGCACCACGTGGGCAGACCTAAAAACAAAACTCACCACGTGTGTAGAGACTCACCACGTGGACAAACCTAAAAAAGAAACTCACCACGTGGGTAGACCATAAAAAAAATCTCACCACGTGGACAAACCTAGAGGAGGCTCACCACATGGGCAAACCTGAGAACTCTCAAAATGTCCTGCCCCCTCATTGGAGTGGGGTGCCATCTTAGAAAAATTCTACAACATGATTAGCTATTTTTGGGACTTTATGCTTATGTTGTACTCATATATATTACTATTGCCCTACTCCTCCTACAGTGTGGCTCTTGGGACAAAACTTTTGTTTTAGCCCCATGGATTAATTCAGTCCTCCTTGCCTTAATTGCCAACCTTAAAGGCTCTTCCAGGAAAAGTTCATTTTTGCCCTTAAATACTGTAAGAAAAAACTAAAACTAACTTTTAAAATCTCCTTTCTCCCAAGGCCGCCACCCAAGCCGCCACCCGGCAGCTATCTTTTCAGCTCTTTTCAGCCCCTAACTACTGCCTAAGGCAAATGTGCTCAAACCCCTGATCGAGGACAGCTCCTCCATGTAGCTTTCTATGAATGTAAACTGTGATCAAATACAAACCGAGGTTAACTTTCCTTGCAGGCATAAAACACAAGTCACTGGTCCACAAAACAAAACTTGCGCGCTTTGAGCAGAGGGACAACAGCCAGGCTCCGCTGACATCCCTGAGGGAAGCGGGCCGACCGAGTGGGATGGTCCTAAGCGGCGGCTCCAGCCCGGGCCCAAGCACTGCGCCGAGCCTCACTGGCTGCGCCTTGCCCGCACCTCCAGGTGTCACTTTTGGTCACTTTTGTCAAAAAAAAAGGCCAACCAAACAACAAAGAGGCAGATGGGCGGACTCCTAACTTGCTTTAAAAATATCTTAGGAATGGGCAGGCGGTCTGCTATGAGGCCATGAGGCGAGCCGCTGCCGTCTCCATCCCTTTTGCCTCTAGACGCTCCCCTCTATGCTCTTAACTAAGTGTCCCACGGGGCCCAAAGTATTTACTTTTAAAAATTAAAAAAACAGCTGGAGACATTCATATTGCCCTGCTAGAGGTAAAAATCCTATTTTTCAAGTCTATATGGCTATATCCTACACACCATTGTCCCACCCTTCGCTGCCTTCCCATTAACATAAAGATAAAGAGATGGCTTAATTGTTAAACATTTGCCTGTAGAGCCTAAGGACCCTGATTCGAGGCTCAATTCTCCAGTACCCATGTAAACAGTGGCTAGAGGCCTGGCACGCCCATTTTTTTCTCTCTCTCTCTGCCCGCCTAACTCAATTCATAAAATATAAGACTAAGCTCAACTAACTCAATTGGTAATACAATGTTAGCCTGGGATTAAAGTTTTCCTGACAACTCTGCCCAACTGGAGGGACAAAATTAAAAAACCTAAAGACTATCAGTCTCTGGTTACTACAAAAATTTAATGACGGCTAATGGTGGTTAAATTTAAATTGTTTTCTCTCTCCTTACTATGCCTTATACCAAGTATTATTGTTACTGTTATTATAAATCTATTAAAAGCCAAGGACAAAATGTAATAATTTAAATATATGTCCCCCAATATATTCAATATTTTATTAACTTATAGTTTACATCTACAATCACCTTACTAAAGACAATGTCACTGGGGGCCAATTTTAAGGTGTAATAATGGTTTAAAATTCCATTATAAAAATATACAAAATGTGCCTAACAAAAATTCCTAAAGCTTACTGTGACTTAACTACAATAATTTTACTATATGTACTATATATCTAATTAATTTCTTTTTCTCTCTTTCATGGCTCTACAAAGACAGGCCAACGTCTGCCAGTATGGAACTTCCCCTAGATCTATAAGTTTCAACATCATAAAAAACTGCTAGCTGTCAGCCCTGGATTAACCTTAACAATACATGTCTCATATCTTTTCTTCCTTGATTAACCATCCTAATGTTTTATTATTATTTTAGGTCATTCCAACCCATCTGATCTCCAAGATGCCTTGCCATTTTACAGGTGTCTCCAAAAAAGATTCAAACTGCCTCTCCCTTCAAGATTTTGGGCTCCAGGTTATTCCTTAATACTGTCTCTCCTATCAAAACCCAACTCCATATTCAAAAATTCTATACTTTGCCTCAACTCCAAAAGGTGCTGGGAGAAATTAATTGGATGAGGCCCTGGCTACCCATAACTACTGAGGAACTGTCCCCTTTATTTGACCTCTTAAAGGGTCTTACTCTTTCCTCTCAGATAACCTTGCCCCCTCGTCATGAACAAATTCTACATAAGGTACAATGGGCCATTGATGCTGCTGTCCTAAAGAGGTTTGATCCTAACTTACCTATCTCCTCTGTATTTTCTCTGGGGAAACATTATGCACTGCGCTGTTGGCCCAGGAAGGAGAACCCATCCAATGGATTCACCTCTCCCTTGGTGGAGTCCCCAGAGTTTACTCTATAACTAACCAGATTACAGACTGCATTATAAAGGGCAGGGACACCTCTGTCCGATTGTTTGGCACGGAGCCTCATGTCATTGTCACCCCCTTTAAGGTAACAGACTTCACTTGGCTTCAGAGAAATAACAACAGGGTTGCTATTGCCCTTGAGGGGGTTTCTGGGTATAATTGATTGTCACTATGGTCCTTATAAATGGATGAGCTCCTTCTCTAGGTTGGAATGGAGACCCCCAGACTTTTTTATCTAAACCCAACCCTGATTTTCTTACCGTATTCACTGATGGGGGCGCTTGGGAGCTTCCCTAGTTGTTTACCCTCCCCTAAGGGAGGGAGAAAAGTCTATACCCATAAATTCTATCTCCCATGAGGTCACAGGATCAGCACATGCTGGGAAAAAACTAAACATACTATTAGCCATATACTTCAATGCTTTGCCACCCTTGGATTACCAGATCAAATCAAAACCGATAATGGTCCCTGCTTTGTAAACAAAACTTTTATAGATTTCCTCCAAACCTGGAAAATCTCACTTTCCACAGGCTTCCCATATAACCAGCGGGGCCAGGCCATCGTGAAAAGATATCATCAAACTCTCAAATCTCAATTACAAAACAAAAGGGGGAATCTCTACCCCCACATGACCAACTAAAAAAAGGCATTATTAACCCTAAATATTTTAAATTTTTCTAAAGAAGATAGACACTTGTCCCCTTTTCAAAACATTGGACCTCAGCTGTCACCTACAGCTCCATCTGGGTCAAATGGAGGGACCCATTAACTGGGGCCTGGAGGGGACCAGACCCCCTCCTCACAGCAGGGGAGAGGATTTGGATGTGTCTTTCCTCAAGAGGAAAAAGACCTATTTGGGTACCGGCAAGAGACTTAAAATATTTACCCAAACAAGGGGATGATAATAATCAATTTTCCAGGGAGTATCACACCCCTGAGAACTATGCCTCTGTTTCTTCCCCAGGAACAACTGAAGGTGTGGATGCTACTAGACCTGAATGAAGCCAGAAAAGCTCCAGAAAGATTTACAGAAGAGGAGTCGGGACTCCTAAGACAACCTGCTGTAGACGAACTTACATGGCTTTTTATCCCACCTTCTCCCTCCCCTTGGACCCCTCCTTCTTCTTGCTCTATACCATACCTTCTCCCTCCCCTTGAACCCCTTCCTTCTTCTTATCCTCACTCTCGGGCCCTGTGTAATTAATAAGATTACACAATTCATTCACCAACAGCTTGAGGCAATTAAACTTCATCAGGCCAAGGCACCACAGGTTTACAACTCAAAGACAATGGCTTTTCCACTTACTGGCTATCCACCTAACATCCCTCCCTGGCCCTCCATCGAACCAATGACGGGTAAGTACTCAGACAGGCTGAGACAACCTAAGACAGGGCGTGGAGTGGTCAACGGGCTAGAGGCATAGTGCCCAGAGACGGGTAAGGTTCCCAGAGGGGAACAACCTAGGACAGGGACTATGCCATCCACCGTTCTTACAAAAACAAAAGGGGGAGATGTTGGGCCCTGCCTGGTGTGAAGCCAAGTGGTTAGCCCAGCCAATCTTGGCCTACTCCCGGTAAGGCCTAGTCGAGCCTGAGTACCTGCCCTTGACTCAGCAACTAAGCTGAAACTGCCTCCACCCAGCTGCTGCTGACGTGATGAAATACTGTTGGCCCTTACACCTTTCTCTCATCCCCTCTTCCCACCCCCTTCCTCAAAGTATATTGGCCCTTATACCTTTCTCTCATCCCCTCTTCCCACCGCCTTCCTCAAAGTATATTGGCCCTTATACCTTTCTCTCATCCCCTCTTCCCGCCCCCTTCCTCAAAGCACATAAATATCTCTCCCCTGACAATAAACGATGAATTTCGCCTTAGACGTATCTCCGCGACTCAATGTGGTTTTTCTCCCCGGTGTTTTAGTGGGGGGAGGGGTTTGAGTCGCTGACACCCGCCTTCTCGCTCAGCCTCAAGAGAAACGGCTGGCCCGGCTCTCTCTTTCTTTTGCTCTACCTGCCGGTGGTGAGGGAAAAAAGCCCCGACAAATGTAATCTAAAAAGATGTCCAAGTTAGTAGATTCGCCTCATTTCTAAAGTAGTTTCTTTACAAAACAAACCTAAATTGCCAAACTTTGTACTGTGTGAAATGAGCTAATTCGGTTCTCAGAATCAGTTTACTTTCTAAGAAGATGGTTGAGTTTAGCAAGTTCAAACTTTCCTTGTTAATGTGCTCTAAAAAGATGTCCAAGTTAGTAGATTTGCCTCATTGGTAAAGTAGTTTGTTGAGAAAACAAACGTCTTCATTGCCGAACATTGTACTGGGTGTAAAAAGTTAATTCGGTTCTAGAATTCAGCTGCTTTCCTACAAAGAAGGTTGAGTGCAGCCAGTTCAAACTTTCCTTGTTAATGTAATCTAAAAAGATGCACAACGTAGTAGATTGGCCTCATTTATAAAATAGCTTCTTGAGAAAAGAAACATCTTCAGTACCGAACACTGTACTGTGTGAAATAAGTTAATTCTCTTCTAAGAATCAGTTTAATTTCTAAGAAGAAGGTTCAGTGCAGCAAGTTCAAACTTTCCTAGTTTGTGTAATCTAACAAGATGTACAAGTTAGTGCATTCGCCTCATTTCTAAAGTAGTACTTTAGAAAAGAAACATCTTCAGTACCGAACACTGTACTGTGTGAAATAAGGTAATTCGGTTCTAGGAATCAGTTTAATTTCAACGAAGATGGTTGAGTGCAGCAAGTTCAAACTTTCCTTGTTAATGTAATCTAAAAAGATGGCCAAGTTAGCAGAGTCACTTCATTTGTAAAGTAGTTCGTTGAGAAAATTAACATCTTTACTGCCGAACATTGTACTGTGTGAAATAAGCTCATTCGGTTCTAGGAATCACTTGCTTACCTACAAAGAAGGTTCAGTGCAGCAAGTTCAAACTTTCCTTGTTAATGTAATCTGAAAAGATGCACAACTTAGTAGATTGGCCTCATTTCTAAAGTAGTTTGTTTACAAAACAAACATCTTCATTACTGAACACTGTACTATGTGAAATGAGCTAGTTCGAATCTAGGAATCACTTGCTTTCCTACGAAGAAGGTTGAGTGCAGCAAGTTCAAACTTTCCTTGTTAAGGTAATCTAAAAAGATGCACAACTTAGCAGATTGGCCTCATTTCTAAAGTAGTTTCTTGAGAAAAGAAACATCTTCAGTACCGAACACTGTACTGTGTGAAATGAGTTAATTAGCTTCTAGGAATCAGTTTAATTTCTACGAAGATGGTTGAGTGCAGCAAGTTCAAACTTTCCTTGTTAATGGAATCTAAAAAGATGCACAACTTAGTAGATTAGCCTCATTTCTTGAGTACTTTCTTTAGAAAAGAAACATCTTCAGTACCGAACACTGTACTGTGTGAAATAAGTTAATTCGGTTCTAGGAATCAGTTTCCTTTCTACGAAGATGGTTGAGTTTAGCAAGTTCAAACTTTCCTTGTTAATGTAATCTAAAAAGATGTCCAAGTTAGTATATTCGCCTCATTTTTAAAGTAGTTTCTTCACAAAACAAACCTAAATTGCCAAACTTTGTACTGTGTGAAATGAGGTAATTCGGTTCTAGGAATCAGTTTAATTTCTTCGAAGATGGTTGAGTTTAGCAACTTCAAACTTTCCTTGTTAATGTGCTCTAAAAAGATGTCCAATTTAGTAGATTTGCCTCATTGGTAAAGTAGTTTGTTGAGAAAACAAACGTCTTCATTGCCGAACATTGTACTGCGTGTAAAAAGCTAATTCGGTTCCAGAATTCAGTTGCTTTCCTACAAAGAAGGTTGAGTGCAGCCAGTTCAAACTTTCCTTGTTAATGTAATCTAAAAAGATGCACAACGTAGTAGATTATCTTCATTTCTACAGCAGTTTCTTTAGAAAAGAAACATCTTCAGTACCGAACACTGTACTGTGTGAAATAAGTTAATTCGCTTCTAAGAATCAGTTTAATTTCTAGGTGGAAGGTTCAGTGCAGCAAGTTCAAACTTTCCAAGTTTGTGTAACCTAACAAGATATACAAGTTAGTGCATTCGCCTCATTTCTAAACTAGTTTCTATAGAAAAGAAACATCTTCAGTACCCAACACTGTACTGTGTGAAATAAGTTTATTCGCTTCTAGGAATCAGTTCGATTTCTACGAAGATGGTTGAGTGTAGCAAATTCAAACTTTCCTTGTTAATGTAATCTAAAAAGATGGCCAAGTTAGAAGACTCGCCTGATTTGTAAAGTACTTTGTTGAGAAAACCAACACCTTCTTTGCCGAACATTGTACTGTGTGAAATAAGCTCATTCGGTTCTAGGAATCACTTGCTTTCCTACAAAGAAGGTTGAGTGCAGCAAGTTCAAACTTTCCTTGTTAATGTAATCTGAAAAGATGCACAACTTAGTAGATTGGCCTCATTTCTAAAGTAGTTTGTTTACAAAACAAACACCTTCATTACCGAACACTATACTATGTGAAATGAGCTAGTTCGGTTCTAGGAATCACTTGCTTGCCTACGAAGAAGGATGAGTGCAGCAAGTTCAAACTCTCCTCGTTTGTGTAATCTATCAAGATGTACAAGTTAGTGGATTCGACTCGTTTCTAAAGGCTTTCTTTAGAAAACAAACATCTTCAGTACCGAACACTGTACTGTGTGAAATAAGTTAATTCGGTTCTAGGAATCACTTTCATTTCTACGAAGATGGTTGAGTGCAGCAAGTTCAAACTTTCCTTGTTAATGTAATCTGAAAAGATGCACAACTTAGAAGATTGGCCTCATTTCTAAAGTAGTTTGTTTACAAAACAAACATCTTCATTACCGAACACTATACTATGTGAAATGAGCCAGTTCGGTTCTAGGAATCACTTGCTTTCCTACGAAGAAGGATGACTGCAGCAAGTTCAAACTTTCCTCATTTGTGTAATCTAAAAAGATGTACACGTTAGTGGATTCGTGTCGTTTCTAAAGTGGTTTCTTTAGAAAACAAACATCTTCAGTACTGAACACTGTACTGTGTGAAATAAGTTAATTCGGTTCTAGGAATCAGTTTCCTTTCTACGAAGATGGTTGAGTGCAGCAAGTTCAAACTTTCCTTGTTAATGTAATCTGAAAAGATGGCCAAGTTAGCAGAGTCACCTCATTTGTAAAATAGTTTGTTGAGAAAATTAACATCTTTATAGCCGAACTTTGTACTGTGTGAAATAAGCTCATTCGGTTCTAGGAATCACTTGCTTTCCTACAAAGAAGGTTGAGTGCAGCAAGTTCAAACTTTCCTTGTTAATGTAATGTGATAAGATGCACAACTTAGTAGATTGGCCTCATTTCTAAAGTAGTTTGTTTACAAAACAAACATCTTCATTACCGAACACTGTACTATGTGAAATGAGCTAGTTCGAATCTAGGAATCACTTGCTTTCCTAAGAAGAAGGTTGAGTGCAGCAAGTTCAAACTTTCCTAGTTTGTGTAATCTAACAAAATGTACAAGTTAGTGTATTCGACTCATTTCTAAAGTACTTTCTTTAGAAAAGAAACATCTTCAGTACCGAACACTGTACTGTGTGAAATAAGTGCATTTGCTTCTAGGAATCAGTTTAATTTCTACGAAGATGGTTGAGCGCAGCAAGTTCAAACTTTCCTTGTTAATGTAATCTAAAAAGATGGCCAAGTTAGTAGATTCGCCTCATTTGTAAAGTAGTTTGTTGAGAAAAGTAACATCTTTATTGCCGAACATTGTACTGTGTGAAATAAGCTCATTGGGTTCTAGGAATCACTGGCTTTCCTACAAAGAAGGTTGAGTGCAGCAAGTTCCAACTTTCCTTGTTAATGGAATCTAAAAAAATGCAAAACTTAGTACATTGGCCTCATTTCTAAAGTAGTTTCTTGAGAAAAGAAACATCTTCAGTACCGAACACTGTACTGTGTGAAATGAGTTAATTCGGTTCTAGGAATCAGTTTAATTTATCCAAAGATGGTTGAGTGTAGCAAGTTCAAACTTTCCAAGTTAATGTAATCTAACAAGATGTACAAGTTATTGGATTCGCTTCATTTCTAAATTCTTTCTTTAGAAAACAAACATCTTCATTACCGAACACTGTACTGTTTGAAATAAGTTAATTCGGTTCTAGGAATCAGTTGATTTTCTACGAACATGGTTGAGTTTAGCAAGTTCAAATTTTCCTTATTAATGTAATCTAAAAAGATGTCCAAGTTAGTAGATTCACCTCATTTCTACAGTAGTTTCTTTACAAAACAAACTTAAATTGCCAAACTTTGTACTGTGTGAAATGAGCTAATTCGGTTCTAGGTATCAGTTTACTTTCTACGAAGATGGTTGAGTTTAGCAAGTTCAAACTTTCGTTGTTAATGTGCTCTAAAAAGTTGTCCAAGTTAGTTGACTTGCCTCATTGGTAAACTAGTTTGTTGAGAAAACAAACGTCTTCCTTGCCGAACATTGTACTGTGTGTAAAAAGCTAATTCGGTTCTAGAATTCAGTTGCTTTCCTACAAAGAAGGTTGAGTGCAGCCAGTTCAAACTTTCCTTGTTAATGTAATCTAAAAGATACACAACATAGTAGATTGGCCTCATTTCTAAAGTAGTTTGATTAGAAAAGAAACATCTTCAGTTACCGAACACTGTACTGTGTGAAATAAGTGAATTCGGTTCTAAGAATCAGTTTAATTTCTAGGAAGAAGGTTCAGTGCAGCAAGTTCAAACTTTCCTTATTAATGTAATCTGAAAAGTTGCACAACTTAGTAGATTGGCCTCATTTCTAAAGTAGTTTGTTTACAAAACAAACATCTTCATTACCGAACACTATACTATGTGAAATGAGCTAGTTCGGTTCTAGGAATCACTTGCTTTCCTACAAAGAAGGTTGAGTGCAGCAAGTTCAAACTTTCCTCGTTTGTGTAATCTCACAAGATTTACAAGTTAGTGGAATCGCGTCGTTTCTAAAGTGGTTTCCTTATAAAAAAAACATCTTCAGTAGTGAACACTGTACTGTGTGAAATAAGTTAATTCGGTTCTAGGAATCAGTTTAATTTCTACGAAGAAGGTTGAGTGCAGCAAGTTCAAACTTTCCTTGTTAATGTGATCTAAAAAGATGTCCAAGTTAGTAGATTTGCCTTATTGGTAAAGTAGTTTGTTCAGAAAACAAACATCTTCATTGCCGAACATTGTACTGTGGGAAAAAAGCTAATTTAGTTCTCAAATTCAGTTGCTTTCCTACAAAGAAGGTTGAGTGCAGCAAGTTCAAACTTTCCTTGTTAATGTAATCTAAAAAGATGCACAAGGTGGTATATTGGCCTCATTTCTAAAGTAGTTTCTTTAGAAAAGAAACATCTTCAGTACCGAACACTGTACTGTGTCAAATGAGTTAATTCGCTTCCAGGAATCAGTTTAAATTCTACAAAGAAGGTTGAGTGCAGCAAGTTCAAAATTTCCTAGGTTGTGTAATCTAACAAGATGTACAAGTTAGTGCATTCGCCTCATTTCTTACGTAGTTTCTTGTAAAAGAAACATCTTCAGTACCGAACACTGTATTATGTGAATGAGCTAGTTCGGTTCTAGGAATCACTTGCTTTCCTACGAAGAAGGTTGAGTGCAGCAAGTTCAAACGTTCCTCGTTTGTGTAATCTAACAATATGTACAAGTTAGTGGATTCGTGTCATTTCTAAAGTGGTTTCTTTACAAAACAAACATCTTCAGTACTGAACACTGTACTGTGTGAAATAAGTTAATTCGCTTCTAGGAATCAGTTTCCTTTCTACGAAGATGGTTGAGTGCAGCAAGTTCAAACTTTCCTTGTTAATGTAATCTAAAAAGATGGCCAAGTTGGTAGAGTCACCACATTTGTAAAGTAGTTTGTTGAGAAAATTAACATCTTTATTGCCCAACATTGTACTGTGTGAAATGAGCTCATTCGGTTCTAAGAATCACTTGCTTGCCTACAAAGAAGGTTGAGTGCAGCAAGTTCAAACTTTCCTTGCTAATGTAATCTAGAAAGATGCACAACTTAGTATATTGGCCTCATTTCTAAAGTAGTTTCTTTAGAAAAGAAACATCTTCAGTACCGAACACTGTACCGTGTGAAAGAAGTTAATTCGGTTCTAGGAATCAGTTTCCTTTCTACGAAGAAAGTTGAGTGCAGCAAGTTCAATCTTTCCTTGTTAATGTAATCTAAAAAGATGGCCAAGTTAGTACATTCGCCTCATTTGTAAAGTAGTTTGTTGAGAAAAACAAACATCTTCATTGCCAAACATTGTACTGTGTGAAATAAGCTCATTCGGTTCTAGGAATCAGTTGCTTTCCTATAAAGAAGGTTGAGTGCAGCAAGTTCAAACTTTCCTTGTTAATGTAATCTGAAAAGATGCACAACTTAGTAGATTGGCCTCATTTCTAAAGTAGTTTGTTTAGAAAACAAACATCTTCATTACCGAACACTGTACTATGTGAAATGAGCTAGTTCGGTTCTCGGAATCACTTGCTTTCCGACGAAGAAGGTTGAGTGCAGCAAGTTCAAACTTTCCTAGTTTGTGTAATCTAACAAGATTTATAAGTTAGTGGTTTCTCCTAGTTTCTAAAGTGTTTTCTTTGGAAAACAAATATCTTCAGTACTGAGCACTGTACTGTGTGAAATAAGTTAATGCGGTTCTAGGAATCAGTTTCCTTTCTATGAAAATGGTTGAGTGCAGCAAGTTCAAACTTTTTTGTTAATGTAATCTAAAAAGATGGCCAAGTTAGTAGATTCACCTCATTTGTAAGGTCTTTTGTTGAGAAAATTAACATCTTTATTACCGAACATTGTACTGTGTGAAATAAGCTTATTCGCTTTTAAGAATCAGTTGCTTTCCTACAAAAGAAGGTTGAGTGCAGCAAGTTCAAACTTTCCTTGTTAATGTAATCTAAAAAGATGGACAACTTAGTAGATTGGCCTCATTTCTAAAGTAGTTTCTTTAGAAAAGAAACATCTTCAGTACCAAACACTGTACTGTGTGAAATAAGTTAATTCGGTTCTAGGAATCAGTTTTCTTTCTACGAAGATGATTGAGTTTAGCAAGTTCAAACTTTCCTTGTTAATGTAATTTAAAAGATGTCCAAGTTCGTTGATTCGCGTCATTTCTAAATTAGTTTCTTTAGAAAACAAACCGTGATAGCCAAACATTGTACTGTATGAAATAAGCTCATTCGGTTCTAGGAATCACTTGCTTTCCTACAAAGAAGGTTGAGTGCAGCAAGTTCAAACTTTCCTTGTTAATGTAATCTAAAAAGATGCACAACTTAGTAGATTGGGCTCATTTCTAAAGTAGTTTGTTTAGAAAACAAACATCTTCATTACCGAACACTGTACTATGTGAAAAAAGCTAGTTCCGTTCTCGGAATCACTTGCTTTCCTACAAAGAAGGTTGAGTGCAGCAAGTTCAAACTTTCCTTCTTAATGTAATCTGAAAAGATGCACAACTTAGTACATCGGCCTCATTTCTAAAGTAGTTTCTTTAGAAAAGAAACATCTTCAGTACCGAACACTGTACTGTGTGAAATAAGTTAATTAAGCTTCTAGGAATCAGTTTAATTTTCTACGAAGAAGGTTGAGTGCAGCAAGTTCAAACTTTCCTTGTTAATGTAATCTAAAAAGATGGCCAAGTTAGAAGTTTTGCCGCATTTGTAAAGTACTTTGTTGAGAAAACAAACATCTTCATTGCCGAACATTGTACTGTGTGAAAAAAGCTCATTCGGTTCTAGAATTCAGTTGCTATCCGACAAAGACGGTTGAGTGCAGCAAGTTCAAACTTTCCTTGTTAATGGAATCTAAAAAGATGCACAACTTAGTAGATTGGCCTCATTTCTAAAGTAGTTTCTTTAGAAAAGAAACATCTTCAGTACCGAACACTGTACTGTGTGAAATAAGTTAATTCGCTTCTAGGAATCAGTTTAATTTCTACGAAGAAGGTTGAGTGCAGCAAGTTCAAACTTTCCTGCTTAATGTAATCTAAAAAGATGGCCAAGTTAGAAGATTCGCCTCATTTGTAAAGTACTTTGTTGAGAAAACAAACATCTTCATTGCCGAACATTGTACTGTGTGAAATATGCTCATTCGGTTCTAGGAATCAGTTGCTTTCCAATAAAGAAGGTTGAGTGCAGCAAGTTCAAACTTTCCTTGTTAATGTAATCTAAAAAGATGGCCAAATTAGTAGATTCGCCTCATTTGTAAAAAACACTTTGTTGAGAAAACAAACATCTTCATTAAAAGAATATTGTACTGTGTGAAATAAGCTCATTAGGTTCTAGGAATCAGTTGCTTTCCTACGAAGAATGTTGAGTGCAGCAAGTTCAAACTTTCCTAGTTTGTGTAATCTAACAAGATATACAAGTTAGTGGATTCTCCTCATTTCTAAAGTAGTTTCTTTAGAAAAGAAACATCTTCAGTCCCGAACACTGTACTGTGTGAAATAAGTGAATTCGCTTCTAGGAATCAGTTTAATTTCTACAAAGATAGTTGAGTTCAGCAAGTTCAAACTTTCCTTTTAATGTAACCTCAAAAGATGTCCAAGTTAGTAGATTTGACTCATTTGTAAAGTAGTTTGTTTAGAAAACAAACATCTTCATTGCCGAACATTGTACTGTGTGAAAAAAAGCTAATTCGGATCTAAATTCAGTTGCTTTCTTACAAAGACGGTTGAGTGCAGCAAGTTCAAACTTTCCTTGTTAATGTAATCTAAAAGATGCACAACTTAGTAGATTCGCTTCATTTCTAAAGTATTTTCTTTAGAAAAGAAACATCTTCAGTACCGAACACTGTACTGTGTGAAATAAGTTAATTCGGTTCTAGGAATCAGTTTAATTTCAACGAAGATGGTTGAGGACAGCAAGTTCAAACTTTCCTTGTTAATGTAATCTAAAAGATGGCCAAGTTAGTAGATTCACCTCATTTGTAAAGTAGTTTGTTGAGAAAACAAACATCTTCTTTGCCAAACATTGTACCTGTGTGAAAAAACGTAATTCGGATCTAGGAATCATTCAGTTGAGGTTGAGTGCAGCAAGTTCAAACATTCCTTGTTAATGTATTCTAAAAAGATGCACAACTTAGTAGATTGGCCTCATTTTCAAAAGTAGTTTGATTAGAAAACAAACATCTTCATTACCAAACACTGTACTATGTGAAATAAGCTAGTTCCGTTCTAGGAATCACTTCCTTTCCTACGAAGAAGGTTGAGTGCAGCAAGTTCAAACTTTCCTAGTTTGTGTAATCTAACAAGATGTACAAGTTAGTGGATTTGCCTCATTTCTAAATTAGTTTCTTTAGAAAACAAACATCTTCAGTACCGAACACTGTACTGTGTGAAATAAGTTAATTTCGTTCCTAGGACTCAGTTTTCCTTTCTACGAAGATGGTTGAGTTTAGGAAGTTGAAACTTTCCTTGTTAATGTAATATAAAAGATGTCCAAGTTAGTTGATTCGCCTCATTTTAAAGTAGTTTCTTTAGAAAACAAAACTTCATTGCCAAACTTTGTACTGTGAAATGAGCTAATTCGGTTCTAGAAATCAGTTTACTTTCTGCAAAGATGGTTGAGTGCAGCAAGTTCAAACTTTCCTTCTTAATGTAATCTAAAAAAGATGGCCAAGTTAGCAGATTCACCTCATTTGTAAGGTAGTTTGTTGAGTAAATTAACATCTTTATTGCCGAATATTTGTACTGTGTGAAATAAGCTCATTCGGTTCTAGGAATCAATTGCTTTCCTACAAAGAAGTTTGAGTGCAGCAAGTTCAAACTTTCCTTGTTAATGTAATCTAAAAGATGCATAACTTAGTAGATTCGCCTCATTTCTAAATTAGTTTCTTTAGAAAAGAAATATCTTCAGTACCGAATACTGTACTGTGTGAAATAAGTGAATTCGCTTCTAGGAATCAGTTTAATTTCTACGAAGAAAGTTGAGTGCAGCAAGTTCAAACTTTCCTAGTTTGTGTAATCTAACAAGATATACAAGTTAGTGGATTCGCTTCATTTCTAAAGTAGTTTCTTTAGAAAAGAAACATCTTCATTACCGAACACTGTACTGTGTGAAATAAGTGAATTCGGTTCTAGGAATCAGTTTAATTTCTATGAAGATGGTTGAGTGCAGCAGCAAGTTCAAACTTTCCTTGTTAATGTAATCTAAAGAGATGTCCAAGTTAGTAGATTCGCCTCATTTCTAAAGTAGTTTCTTTAGAAAACAAACCTTCACTGCCAAACATTGTACTGTGTGAAATTAGCTAATTCGGTTCTAGGAATCAGTTTACTTTCTACGAAGATGGTTGAGTTTAGCAAGTTCAAACTTTCCTTTTTAATGTAATCTAAAAAGATGTCCAAGTTAGTAGATTCGCCTCATTTCTAAAGTAGTTTCTTTAGAAAACAAACCTTCATTACCAAACATTGTATTGTGTGAAAAGAGATAATTCGGTTCTAGGAATCTGTTTACTTTCTATGAAGATGGTTGAGTTTACCAAGTTCAAACGTTCCTTGTTAATGTAATCTAAAAAGATGGCCAAGTTAGTAGATTCGCCTCATTTGTAAAGTAGTTTGTTGAGAAAACAAACATCTTCATTTCCAAACATTGTACTGTGTGAAATAAGCTCATTCGGTTCTAGGAATCAGTTGCTTTCCTACAAAGAAGGTTGAGTGCAGCAAGTTCAAACTTTCCTTGTGAATGTAATCTGAAAAGTTGCACAACTTAGTAGATTGGACTCATTTCAAAAGTAGTTTGTTTACAAAACAAACATCTTCATTACCAAACACTATACTATGTGAAATGAGCTAGTTCGGTTCTAGGAACCACTTGCTTTCCTAGGAAGAAGGTTGAGTGCAGCATGTTCAAACTTTCCTAGTTTGTGTAATCTAACAAGATGTACAAGATAGTGCATTCGCCTCATTTCTAAAGTAGTTTCTTTAGAAAAGTAACATCTTCAGTACCGAACACTGTAGTGTGTGAAATAAGGTAATTAGCTTCTAGGAATAAGTTTAATTTCGACGAAGAAGGTTGAGTGCAGCAAGTTCAAACTTTCCTAGTTTGTGTAATCTAACAAGATGTACAAGTTAGTGCATTCGCCTCATTACTAAAGTAGTTTCTTTAGAAAAGAAACATCTTCTGTACCGAACACTGTACTGTGTGAAATAAGGTAATTAGGTTCTAGGAATTGGTTCAATTTCTACGAAGATGGTTGAGTGCTGCAAGTTCAATCTTTCCTTATTAATGTAATCTAAAAAGATGCACAACTTAGTAGATTGGCCTCATTTCTAAAGTAGTTTGTTTACAAAACAAACATCTTCATTACAGAATACTATACTATGTGAAATGAGCTAGTTTGGTTCTAGGAATCACATGCTTTCCTACGAAGAAGGTTGAGTGCAGCAAGTTCAAACTTTCCTTGTTAATGTAATCTAAAAAGATGGCCATGTTAGCAGAGTCACCTTATTTGTAAAATAGTTTGTTGAGAAAATTAACATCTTTAATGCCGAACATTGTACTGTTTGAAATAAGCTCATTCGGTTCTAGGAATCACTTGCTTTCCTACAAGGAAGGTTGAGTGCAGCAAGTTCAAACTTTCTTTGTTAATGTAATCTAAAAAGATGCACAACTTATTACATTTGCCTCATTTCTAAAGTAGTTTCTTTTGAAAGAAACATCTTCAGTACTAAACACTGTACTGTGTGAAATAAGTTAATTCGCTTCCAGGAATCAGTTTAATTTCTACGAAGAAGGTTGAGAGCAGCAAGTTCAAACTTTCCTTGTTAATGTAATCTAAAAAGATGGCCAAGATAGAAGATTCGCCTCATTTGCAAAGTTCTTTGTTGAGAAAACAAACATCTTCATTACCGAACATTGTACTCTGTGAAATAAGCTCATTCTCTTCTAGGAATCAGTTGCTTTCCTACAAAGAAGGGTGAGTGCAGCAAGTTCAAACTTTCCTTGTGAATGTAATCTAAAAACATGCACAACTTAGTAGATTGGCCTCATTTATAATGTAGTTTGTTTAGAAAAAAAAAAAGTTGCGAACATTGTACTGTGTGAAATAAGCTCATTCGGTTCTAGGAATCACTTACTTTCCTACAAAGAAGGTTCAGTGCAGCAAGTTCAAACTTTCCTTCTTAATGTAATCTGAAAAGTTGCACAACTTAGTGGATTGGCCTCATTTCTAAAGTAGTTTCTTTAGAAAAGAAACATCTTCAGTACCGAACACTGTACTCTGTGAAATAACTGAATTCGCTTCTAGGAATCAGTTTAATTTCTACGAAGATGGTTGCGTGCAGCAAGTTCAAACTTTCTTTGTTAATGTAATCTAAAAAGATGGCCAAGTTAGTATGTTCGCCTCATTTGTAAAGTAGTTTGTTGAGAAAACAAACATCTTCATTGCCAAACATTGTACTGTGTGAAATAATCTCATTCGGTTCTAGGAATCAGTTGCTTTCCTACAAAGAAGGTTGAGTGCAGCAAGTTCAAACTTTCCTTGTTAATGTAATCTAAAAAGATACACAAATTAGTAGATTGGCCTCATTTCTAAAATAGTTTCTTTAGAAAAGAAACATCTTCAGTACCGAACACTGTACTGTGTGAAATAAGATAATTCGCTTCTAGGAATCATTTAATTTCTACGAAGAAGGTGAGTGCAGCAAGTTCAAACTTTCCTTGTTAATGTAATCTAAAAAGATGGCCAAGTTAGAAGATTCGCCTGATTTGTAAAGTAGTTTGTTGAGAAAACAAACATCTTCATTGCGGAACATTGTAGTGTATGAAATAACCTCATTCGGTTCTAGGAATCAGTTTCTTTACTACAAAGAAGGTTGAGTGCAGCAAGTTCAAACTTTACTTCTTAATTTAATCTAAAAAGATGCCCAAGTTAGAAGATTCGCCTCATTTGTAAAGTACGTTGTTGAGAAAACAAACATCTTCATTGCCGAACATTGTACGGTGTGAAATAAGCACATTCGGTTCTAGGAATTAGTTGCTTTCCTACAAAGAAGGTTGAGTGCAGCAAGTTCAAACTTTACTTCGTAATGTAATCTAAAAAGATGGCCAAGTTAGAAGATTCGCCTCATTTGTAAAGTACGTTGTTTAGAAAACAAACATCTTCATTACCGAACACTGTACTGTGTGAAATAAGCTCATTCGGTTCTAGGACTCAGTTGCTTTCCTATGAAGAATGTTGAGTGCAGCAAATTCAAACTTTCCCAGTTTGTGTAATCTAACAAGATGTACAAGTTAGTGCATTCGCCTCATTTCTAAAGTAGTTTCTTTAGAAAAGAAACATCTTCAGTACTGAACACTATACTGTGTGAAATAAGGTAAATCGGTTCTAGGAATGAGTTTAATTTCTAAGAAGATTTTTGAGTGCAGCAAGTTCAACTTTCCCTTGTTAATGTATTCTAAAAAGATGCACAGCTTAGGAGATTGGCCTCATTTCTAAAGTAGTTTGTTTACAAAACAAATATCTTCATTACTGAACACTATACTATGTGAAATGAGCTAGTTCAGTTCTAGGAATCACTTGCTTTCCTACGAAGAAGGTTGAGTGCAGCAAGTTCAAACTTTCCTCGTTTGTGTAATCTAACAAGATGTACAAGTTAGTGGATTCGTGTCGTTTCTAAAGTGGTTTCTTGAGAAAACAGACATATTCAGTACTGAACACTGTACTGTGTGAAATAAGTTAATTCGGTTCTAGGAATCAGTTTCCTTTCTACGAAGATGGTTGAGTGCAGCAAGTTCAAACTTTCCTTGTTAATGTAATCTAAAAAGATGGCCAAGTTAGCAGAGTCACCTCATTTGTAAAATAGTTTGTTGAGAAAAATTAACATCTTTATATCCCGAACATTGTACTGTGTGAAATAAGCTCATTCGGTTCTAGGAATCACTTGCTTTCCTACAAAGAAGTTTGAGTGCAGCAAGTTCAAACTTTCCTTGTTAATGGAATCTAAAAAGATGCAAAACATAGTAGATTGGCCTCATTTCTAAAGTAGTTTCTTTAGAAAAGAAACATCTTCAGTACCGAACACTGTACTGTGTGAAATAAGTTAATTAAGCTTCTAGAAATCAGTTTAATTTCTACGAAGATGGTTGAGTGCAGCAAGTTCAAACTTTCCTAGTTTGTGTAATCTAACAAGATGTACAAGTTACTGGATTCGCTTCATTTCTTAATTAGTTTCTTTAGAAAACAAACATCTTCAGTACCGAACACAGTACTGTGTGAAATAAGGTAATTCGGTTCTAGGAATCAATTTCCTTTCTACGAAGATGGTTGAGTTTAGCAAGTTCAAACTTTACTTGTTAATGTAATCTAAAAAGATGTCCAAGTTAGTAGATTTCCCTCATTTCTAAAGTAGTTTCTTTAGAAAAGAAACATCTTCAGTACTGAACACTATACTGTGTGAAATAAGGTAAATCAGTTCTAGGAATCAGTTTAATTTCTACGAAGAAGGTTGAGTGCAGCAAGTTCAAACTCTCTAATTTGTGTAATCTAACAAGATGTAGAAGAAAGTGCATTCGCCTCATTTCTAAAGTAGTTTCTTTAGAAAAGAAACATCTTCAGTACTGAACACTGTACTGTGTGAAATAAGGTAATTCAGTTCTAGGAATCAGTTTAATTTCTACGAAGATGGTTGAGTGCAGCAAGTTCAAACATTCCTTGTTAATGTAATCTAAAAAGATGCACAGCTTAGTAGATTGGGCTCATTTCTAAAGTAGTTTGTTTACAAAACAAACATCTTCATTACCGAACACTATACTATGTGAAATGAGCTAGTTCGGTTCTAGGAATCACTTGCTTTCCTCTGAAAGAAGGTTGAGTGCAGCAAGTTCAAACTTTCCTTGTTAATGTACTCTGAAAAGATGCACAAGTTAGTAGATTGGCCTCATTTATAAAGTAGTTTCTTTAGAAAAGAAACATCTTCAGTACTGAACACTGTACTGTGTGAAATAATGGTAAATAGGTTCTAGGAATCAGTTTAATTTCTAAGAATATGGTTGAGTGCAGCAAGTTCAAACTTTCCTTGTTAATGTAATCTAAAAAGATGGCCAAGTTAGAAGATTGCCTCATTTGTAAAGTACTTTGTTGAGGAAACAAACATCTTCACTACCCAACATTGTACTGTGTGAAATAAGCTCATTCGGTTCTAGGAATCAGTTGCTTTCCTACAAAGAAGGTTAAGTGCAGCAAGTTGAAACTTTCCTTGTTAATGTAATCTAAAAAGATGGCCAAGTTAGTAGATTCGCCTCATTTGTAAAGTAGTTTGTTGAGAAAACAAACATCTTCATTTCTGAACATTGTACTGTGTGAAATAAGCTCATTCGGTTCTAGGACTCAGTTGCTTTCCTACCAAGAAGGTGGGGTGCAGCAAGTTCAAACTTTCCTTGTTAATGTAATCTGAAAAGATGCACAGCTTAGTAGATTGGCCTCATTTCTAACGCACTTTGTTTAGAAAACAAACATCTTCATTAACAAACACTGTACAGTGTGAAATAAGTTAATTCGATTCTAGGAATCAGTTTAATTTCTACGAAGAAGGTTGAGTGCAGCAAGTTCAAACTTTCCTTGTTAATGTAATCTAAAAAGATGGCCAAGTTAGAAGATTCGCCTCATTTGTAAAGTACTTTGTTGAGAAAATACATCTTCATTGCCGAACACTGTACTGTGAGAAATAAGCTCATTCGGTTCTAGGAATCAGTTGCTTTCCTACAAAGAAGGTTGAGTGCAGCAAGTTCAAACTTTCCTTATTAATGTAATCTAAAAAGATGCACAACTTAGTTGATTGGCCTCATTTCTAAAGTAGTTTGTTTACAAAACAAACATCTTCATTACCGAAGACTATACTATGTGAAATGAGCTAGTTCGGTTCTAGGAATCACTTGCTTTCCTATGAAGAAGAATGAGTGCAGCAAATTCAAACTTTCCTCGTTTGTGTCATCTAACACGATATAGAAGTTAGTGGATTCGCGTCGTTTCTAAAGTGGTTTCTTTAGAAAACAAACATCTTCAGTAGTGAACACTGTACTGTGTGAAATAAGTTAATTCAGTTCTAGGAATCAGTTTCCTTTCTACGAAGGTGGTTGATTGCAGCAAGTTCAAACTTTCCTTGTTAATGTAATCTAAAACGATGGCCAAGTTAGGAGAGTCACCTCATTTGTAAAACAGTGTGTTGAGAAAATTAACATCTTTATAGCCGAACATTGTACTGTGTGAAATAAGCTCATTCGGTTCTAGGAATCACTTGATTTCCTACAAAGAAGCTTAAGTGCAGCAAGTTCAAACTTACCTTATTAATGTAATCTAAAAAGATGCACAACATAGTAGATTGGCCTCATTTTTAAGTAGTTTCTTTAGAAAAGAAACATCTTCAGTACCGAACACTGTACTGTATGAAATAAGATAATTAGCTTCTAGGAATCAGTTTAATTTCCACGAAGAAGGTTGAGTGCAACAAGTTCAAACTTTCCTTGTTAATGTAATCTCAAAAGATGCACAACTTAGTAGATTGGCCTCATTTCTAAAGTACTTTGTTTAGAAAACAAACATCTTCATTAACAAACACTGTACAGTGTGAAATAAGTTAATTCGGTTCTAGGAATCAGTTTAATTTCCTACAAAGAAGGTTGAGTGCAGCAAGTTCAAACTTTCCTTGTTAATGTATCTAAAAAAAGATGGCCAAGTTAGAAGATTCGCCTCATTTGTAAAGTACTTTGTTGAGAAAATACATCTTCATTGCAGAACACTGTACTGTGAGAAATAAGCTCATTCAGTTCTAGGAATCAGTTGCTTTCCTACAAAGAAGGTTGAGTGCAGCAAGTTCAAACTTTCCTTATTAATGTAATCTAAAAAGATGCACAACTTAGTTGATTGGCCTCATTTCTAAAGTAGTTTGTTTACAAAACAAACATCTTCATTACCGAACACTATACTAT
Source organism: Orientallactaga sibirica (assembly GCA_036365145.1). Taxonomy (NCBI): domain Eukaryota; kingdom Metazoa; phylum Chordata; class Mammalia; order Rodentia; family Dipodidae; genus Orientallactaga; species Orientallactaga sibirica. Next base: position 291,670 of record JAEOAD010000795.1, read on the forward strand.
GTGAAATGAGCTAGTTAGGTTCTAGGAATCACTTGATTTCCTATGAAGAAGGATGAGTGCAGCAAATTCAAACTTTCCTCGTTTGTGTCATCTAACACGATATACAAGTTAGTGGATTCGCGTCATTTCTAAAGTGGTTTCTTTAGAAAACAAACATCTTCAGTAGTGAACACTGTACTGTGTGAAATAAGTTAATTTGCTTCTAGGAATCAGTTTCCTTTCTATGAAGGTGGTTGATTGCAGCAAGTTCAAACTTTCCTTGTTAATGTAATCTAAAAAGATTGTCTAAGTTAGCAGAGTCACCTCATTTGTAAAACAGTTTGTTGAGAAAATTAACATCTTTATAGCCGAACATTGTACTGTGTGAAATAAGCTCATTCGGTTCTAGGAATCACTTGATTTCCTAAAAAGAAGGTAAGTGCATCAAGTTCAAACTTACCTTATTAATGTAATCTAAAAAGATGCAAAACTTAGTAGATTGGCTCATTTTTAAAGTAGATTTTTAGAAAAGAAACATCTTCAGTACCAAACACTTACTGTTAAATAAGCTAAATCAGTTTAATTTCTACGAAGAAGGTTGAGTGCAGCAAGTTCAAACTTTCTTAGTTTGTGTAATCTAACAAGATGTACTGTTAATGGAAATTTCTAAAGTAGCTTCTTTAGAAAAAACATCTTCAGTACCGAACATAATGTTGAAATAATTTCGCTCTAGGAATCAGTTTAATTTCTACGAAGATGTTGAGTGCAGCAAGTTCAAACTTCCCTTGTTAATGTAATCTCAAAAGATGCACCACTTAGTAGATTGGCCTCATTTCTAAAGTAGTTTGTTGACAAAACAAACATCTTCATTACCGAAACATTGTGAAATGAGCTGTGTTCTAGGAATCACTTCCTTTCCTAAAGAGCTCATTCGGTGCAGCAAGTTCAGTTTGTTTTGTAATCTAACCAAACAAGGTTGGATGCAGCAATTTCTAAAAAGTGTCTTTAGAAAACAAACATCTTCAATCCGAACAATGTAATCTAAAATAAGTTAATTCGGTTCTAGTAGAATCAGTTTCATTTACGAAGATGGTTGAGTGCAGCAAGTTCAAACTTTCCTTGTTGATAAAAAAAACATCTCCATTGCAGTCACCTCATTTGTAAAATAGTTTGTTGAGAAAATTAACATCTTTTTGGAACATTGTACTTTGTGAAATAAGCTCATTCGGTTCTGAATCTCTTGCTTTCCTACAAAGAAGGTTGAGTGCAGCAAGTTCAAACTTTCCTTGTTAATGTAATCTAAAAGATGCACAACTTAGTAGATTGGCCTCATTTCTAAAGTAGTTTGTTTAGAAAACAAACATCTTCATTACCGAACACTATACTATGTGAAATAAGCTAGTTCGTTTCTAGGAATCAGTTTACTTTCTACAAAGAAGGATGAGTGCAGCAAATTCAAACTTTCCTTGTTAATGTAATCTAACAAGATAGACAAGTTAGTGGATTCGCCTCATTTCTAAAGTGGTTTGTTTAGAACACAAACATCTTCAGTACTGAACACTGTATTGTGTGAAATAAGTTCATTCCGTTCTAGGAATCAGTTTCCTTTCTACAAAGAAGGTTGAGTGCAGCAAGTTCAAACATTCCTTGTTAATGTAATCTAAAAAGATGTCTAAGTTAGCACAGTCACCTCATTTGTAAAATAGTTTGTTGAGAAAAATAACATCTTTGCAGAACATTGTACTGTGTGAAATAAGCTCATTCGGTTCTAGGAATCACTTGCATTCCCTACAAAGAAGGTTGAGTGCATCAAGTTCAAACTTTCCTTGTTAATGTAATCTAAAAAGATGCACAACTTAGTATATTGGCCTCATTTCTAAAGTAGATTCTTTAGAAAAGAAACATCTTCAGTACCAAACACTGTACTGTGTGAAATAAGCTAGTTCCGTTCTAGGAATCACTTGCTTTCCTATGAAGAAGGTTGAGTGCAGCAAGTTCAAACTTTCTTAGTTTGTGTAATCTAACAAGATGTACAAGTTAATGGATTTGCCTCATTTCTAAAGTAGCTTCTTTAGAAAAGAAACATCTTCAGTACCGAACACTGTAATGTGTGAAATAAGTGAATTCGCTCCTAGGAATCAGTTTAATTTCTACGAAGATGGTTGTGTGCAGCAAGTTCAAACTTTCCTTGTTAATGTAATCTAAAAAGATGGCCAAGATAGAAGATTCGCCTCATTTGTAAAGTACTTTGTTGAGAAAACAAACATCTTCATTGCCGAACATTGTAACATGTGAAATAAGCTCATTCGGTTCTAGGAATGAGTTGCTTTCCTACAAAGAAGGTTGAGTGCAGCAAGTTCAAACTTTCCTTGTTAATGTAATCTGAAAAGATGTATACCTTAGTAGATTGGCCTCATTTCTAAAGTAGTTTGTTTAGAAAACAAACATCTTCATTACCGAACACTGTACTATGTGAAATGAGCTAGTTCGATTCTAGGAATCACTTGATTTCCTATGAAGAAGGTTGAGTGCAGCAAGTTCAAACTTTCTTAGTTTGTGTAATCTAACAAGATGTACAAGTTAGTGGATTCGCCTCATTTCTAACGGGTTCCTTCAGAAAAGAAACATCTTCAGTACCAAGCACTGTACTGTGTGAAATAAGTGAATTCGCTTCTAGGAATCAATTTAATTTCTACGAAGATGGTTGAGTGCAGCAAGTTCAAACTTTCCTTGTTAATGTAATCTAAAAAGATGGCCAAGTTAGTAGATTCGCCTCATTTGTAAAGTATTTTGTTGAGAAAAAAACATCTTCATTGTGAAACATTGTACTGTGTGAAATAAGCTCATTCGGTTCTAGGAATCATTTCCTTTCCTATGAAGAAGGTTGAGTGCAGCAAGTTCAAACTTTCCTAGTTTGTGTAATCTAACAAGATGTACAAGCTAGTAGATTCGCCTCATTTCTAAAGTAGTTTCTTTAGAAAAGAAACATCTTCAGTACCGAACACTGTACTGTGTGAAATAAGTGAATTCGCTTATAGGAATCAGTTTAATTTCTACGAAGATGGTTGAGTGCAGCAAGTTCAAACTTTCCTTGTTAATGTAATCTAAAAAGATGGCCAAGTTACTAGATTCGCCTCATTTGTAAAGTATTTTGTTGAGAAAACAAACATCTTCATTGCCAAACATTGTAGTGGGTGAAATAAGCTCATTCGGTTCTAGGAATCAGTTGCTTTCCTACAAAGAAGGTTGAGTGCAGCAAGTTCAAACTTTCCATGTTAATGTAATCTAAAAAGTTGCACAACTTAGTAGATTGGCCTCATTTCTAAAGTAGTTTGTTTACAAAACAAACATCTTCATTACCGAACACTATACTATGTGAAATGAGGTAGTTCGGTTTCTAGGAATCAGTTTGCTTTCCAACAAAGAAGGTTGAGTGCAGTAAGTTCAAACTTTCCTCGTTTGTGTAATCTAACAAGATTTAAAAGTTAGATGATTCGCATCATTTCTAAAGTGGTTTTGTTATAAAACAAACATCTTCAGTAGTGAACACTGTACTGTGTGAAATAAGTTCATTCCGTTCTAGGAAACAGTTTCCTTTCTACAAAGATGGTTGAGTGCAGCAAGTTCAAACATTCCTTGTTACTGTAATCTAAAATGATGGCCAAGTTAGCAGAGTCACCTCATTTGTAAAGTAGTTTGTTGAGAAAATTAACATCTTTATAGCCGAACATTGTACTGTGTTGAATAAGCTCATTCGATTCTAAGAATCACTTGGTTTCCTACAAAGAAGGTTGAGTGCAGCAAGTTCAAACTTTCCTTGTTAATGGAATCTAAAAAGATGCACAACTTAGTAGATTGGCCTCATTTCTAAAGTAGTTTCTTTAGAAAAGAAACATCTTTAGTACCGAACACTGTACAGTGTGAAATAAGTTAATTCGCTTCTAGTAATCAGTTTAATTTCTACGAAGTAGGTTGAGTGCAGCAAGTTCAAACTTTCCTTGTTAATGTAATCTAAAAAGATGGCCAAATTAGAAGATTCGCCTCATTTGTAAAGTACTTTGTTGAGAAAACAAACATCTTCATTGCCGAACATTGTACTGTGTGAAATAAGCTCATTCGGTTCTAGGAATCATTTGCTTTCCTACAAAGAAGGTTGAGTGCAGCAAGTTCAAACTTTCCTTGTTAATGTAATCTAAAAAGATGCACAACTTGGTAGAATGGCCTCATTTCTAAAGTACTTTGTTTAGAAAAAAAACATCTTCAGTACTGAACACTGTACAGTGTGAAATAAGTGAATTCGGTTCTAGGAATCAGTTTAATTTCTTATGAAGATGGTTGAGTGCAGCAAGTTCAAACTTTCCTTGTTAATGTAATCTAAAAAGATGCACAACTTGGTAGAATGGCGTCATTTCTAAAGTACTTTGTTTAGAAAAGAAACATCTTCAGTACTGAACACTGTACAGTGTGAAATAAGTGAATTCGCTTCTAGGAATCAGTTTAATTTCTACGAAGATGGTTGAGTGCAGCAAGTTCAAACTTTCCTAGTTTGTGTAATCTAAGAAGATGTACAAGTTAGTGGATTCGCCTCATTTCTAAAGTAGTTTCTTTAGAAAAGAAACATCTTCAGTACTGAACACTGTAGTGTGTGAAATAAGGTAATTCGGTTCTAGGAATCAGTATAATTTGTAAGAAGATGGTTGATTGCAGCAAGTTCAAACTTCCCTTGTTAATGTAATCTAAAAAGATGCACAACTTAGTAGATTGGCCTCATTTCTAAAGTAGTTTGTTTACAAAACAAACATCTTCATTACCGAACACTATCCTATGTAAAATGAGCTAGTTCGGTTCTAGGAATCACTTGCTTTCCCAACGAAGAAGGTTGAGTGCAGCAAGTTCAAACTTTCCTCGTTTGTGTAATTCTAACAAGATGTACAAGTTAGTGGATTCGTGTCGTTTCTAAAGTGGTTTTTTTAGAAAACAAACATCTTCAGTACTGAACACTGTACTGTGTGAAATAAGTTAATTCGGTTCTAGGAATGAGTTTCCTTTCTACCAAGATGGTTGTGTGCAGCAAGGTCAAACTTTCCTTGTTAATGTAATCTAAAAAGATGGCCAAGTTAGCAGAGTCACCTCATTTGTAAAATAGTTTGTTGAGAAAACAAACATCTTCATTGCCGAACATTGTACTGTGTGAAAAAAGCTAATTTAGTTCAAGAATTCATTTGCTTTCCTACAAAGAAGGTTGAGTGCAGCAAGTTCAAACTTACCTTATTAATGTAATCTAAAAAGATGCACAACTTAGTAGATTGGCCTCATTTCTAAAGTAGTTTCTTTAGAAAAGAAACATCTTCAGTACGAACACTGTACTGTGTGAAATAATTTAATTCGCTTCTAGTAATCAGTTTAATTTCTACGAAGAAGGTTGAGTGCAGCAAGTTCAAACTTTCCTTGTTAATGTAATCTAAAAAGATGGCCAAATAAGAAGATTCGCCTCATTTGTAAAGTACTTTGTTGAGAAAACAAACATCTTCATTGCCGAACATTGTACTGTGTGAAATAAGCTCATTCGGTTCTAGCAATCACTTGCTTTAATACAAAGAAGGTTGAGTGCAGCAAGTTCAAACTTACCATGTTAATGTAATCTAAAAAGATGCACAACTTAGTAGATTGGCCTCATTTCTAAAGTGGTTTCTTTAGAAAAGAAACATCTTCAGTAGTGAACACTGTACTGTGTGAAATAAGTTAATTCGCTTCTAGGAATCAGTTTAATTTCTACGAAGATGGTTGAGTCCAGCAAGTTCAAACTTTCCTTGTTAATGTAATCTCAAAAGATGTACAAGTTAGAAGATTCGCCTCATTTGTAAAGTAGTTTGTTGAGAAAACAAACATCCTCATTACTGAACATTGTACTATGTGAAATAAGCTCATTCGGTTCTAGGAATCAGTTGCTTTCCTACAGAGAAGGTTGAGTGCAGGAAGTTCAAACTTTCTTTGTTAATGTAATCTAAAAAGATGGCCAAGTTAGTAGATTCGCCTCATTTGTAAAGTAGTTTCTTGAGAAAACAAACATCATCATTGAAAACACTTTGTACTGTGTGAAATAATTCATTTCGGTTCTAGGAATCACTTTCCTTTCTAAGAAGATGGTTGAATTTAGCAAGTTCAAACTTTCTTTGTTAATGTAATCTAAAAAGATGGCCAAGTTAGTAGATTTGCCTCATTTGGTAAAGCAGTTTCTTTAGAAAACAAACCTAAATTGAAAAACTTTTGTACTGTGTGAAATTAGCTAATTTAGTTCTAGGAATCACTTTCCTTTCTACAAAGATGGTTGAGTTTAGCCAGTTCAAACTTTCCTTGTTAATGTAATCTAAAAAGATGTCCACGTTAGTAGATTTGCTTCATTGGTAAAGTAGTTTGTTGAGAAAACAAACATCTTCATTGCCAAACATTGTACTGTGTGAAGAAAGTTAATTTAGTTCTAGTATTCAGTTGCTTTTCTACAAAGAAGGTTGAGTGCAGCAAGTTCAAACTTTCCTTGTTAATGTAATCTAAAAGATGGCACAATTTAGTAGATTGGCCTCATTTCTAAAGTAGTTTGTTGAGAAAACAAACATCTTCATTACCGAACATTGTACTGTGTGAAATAAGTTAATTCGGTTCTAGGAATCAGTTTAATTTCTACAAAGAAGGTTGAGTGCAGCAAGTTCAAACTTTCCTTGATAATGTAATCTAAAAGATGCACAACTTAGTAGATTGGCCTCATTTCTAAAGTAGTTTGTTTAGAAAACAAACATCTTCATTATCGAACACTGTACTATGTGAAATAAGCTAGTTCCGTTCTAGGAATCACTTGCTTTCCTACGAAGAAGGTTGAGTGCAGCAAGTTCAAACGTTCCTAGTTTGTGTAATCTAAAAAGATTTAGAAGTTAGTGGATTCGCCTCATTTCTAAAGTAGTTTCTTTAGAAAAGAAACATCTTCAGTACCGAATACTGTACTGTGTGAAATAAGTGAATTCGCTTCTAGGAATCAGTTTAATTTCTACGAAGATGGTTCAGTGCAGCAAGTTCAAACTTTCCTTGTTAATGTAATCTAAAAAGATGGCCAAGTTAGTAGATTCGCCTCATTTGTAAAGTAGTTTGTTGAGAAAACAAACATCTTCATTGCCTAACATTGTACTGTGTGAAATAAGCTCATTTGGATCTAGGAATCAGTTGCTTTCCCACAAAGAAGGTTGAGTGCAGCAAGTTCAAACTTTCCTTGTTAATGTAATCTAAAAAGATGCACAACTTAGTAGATTGGCCTCATTTCTAAAGTAGTTTGTTGAGAAAACAAACCTCTTAATTACCGAACACTGTACTATGTAAAATGAGCTAGTTCGGTTCTTGGAATCACTTGCTTTCCTACGAAGAAGGTTGAGTGTACCAAGTTCAAACTGTCCTAGTTTGTGTAATCTAACAAGATGTACAAGTGAGTGGATTTGCGTCCTTTCTAAAGTGGTTTCTTTAGAAAACAAACATCTTCAGTACTGAACACTGTACGGTGTGAAATAAGTTAATTCGGTTCTAGGAATCAGTTTCCTTTCTACGAAGATGGTTGAGTGCAGCAAGTTCAAACTTTTCTTTTTAATGTAATCTAAAAAGATGGCCAAGTTAGCAGAGTCACCTCATTTGTAAAGTAGTTTGTTGAGAAAATTAACATCTTTATTGCCCAACATTTTACTGTGTGAAATAAGCTCATTCGGTTCCAGGAATCACTTGCTTTCCTACAAAGAAGGTTGAGTGCAGCAAGTTCAAACTTTCCATGTTAATGTAATCTGAAAAGATGCACAACTTAGTAAATTGGCCTCATTTCTAAAGTAGTTTCTTTAGAAAAGAAACATCTTCAGTACCGAACACTGTAGTGTGTGAAATAAGTTAATTGGCTTCTAGGAATCAGTTTAATTTCTAAGAAGAAGGTTGAGTGCAGCAAGTTCAAACTTTCCTAGTTTATGTCATCTAACAAGATGTACAAGTTAGTGGATTCGTGTCGTTTCTCAAGTGGTTTCTTTAGAAAAAAACATCTTCAGTACCGAACACTGTACTGTGTGAAGTAAGTGAATTCGCTTCTAGGAATCAGTTTCCTTGCTACGAAGATGGTTGAGTGCAGCAAGTTCAAACTTTCCTTGTTAATGTACTCTTAAAAGATATCCAAGTTAGTAGATTCGCCTCATTTCTAAAGTAGTTTCATTAGAAAACAAACCTTCATTGCCAAACATTGTACTGTGTGAAATAAGCTTTTTCGGTTCTAGGAATCAGTTTACTTTCTATGAATATGGTTGAGTTTAGCAAGTTCAAACTTTCCTTGTTAATGTGCTCTAAAAAGATGTCCAAATTAGTAGATTTTCCTCATTGGTAAAGTAGTTTTTTGAGAAAACAAACATCTTCATTGCGAACACTGTACTGTGTGAAATAAGGTAATTCGGTTCTAGGAATCAGTTTAATTTCTCCGAAGATGGTTGAGTGCAGCAAGGTCAAACTTTCCTTGTTAATGTAATCTAAAAAGATGCACAGCTTAGTAGATTGGCCTCATTTCTAAAGTAGTTTGTTTACAAAACAAACATCTTCATTACCGAACACTATACTATGTGAAATGAGCTAGTTCGGTTCTAGGAATCACTTGCTTTACTACGAAGAAGGTTGAGTGCAGCACGTTCAAACGTTCCTCGTTAATGTAATCTGAAAAGATGCACAACTTAGTAGATTGGCCTCATTTCTAAAGTTGTTTCTTTAGAAAAGAAACATCTTCAGTACTGAACACTGTACTGTGTGAAATAAGTTAAATAGGTCCTAGGAATCAGTGTAATTTCTAAGAAGATGGTTGAGTGCAGCAAGTTCAAACTTTCCTTGTTAATGTAATCTAAAAAGATGGCCAAGGTAGCAGAGTCACCTCATTTGTTAAATAGTGTGTTGAGAAAATTACCATCTTTATTGCCGAACATTGTACTGTGTGAAATAAGCTCATTCGGTTCAAGGAATCATTTGCTTTCCTACAAAGAAGGTTGAGTGCAGCAAGTTCAAACTTTCCTTGTTAATGTAATCTAAAAAGATGCACAACTTAGATGATTGGCCTCATTTCTAAAGTAGTTTGTTTCGAAAACAAACATCTTCATTCTGAACACTGCACTATGTGAAATAAACTAGTTCCATTCTAGGAATCACTGGCTTTCCTACGAAGAAGGTTGAGTGCAGCAAGTTCAAACTTTCCTAGTTTGTGTATTCTAACAAGATGTACAAGTTAGTTGATTCGCCTCATTTCTAAAGTAGTTTCTTTAGAAAAGAAACATCTTCAGTACCGAACACTGTACTGTGTGAAATAAGTGAATTTCGCTTCTAGGAATCAGTTTAATTTCTACGAAGATGGTTGAGTGCAGTAAGTTCAAACTTTCTTTGTTAATGTAATCTAAAAAGATGGCCAAGTTAGTAGATTCGTCTCATTTGTAAAGTAGTTTGTTGAGAAAACAAACATCTTCATTGCCAATCATTGTAGTGTGTGAAATAAGCTCATTCGGTTCTAGGAATCAGTAGCTTTCCTACAAAGAAGGTTGAGTGCAGCAAGTTCAAACTTTCCTTGTTAATGTAATCTGAAAAGTTCCACAACTTAGTAGATTGGCCACATTTCTAAAGTAGTTTGTTTCAAAAACAAACATCTTCATTACCGAACACTATACTATGTGAAATGAGCTAGTTCGGTTCTAGGAATCACTTGCTTTCCTACAAAGAAGGTTGAGTGCAGCAAGTTCAAACTTTCCTCATTTGTGTAATCGAACAAGATTTACAAGTTGGTGGATTCGGGTCGTTTCTAAAGTGGTTTCCTTTATAGAACAAATATCTTCAGTTGTGAACACTGTACTGTGTGAAATAAGTTAATTCGGTTCTAGGAATGAGTTTCCTTTCTACGAAGATGGTTGAGTGCAGCAAGTTAACACTTTCCTTGTTAATGTAATCTAAAAGGATGGCCAAGTTTTCAGAGTCACCTCATTTGTAAAGTATTTTGTTGAGAAAATTAACATCTTTATTGCCGAACATTGTTCTGTGTGAAATAAGCTCATTCGGTTCTAGGAATCACTTGCTTTCCTACAAAGAAGGTGGAGTGCAGCAAGTTCAAACTTTCCTTGTTAATGTAATCTTAAAAGATGCACAACTTAGTAGATTGGCCTCATTTCTAAAGTAGTTTCTTTAGAAAAGAAACATCTTCAGTGCCGAACACTTTACTGTGTGAAATAAGTTAATTCGCTTCTAGGAATCAGTTTAATTTCTACGATGAAGGTTGAGTGCAGCAAGTTCAAACTTTCCTTGTTAATGTAATCTAAAAAGATGGCCAAGTTAGAAGATTCGCCTCATTTGTAAAGTACTTTGTTGAGGAAACAAACATCTTCATTGCCGAACATTGTACTGTGTGAAATAAGCTCATTCGGTTCTAGGAATCATTTGCTTTCCTACAAAGAATGTTGAGTGCAGCAAGTTCAAACTTTCCTTTTTTATGTAATCTAAAAAGATGCACAACTCAGTAGATTGGCCTCATTTCTTAAGTAGTTTCTTTAGAAAAGAAACATCTACAGTAACGAACACTGTACTGTGTGAAATAAGTTAAAAAGCTTCTAGGAATCAGTTTAATTTCTACGAAGATGGTTGAGTTTAGCAAGTTCAAACTTTCCTTGTTAATGTGCTCTAAAAAGATGTCCAAGTTAGTAGATTTGCCTCATTGGTAAGGTAGTTTTTGAGAAAACAAACATCTTCATTGCCGAACATTGTACTGTGTGAAGAAAGCTAATTTAGTTCTAGAATTCAGTTGCTTTCCTACAAAGAAGGTTGAGTGCAGCCAGTTCAAACTTTCCTTGTTAATGTAATCTAAAAAGATGCACAACTTAGTAGATTGGCCTCATTTCTAAAGTAGTTTCTTTAGAAAAGAAACATCTTCAGTAACGAACACTGTACTGTGTGAAATAAGTTAATTCGCTTCTAGGAATCAGTTTAATTTCTATGAAGAAGGTTGAGTGCAGCAAGCTCAAAATTTCCTTGTTAATGTAAGCTAAAAAGATGGCCAAGTTAGAAGATTCGCCTGATTTGTAAAGTACTTTGTTGTGAAAAGAAACATTTTCATTGCGGAACTTTGTACTGTGTGAAATAAGCTCATTCGGTTCTAGGAATCACTTGCTTTACTACAAGGAAGGTTGAGTGCAGCAAGTTCAAACTTTCCCTGTTAATGTAATCTGAAAAGATGAACAACTTAGTAGATTGTCCTCATTTCTAAAGTAGTTTGTTTAGAAAACAAACATCTTCATTACCGAACACTGTACAGTGTGAAATAAGTTAATTCGCTTCTAAGAATCAGTTTAATTTCTACGAAGAAGATTGAGTGCAGCAAGTTCAAACTTTCCTTGTTAATGTAATCTAAAAAGATGGCCAAGTTAGAAGATTCGCCTCATTTGTAATGTACTTTATTGAGAAAACAAACATCTTCATTGCCGAACACTGTATTGTGTGAAATAAGCTCATTCGGTTCTAGGAATCAGTTGCTTTCCTACAAAGAAGGTTGAGTGCAGCAAGTTCAAACTTTTCTTGTTAATGTAACCTGAAAAGATGCACAACTTAGTAGATTGGCCTCATTTCTAAAGTAGTTTGTTTAGATAACAGACATCTTCATTACCGAACACTGTACTGTGTGAAATAAGCTCATTCGGTTCTAGGACTCAGTAGCTTTCCTACGAAGAATGTTGAGTGCAGCAAATTCAAACTTTCCTAGATTGTTTAATCTAACAAGATGTACAAGTTAGTGCATTTGACTCATTTCTAAAGTAGTTTCTTTAGAAAAGAAACAACTTTAGTACTGAACACTGTACTGTGTGAAATAAGGTAAATAGGTTCTAGGAATCAGTTTAATTTCTAAGAAGATGGTTGAGTGCAGCAAGTTCAAACTTCCCTAGTTAATGTAATCTAAAAAGATGGCCAAGTTAGCAGAGTCACCTCATTTGTAAAATAGTTTGTTGAGAAAACAAACATCTTCATTGCCGAACATTGTACTGTGTGAAATAATCTCATTCGGTTCTGGGAATCACTTATGTTCCTACAAAGAAGGTTGAGTGCAGCAGGTTCAAACTTTCCTTATTAATGTAATCTGAAAAGTTGCACAACTTAGTAGATTGGCCTCATTTCTAAAGTAGTTTCTTTAGAAAGGAAACATCTTCAATACCGAACACTGTACTGTGTGAAATAAGTTAATTCGCTTCTGGGAATTAGTTTAATTTCTACGAAGAAGGCTGAGTGCAGCAAGTTCAAACTTTCCTTTTTAATGTAATCTAAAAAGATGTACAACTTACTAGATTGGCCTCATTTCTAAAGCAGTTTCTTTAGAAAAGAAACATCTTCAATATTTAACACTGTACAGTGTGAAATAAGTTAATTCGCTTCTAGGAATCAGTTTAATTTCTACGAAGAAGGTTGAGTGCAGCAAGTTCAAACATTCCTTGTTAATGTAATCTAAAAAGATGGCCAAGTTAGAAGACTCGCTTCATTTGGAAAGTACTTTTTTGAGAAAAAAAACATCTTCATTGCCGAACATTGTACTGTGTTAAATAAGCTCATTCGTTCTAGGAATCAGTGGCTTTCCTACAAAGAAGGTTGAGTGAAGCAAGTTCAAACTTTCCTTGTTAATGTAATCTAAAAAGATGCACAACTTAGTAGATTGGCCTCATTTCTAAAGTAGTTTGTTTACAAAACAAACAACTTCATTACAGTACACTATATTATGTGAAATGAGCTAGTTCGGTTCTAGGAATCACTTGCTTTCCTACGAAGAAGGTCGAGTGCAGCAAGTTCAAACTTTCCTCGTTTGTGTAATCTAACAAGATTTAAAAGTTAGTGGATTCGCGTCGTTTCTAAAGTGGTTTCCTTATAAAACAAACATCTTCAGTACTGAACACTGTACTGTGTGAAATAAGTTAATTCGGTATTAGGAATCAGTTTCCTTTGTACGAAGATGGTTGAGTGCAGCAAGTTCAAACTTTCCTTGTTAATATAATCTAAAAAGATGGCAAAGTTAGCAGAGTCACCTGGTTTGTAAAGTAGTTTGTTGAGAAAATTAACATCTTTATTGCCGAACATTGTACTGTGTGAAATAAGCTCATTCGGTTCTAGGAATCACTTGCTTTCCTACAAAAAAGGTTGAGTGCAGCAAGTTCAAACTTTCCTTGTTAATGTATTCTAAAAAGATGGCCAAGTTAGTAGATTCGCCTCACTTGTAAAGTAGTTTGTTGAGGAAACAAACATCTTCATTGCTGAACATTGTACTGTGTGAAATAAGCTCATTCAGTTCTAGGAATCAGTTGTGTTCCTACAAAGAAGGTTGAGTGCAGCAAGTTCAAACTTACCTTGTTAATGTAATCTGAAAAGATGCACAACTTAGTAGATTGGCCTCATTTCTAACGTAGTTTGTTTAGAAAACAAACATCTTCATTTCCGAACACTGTACTATGTGAAATAAGCTAGTTCTGTTCTAGGAATCACTTGCTTTCCTACGAAGAAGGTTGAGTGCAGCAAGTTCACACTTTCCTTGTTTGTGTAATCTAACAAGATATACAAGTTAGTGGATTCACCTCATTTCTAAAGTAGTTTCTTTAGAAAAGAAACATCTTCAGTACCGAACACTGTAATGTGTGAAATAAGTGAATTCGCTTCTAGGAATCACTTGCTTTCCTACAAAGAAGGTTGAGTGCAGCAAGTTCAAACTTTCCTTGTTAATGTGATCTGAAAAGTTGCACAACTTAGTAGATTGGCCTCATTTCTAAAGTAGTTTCTTTAGAAAAGAAACATCTTCAGTACCGTACACTGTACTGTGTGAAATCAGTTAATTCGCTTCTAGGAATCACTTTAATTTCTACGAAGATGGTTGAGTGCTGCAAGTTCAAACTTTCCTGGTTTGTGTTATCTAACAAGATGTACAAGTTAGTGGATTCGCCTCATTTCTAAAGTAGTTTCTTTAGAAAACAAACATCTTCAGTACCGAACACTGTACTGTGTGAAATAAGTTAATTCGGTTCTAGGAATCACTTTCCTTTCTACAAAGATGGTTGAGTTTAGCAAGTTCAAACTTTCCTTGTTAATGTAATCTAAAAAGATGTCCAAGTTTGTAGATTCGCCTCATTTCTACCATAGTTTCTTTAGAAAACAAACCTAAATTGCCAAACTTTGTACTGTGTGAAATGAGCTAATAGGGTTCTAGGAATCAGTTTATTTTCTACGAAGATGGTTGAGTTTAGCAAGCTCAAACTTTCCTTGTTAATGTGCTCTAAAAAGATGTCCAATTTAGTAGATTTGCCTCATTGGTAAAATAGTTTGTTGAGAAAACAAACATCTTCATTGCCGAACATTGTAATGTGTGAACAAAGCTAATTTAGTTCTAGAATTCAGTTGCTTTCCTACAAAGAAGGTTGAGTGCAGCCAGTTCAAACTTTCCTTGTTAATGTAACCTAAAAAGATGCACAACTTAGTAGATTGGCCACATTTCTAAAGTAGTTTCTTTAGAAAAGAAACGTCTTCAGTACCGAACACTGTACTGTGTGAAATAATTTAATTCGCTTCTAGGAATGAGTTTAATTTCTACGAAGAAGGTTGCGTTCAGCAAGTTCAAACTTTCCTTGTTAATGTAATCTAAAAAGATGGCCAAGTCTGAAGATTCGCCTCATTTGTAAAGTACTTTGTTGAGAAAACAAACATCTTCATTGCCGAACATTGTACTGTGTGAAATAAGCTCATTCAGTTCTAGGAATCAGTTCCGTTCCTACAAAAAAGGTTGAGTGCAGCAAGTTCAAACTTTCCTTGTTAATATATTCTGAAAAGATGCAAAACATAGTAGATTGGCCTCATTTCTAAAGTAGTTTGTTTAGAAAACAAACATCTTCATTTCCGAACACTGTACTATGTGAAATAAGCTAGTTCCGTTCTAGGAATCACTTGCTTTCCTACGAAGAACGTTGAGTGCAGCAAGTTCAAACTTTCCTAGTTTGTGTAATCTAACAAGATGTACAAGTTAGTGGATTCGCCTCTTTTCTAAAGTGGTTTCTTTAGAAAACAAACATCTTCAGGACCCAACACTGTACTGTGTGAAATAACTGAATTCGACTCTAGGAATCAGTTTAATTTCTACGAAGATGGTTGAGTGCAGCAAGTTCAAACTTTCCTTGTTAATGTAATCTAAAAAGATGGCCAAGGAAGTAGATTCGCCTCATTTGTAAAGTAGTTTGTTGAGAAAATTAACATCTTTATTGCCGAACATTGTACTGTGTGAAATAAGCTCATTCGGTTCCAGGAATCACTTGCTTTCCTACAAAGAAGGTTGAGAGCAGCAAGTTCAAACTTTCCTTGTTAATGTAATCTGAAAAGTTGCACAACTTAGTAGATTGGCCTCATTTCTAAAGTAGTTTATTTAGAAAAGAAACACTTCAGTACCGAACACTGTACTGTTTGAAATGAGTTAATTCGCTTCTAGGAATCAGTTTAATTTCCACGAAGATGGTTGAGTGCTGTAAGTTCAAACTTTCTTAGTTTATGTTATCTAACAAGATGTACAAGTTAGTGGATTCGCCTAATTTCTAAAGTAGTTTCTTTAGAAAACAAACATCTTCAGTACCGAACACTGTACTGTGTGAAATAAGTTAATTTGGTTCTAGGAATCAGTTTCATTTCTACGAACATGGTTGAGTTTAGCAAGTTCAAACTTTCCTTGTTAATGTAAACTAAAAAGATGTCTAAGTTTGTAGATTCGCCTCATTTCTAAAGTAGTTTCTTCAGAAAACAAACCTAAATTGCCAAACTTTGTACTGTGTGAAATGAGCTAATTCAGTTCCAGGAATCAGTTAAATTTCTACGAAGATGGCTGAGTGCAGCAAGTTCAAAATTTCCTTGTTAATGTAATCTAAAAATATGCACAACTTAGTAAATTGGCCTCATTTCCAAAGTAGTTTGTTTAAAAAACAACCATCTTCATTTCCGAAGACTATACTATGTGAAATGAGCTAGTTCGGTTCTAGGAATCACTTGCTTTCCTAGGAAGATGGTTGAGTGCAGCAAACTCAAACTTTCCTCGTTTGTTTAATCTAACAAGATGTACAAGTTAGTGGATTCGCCTCATTTCTAAAGTGGTTTCTTTAGAAAAGAAACATCTTCAGTACCGAACACTGTACTGTGTGAAATAAGTGAATTCGCTTCTTGGAATCACTTTAATTTCTACGAACATGGTTGAGTTTAGCAAGTTCAAACTTTCCTCGTTAATGTGCTCTAAAAAGATGTCCAGGTTAGTAGATTTGCCTCATTGGTAAAGTAGTTTGTTGCGAAAACAAACATCTTCACTTCCGAACATTGTAATGTGTGAAAAAAGCTAATTTAGTTCTAGAATTCAGTTGCTTTCCTACAAAGAAGGTTGAGTGCAGCCAGTTCAAACTTTCCTTCTTAATGTAATCTAAAAAGATGCACAACTTAGTAGATTGGCCTCATTTCTAAAGTAGTTTCTTTAGAAAAGAAACATCTTCAGTATCGAACACTGTATTGTGTGAAATAAGTTAATTCGCTTCTAGGAATCAGTTTAATTTCTACAAAGATGGTTGAGTGCAGCAAGTTCAAACTTTCTTGTTAATGTAATCCAAAAAGATAGCCAAGTTAGAAGATTTGCCTCATTTGTAAAGTACTTTGTTGAGAAAACAAACATCTT
Source organism: Orientallactaga sibirica (assembly GCA_036365145.1). Lineage (NCBI taxonomy): Eukaryota > Metazoa > Chordata > Mammalia > Rodentia > Dipodidae > Orientallactaga > Orientallactaga sibirica. Next base: position 308,390 of record JAEOAD010000795.1, read on the forward strand.
CATTGCCGAACATTGTACTGTGTGAAATAAGCTCATTCGGTTCTGGGAATCAGTTGCTTTCCTACAAAGAAGGTTGAGTGCAGCAAGTTCAAACTTTCCTAGTTTGTGTAATCTAACAAGATGTACAAGTTAGTGGATTCGCCTCATTTCTAAAGTAGTTTCTTTAGAAAAGAAACATCTTCAGTCCCGAACACTGTACTGTGTGAAATAAGTGAATTTGCTTCTAGGAATCAGTTTAATTTCTGCGAATATGGTTGAGTGCAGCAAGTTCCAACTTTCCTTGTTAATGTAATCTAATAAGATGCACAATTTAGTAGATTGGCCTCATTTCTAAAATAGTTTGTTTACAAAACAAACATCTTCATTACCAAAGACTATACTATGTGAAATGACCTAGTTCGGTTCTAGAAATCACTTGCTTTCCTACGAAGAAGGATGAGTGCAGCAAATTCAAACTTTCCTCGTTTGTGTAATCTAACAAGATGTACAAGTTAGTGGATTCCCATCATTTCTAACGTGGTTTCTTTAAAACACAAACATCTTCAGTACTGCACACTGTACTGTGTGAAATAAGTTAATTCGGTTCTAGGAATCAGTTTCCTTTCTACGAAGATGGTTGAGTGCAGCAAGTTCAAACTTTCCTTGTTGATGTAATCTAAATAGATGGCCAAGTTAGCAGAGTCACCTCATTTGTAAAATAGTTTGTTGAGAAAAATAACATCTTTATAGCCGAACATTGTACTGTGTGAAATGAGCTCATTCGTTTCTAGGAATCACTTGCTTTCCTACAAAGAAGGTTGAGTGCAGCAAGTTCAAACTTTCCTTGTTAATGAATCTAAAAAGATGCACAACTTAGTAGATTGGCCTCATTTCTAAAGTAGTTTCTTTAGAAAAGAAACATCTTCAGTACCGAACACTCTACTGTGTGAAATAAGTGAATTCGCTTCTAGGAATCAGTTTAATTTCTACGAAGATGTTTCAGTGCAGCAAGTTCAAACTTTCCTTGTTAATGTAATCTAAAAAGATGGCCAAGTTAGCAGAGTCACCTCATTTGTAAATAGTTTGTTGAGGAAATTAACATCTTCATTGCCGAACATTGTATTGTGTGAAATAAGCTCATTAAGTTCTAAAAATCACTTGCTTTCCTACAAAGAAGGTTGAGTGCAGCAAGTTCAAACTTTCCTTGTTAATGTAATCTAAAAAGATGCACAACTTAGTAGATTGGCCTCATGTCTAAAAGTAGTTTGTTCAGAAAACAAACATCTTCACTACCGAACACTGGACTATGTGAAATAAGCTAGTTCCGTTCTAGCAATCACTTGCTTTCCTACAAAGAAGGTTGAGTGCAGCAAGTTCAAACTTTCCTAGTTTGTGTAATCTAACAAGATGTACAAGTTAGTAGATTCGCATAATTTCTAAAGTAGTTTCTTTAGAAAAGAAACATCTTCAGTACCGAACACTGTACTGTGTGAAATAAGTGAATTCGGTTCTAGGAATGAGTTTAATTTCTACGAAGATGGTTGAGTGCAGCAAGTTCAAACATTCCTTGTTAATGAAATCTAAAAAGATGGCCAAGTTATTAGATTCGCCTCATTTGTAAAGTAGTTTGTTGAGAAAACAAACATCTTCATTGCCAAATATTGTACTGGGTGAAATGAGATCATTCAGTATTAGGAATCAGTTGCTTTCCTATAAAGAATGTTGAGTGCAGCAAGTTCAAACTTTCCTTGTTAATGTAATCTGAAAAGATGCACAACTTAGTAGGTTGGCCTCATTTCTAAAGTAGTTTGTTTACAAAACAAACATCTTCATTACCGAACACTATACTATGTGAAATGAGCTAGTTCGGTTCTAGGAATTACTTGCTTTCCTACGAAGCAGGTTGAGTGCACCAAGTTCAAACTTTCCTAGTTTCTGTAATCTAACAAGATATACAATTTAGTGCATTCGACTCATTTCTAAAGTAGTTTCTTTAGAAAAGAAACATCTTCAGTACTGAACACTGTACTGTGTGAAATAAGTGAATTCGTTTCTAGGAATCAGTTTAATTTCTACGAAGAAGGTTGAGTGCAGAAAGTTCAAACTTTCCGTGTTAATGTAATCTAAAAAGATGGCCAAGTTAGAAGATTCGCCTCATTTGTAAAGTACTTTGTTAAGGAAACAAACATCTTCATTGCCGAACATTGTACTGTGTGAAATAAGCTCATTCGGTTCTAGGAATCAGTTGCTTTTCTACAAAGAAGGTTGAGTGCAGCAAGTTCAAACTTTCCTTGTATATGTAATCTGAAAAGAAGCACCACTTCGTAGATTGGCCTCATTTCTAAAGTAGTTTGTTTATAAAACAAACATCTTCATTACCGAACACAGAACTATGTGAAATGAGCTAGTTCGATTCTGGGAATCACTTGGTTTCCTACGAAGAAGGTTGAGTGCAGCAAGTTCAAATTTTCCTAGTTTGTGTAATCTAACAAGATGTACAAGTTAGTGGATTCGCCTCATTTCTAAAGTGGTTTCTTTTGAAAAGAAACATCTTCAGTACCGAACACTGTACTGTGTGAAATAAGTGAATTCGCTTGTAGGAATCAGTTTAATTTCTGCGAAGATGGTTGAGTGCAGCAAGTTCAAACTTGACTTGTTAATGTAATCTAAAAAGGTGGCCAAGTTAGTAGATTCGCCTCATTTGTAAAGTAGTTTGTTGAGAAAATTAACATCTTTATTGCCGAACTTTGTACTGTGTGAAATAAGTTCATTCGGTTCTAGGAATCACTTGCTTTCCTACCAAGAAGGTTGAGTGCAGCAACTTCAAACTTTCCTTGTTAATGGAATCTAAAAAGATTCACAACTTAGTAGATTAGCCTCATTTCTAGAGTACTTTCTGTAGAAAAGAAACATCTTCAGTACCGAACACTGTACTGTGTGAAATGAGTTAATTCGCTTCTAGGAATCAGTTTAATTTCTACGAAGATGGTTGAGTGCAGCAAGTTCAAACTTTCCTAGTTTGTGTAACATAACAAGATGTACAAGTTAGTGGATTCGCGTCATTTCTAAATTAGTTTCTTTTGAAAACAAATATCTTCAGTACCTAACACTGTACTGTGTGAAATAAGTTAATTCGGTGCTAGGAATCAGTTTCCTTTCTAAGAAGATGGTTGAATGTAGCAAGTTCAAACATTCCTTATTAATGTAATCTAAAAAGATGTCCAAGTTTATAGATTTGCCTCATTTCTAAAGTAGTTTCTTTAGAAAACAAACCTAAATTGCCAAACTTTGTACTGTGTGAAATGAGCTAATTTGGTTCTAGGAATCAGTTTACTTTCTACGAAGATGGTTGAATTTAGCAAGTTCAAACTTTCCTTCTTAATGTGCTCTAAAAAGATGTCCAAGTTAGTAGATTTGCCTCATTGGTAAAGTAGTTTGTTGAGAAAACAAACATCTTCATTGCCGAACATTGTACTGTGTAAAAAGCTAATTCTGTTCTAGAATTCAGTTGCTTTCCAACAAAGAAGGTTGAGTGCAGCCAGTTCAAACTTTCCTTGTTAATGTAATCTAAAAAGATGCACAACTTAGTAGATTGGCCTCATTTCAAACGTCGTTTCTTTAGAAAAGAAACATCTTCAGTACCGAACACTGTACTGTGTGAAATAAGTTAATTCGCTTCTAGGAATCAGTTTAATTTCTACGAACAAGGTTGAGTGCAGCAAGTTCAAACTCTCCTAGTTTGTGTAATCTAACAAGATGTACAAGTTAGTGCATTCGCCTCATTTCTAAAGTAGTTTCTTTAGAAAAAAAACATCTTCAGTACCGAACACTGTACTGTGTGAAATAAGTGAATTCGCTTCTAGGAATCAGTTTAATTTCTATGAAGATGGTTGAGTGCAGCAAGTTCAAACTTTCCTTGTTAATGTAATCTAAAAAGATGTCCAAGTTTGTAGATTTGCCTCATTGGGAAAGTAGTTCATTGAGAAAACACACATCTTCATTGCTGAACATTGTACTGTGTGAAAAAATCTCATTCGGTTCTAGAATTTAGATGCTTTCCTACAAAGTCGGTTGAGTGCAGCAAGTTCAAACTTTCCTTGTTAATGTAATCTAAAAAGATGCACAACTTAGTAGATTGGCCTCATTGGTAAAGTAGTTTGTTGAGAAAACAAACGTCTTCTGTACCGAACACTGTACTGTGTAAAATAAGTTAGTTCGCTTCTAGGAATCAGTTTAATTTCTACGAAGACGGTTGAGTGCAGCAAGTTCAAACTTTCCTTGTTAATGTAATCTAAAAAGAAGGCCAAGTTAGTAGATTCGCCTCATTTGTAAAGTACTTTGTTGAGAAAACCAGCATCTTCATTGCCAAACATTGTCCTGTGTGAAATAAGCTCATTCGGTTCTAGGAATCAGTTGCTTTCCTACAAAGACGTTTGAGTGCAGCAAGTTCAACTTTCCTTGTTAATGTAATCTAAGAAGATGCACAAGTTAGTAGATTGGCCTCATTTATAAAGTAGTTTGTTGAGAAAACAAACATCTTCATTCCCGAACACTGTATTATGTGAAATGAGCTAGTTCGGTTGTAGGAATCACTTGCTTTCTTTCGAAGAAGGTTGAGTGCAGCAAGTTCAAGCTTTCCTAGTTTGTGTAATGTAACAAGATGTATAAGTTAGTGGATTTGCGTCATTTCTAAAGTGGTTCCTTTAGAAAACAAACGTCTTCAGTACTGAACACTGTACTGTGTAATATAAGTTAATTCGGTTCTAGGAATCAGTTTCCTTTCAACGAAGATGGTTGAGGTTAGCAAGTTCAAACTTTCCTTGTTAATGTCATCTAAAAAGATGGCCAAGTTAGCAGAGTCACCTCATTTGTAAAGTAGTTTGTTGAGAAAATTAACATCTTTATTGCCGAACATTGTACTGTGTGAAATAAGCTCATTCGGTTCTAGGAATCACTTGCTTTCCTACAAAGAAGGTTGAGTGCAGCAAGTTCAAACTTTCCTTGTTAATGTAATCTTAAAAGATACACAACTTAGTAGATTGGCCTCATTTCTAAAGTAGTTTCTTTTGAAAAGAAACATCTTCAGTACCGAACACTGTACTGTGTGAAATAAGTTAATTCGCTTCTAGGAATCAGTTTAATTTCCACGAAGAAGGTTGAGTGCAGCAAGTTCAAACTTTCCTTGTTAATGTAATCTAAAAAGATGGCCAAGATAGAAGATTCGCCACATTTGTAAAGTACTTTGTTGAGAAAACAAACATCTTCATTGCCGAACATTGTACTGTGTGAAATAAGCTCATTCGGTTCTAGGAATCACATGCTTTCCTACAAAAAAGGTTGAGTGCAGCAAGTTCAAACTTTCCTTGTTAATGGAATCTAAAAAGATGCACAACTTAGTAGATTGGCCTCATTTCTAAAGTTGTTTCTTTAGAAAAGAAACATCTTCACTACCAAACACTGTACTGTGTGAAATGAGTTAATTCGCTTCTAGGAATCAGTTTAATTTCTACGAAGATGGTTGAGTTCAGCAAGTTGAAACTTTCCTAGTTTGTGTAATCTAACAAGATGTACAAGTTAGTGCATTCACCTCATTTCTAAAGTAGTTTCTTTAGAAAAGAACATCTTCAGTACCGAACACTGTTCTGTGTGAAATAAGGTAATTCGCTTCTAGGAATCAGTTTAATATCTACGAAGATGGTTGAGTGCAGCAAGTTCAAACTTTCCTTGTTAATGTAATCTAAGAAGATGCACAACTTAGTAGATTGGCCTCATTTCTAAAGGAGTTTGTTTACAAAACAAACATTTTCATTACCGAACACTATACTATGAGACATGAGCTAGTTCAGTTCTAGGAATCACTTGCTTTCCTACGAAGAAGGTTGAGTGCAGCAGGTTCAAACTTTCCTCGTTTGTGTAATCTAACAAGATGTACCAGTTAGTAGATTTGACTCATTTGTAAAGTAGTTTGTTGAGCAAACAAACATCTTCATTGCGGAATATTGTACTGTGTGAAAAAAGTTAATTCGAATCTGGAATTCAGTCGCTTTCCTACAAAGACGGTTGAGTGCAGCAATTTCAAACATTCCTTGTTAATGTAATCTAAAAAGATGCACAACTTAGTGGATTCGCCTCATTTCTAAAGTAATTTCTTTAGAAAAGAAACATCTTCAGGACCGAACACTGTACTGTGTAAAATAAGTTAATTCGCTTCCAGGAATCAGTTTAATTTCTACGAAGATGGTTGAGTGCAGCAAGTTCATACTTTCCTTGTTAATGTAATCTGCAAAGATGGCCAAGTTAGTAGATTCAACTCATTTGTAAAGTAGTTTGTTAAGAAAACAAACATCTTCATTGCGGAACAATTGTACTATGTGAAAAAAGCTAATTCGGATCTAAAATTTTGTTGCTTTCCTACAAAGACGGTTGAGTGCAGCAAGTTCAAACATTCCTTGTTAATGTATTCTAAAAAGGTGCACAACTTAGGGGATTAGCCTCATTTCTAAAGTAATTTCTTTAGAAAAGAAACATCTTCAGTACCGAACACTGTACTCTGTAAAATAAGTTAATTCGCTTCCAGGAATCAGTTTAATTTCTACGAAGATGGTTGAGTGCAGCAAGTTCAAACTTTCCTTGTTAATGTAATCTAAAAAGGTGGCCAAGTTAGCAGAGTCACCTCATTTGTAAAATAGTTTGTTGAGAAAATTAACATCTTTATTGCCGAACATTGTACTGTGTGAAATAAGCTCATTCTGTTCTAGGAATCACTTGCTTTCCTACAAAGAAGGTTGAGTGCAGCAAGTTCAAATTTCCTTGTTAATGTAATCTAAAACGATGCACAACTTAGTAGATTGGCCTCATTTCTAAAGTAGTGTCTTTAGAAAAGAAACATCTTCATTACCGAACACTGTACTGTGTGAAATAAGTGAATTCGCTTCTAGGAAGCAGTTCAATTTCTACGAAGAAGGTTGAGTGCAGCAAGTTCAAACTTTCTAGTTTTTAATGTAATCTAAAAAACATGGCCAAGTTAGAAGATTCGCCTCATTTGTAAAGTACTTTGTTGAGAAACAAACATCTTCATTGCCGAACATTGTACTGAGTGAAATAAGCTCATTCGGTTCTAGGAATCAGTTGTTTTCCTACAAAGAAAGGTTGAGTGCAGCAAGTTCAAACTTTCCTTGTTAATGTAATCTGAAAAGATGCACAACTTAGTAGATTGGCCTCATTACTAAAGTAGTTTGTTTAGAAAACAAACATCTTCATTACTGAACACTATAGTATGTTAAATGAGCTAGTTTGGTTCTAGGAATCACTTGCTTTCCTTCGAAGAAATTTGAGTGCAGCAAGTTCAAACTTTCCTCGTTTGTGTAATCTAACAAGATTTACAATTTAGTGGATTAGCGTCGTTTCTAAAGTGGTTTCCTTATAAAACAAACATCTTTAGTAGTGAACATTGTACTGTGTGAAATAAGTTAATTCGGTTCTGGGAATCAGGTTCCTTTCTACGAAGATGGTTGAGTGCAAGTTCAAACTTTCCTTGTTAATGTAATCTAAAAAAGATGGCCAAGTTAGCAGAGTCACCTCATTTGTAAAGTAGTTTGTTGAGAAAATTAACATCTTTGTTGCGAACATTGTACTGTGTGAAATAAGCTCATTCGGTTCTAGGAATCACTTGCTTTCCTACAAGAAGGTTGAGTGCAGCAAGTTCAAACTTTCCTTGTTAATGTAATCTTAAAAGATGCACAACTTAGTAGATTGGCCTCATTTCTAAAGTAGTTTCTTTAGAAAAGAAACATCTTCAGTATCGAACACTGTACTGTGTGAAATAAATGAATTTGCTTCTAGGAATCAGTTTAATTTCTACGAAGAAGGTTGAGTGCAGCAAGTTCAAACTTTCCTTGTTAATGTAATCTAAAAAGATGGCCAAGTTAGAAGATTCGCCTCATTTGTAAAGTACTTTGTTGAGAAAACAAACATCTTCATTGCCGAACATTGTACTGTGTGAAATAAGCTCATTCGGTTCTAGGAATCAGGTGGTTTCCTACAAAGAAGGTTGAGTGGAGCAAGTTCAAACTTTCCTTGTTAATGTAATCTAAAAAGATGCACAACTTAGTAGCTTGGCCTCATTTCTAAAGTAGTTTCTTTAGAAAAGAAACATCTTCAGTAACGAACACTGTACTGTGTGAAATAAGTGAATTCGCTTCTAGGAATCAGTTTCATTTCTACGAAGATGGTTGAGTGCAGCAAGTTCAAACTTTCCTTGTTAATGTAATCTAAAAAGATGGCCAAGTTAGTAGATTGCAGGGAGCTAGAGCAAACGCCATTACAAGATGGCGCTGGCTTCCTGTCAGTGTTGAGGTAAACAACTCCATATTAGGCAGCGTCTTGGTGCTAACCTTACTCAAGGTATGCGCACGCGTGTGATGCAACCTGTCCCGAGCCTATCCCGTGGTATCTGCTCTTGGCAAGTTTCTTGCAACCAATCAGTAAGCGCCTCGTAGCAGTACGCCCTATAAAAGCAGCTGCAGATTTGCACCCCTCGCCCCTCGCCATCAGCTTTCCTGTTAACCAAGAGGCTCTCCAATAAAGTTTGATCAAGAAGAATCCTCGTCTTGTGGTTGTTCCTTTTCCTGCAGGTCGGGAGGTTCGCCGCAAAGTGGTGCGAAGCCGGGGCGCCGGGTGCCTTTGCGGTCACCAGGCGGGGCCGAAGAGGATCAGAACTTGACACGGAGAGGAAGACGTCGGTAAGTCATCCCCAGGTATGCTGTTTTTGACTTAGAGATTTTTTGGTCCTTGCTGTTGCCTTTCCCCTGTGGGTACTGCTTTTCATTGTGTACTCCTGTTTGAGTAAGGGCAGTCACAAGGACATCATCAGAGAGGGATGGAGGGCGCTAGCAAGACACCAGGATAGCCTTTCTGAGTCAGACACAAATGGGGAAATACAAGCTAGGCCCAGGAAAAAAGGGGAAATAAAAAAGGAGAACAAAAACAAGAAAAGATAAAAGTTTACAAGAAGAGCTCAAAGAAATAGGTGAAACTTACTCTTGCCCGCCCTTTGAGGGGACAGAGGAGCCTCTGTTAGGAAGTATCCTATTCTAGAGGAGTTTGCACATTTAAATGTGCTGGAGGCAGATGATGAGACTAGCTCAGATTCTGAAAAGGAGGAAGAAGATAAACTAACTGAAGAGGAAGAGGAGGGACTGGAGGAGGCTGCTGCCCATTATGATAGGGAGCGATGTAGGCCTCCGCCCAGGTGCCCTCTATTGATGGGGAGGTCAGAAGATAGGGGGTATGGCCCTGTACAGAAGGTGGAGCCTTCGGCACCGCCACCCTATATCCCCCAGAGGACAGGTGCCGCTTCATTAGGGCAAAAACCTGGTCACGGCTGGCCTCCGCCTTCCCAGTCTTTGAAGACCCGGCAACCAATCAAAGAAGGCATGAACCGGTCTCCTATAAACAACTGAAGGATTTGGTTCAGACAGTGAAAGATTTTGGACCAGGCGCAGATTACTCAATTGCGCTGTTGCGCAGGATTATTGCAGTTCCCTTAACTCCTACAGATTGGATGGAGTTAGCAAAGGCTTGCCTTTCAAAAGGCCAGTATCTTGAGTTCAAATCCTTGGCTACGGATAACGCTCAGACACAGGCTAGACAGAACCTTCAAGATGGCCATCCTCACTGGACAGTTGATATGCTCTTGGGGCTTGGTCCCTATACAGCTGACCAGGTAAATTTGCCACTAGAAGTGTATCAACAGGTCAATGATGTTCACTACCGAGCCTGGAGAGCCATTCCCAATAAAGGGGAAGTGGCTGGTAACTTAACAAAAATTATTCAAGGCTCAACAGAACCTTTTGCAGACTTTGCTGCCAGAATGATGGATGCTGCAGAGAGAACCATAGGTACAGCAGATCATACTATGCCCTTTGTGCTTCAACTAATATATGAACAGAGTACAAAGGAATGTCAGAGAGCAATAAATCCTGTCCGGAAAAAAGGGATAGATGCCTGGATTAAGGCGTGTCGTGAAATTGGCGGACCCCTGTCCAATGCGGGCCTGGCAGCAGCAGTTCTTGCTGCCACAAAGTCTCATCAGGCTCAAGGCTCGAAGGGATGTTTTAAGTGTGGACAGCCTGGGCATTTTAAACGCCAGTGCCCTCAACCGGGGGGCCATGCGGCCCCCAGGGGGGAGGGCCAAAAGCAGCACCCTCCGGGTACCTGTCCGAGATGTAAAAAGGGTAAGCATTGGGCCAATGAATGCAGGTCAGTGAGAGATATCAATGGGATGCCCATACCACCTCTTCAACAAAGGCAGGAATCAAAAAATGGGATGAGGGGCCCCCGTCCCCAGGGCCCACAAATATATGGGGCATTCCAGGCGCCAGCCCCAATAATGGGCCCGCCACCGTCCTCTCAGTCCGAAGAGCCACATCAGGTTCCGCAGGGCTGGACCTCCGTGCCGCCGCCGGACTGGTCCTAACCCCTGACATGGGTGTACAAGCCCTGGAAACGGATGTCTGTGGGCCCCTGAGAGGAGACACCGTGGGCCTTCTCTTGCGCTCATCGTCAACTTTGAAGGGATTGATTGTTTTTCCTGGAGTCATTGATCCTGATTACAAGGGTATCATTAAGGTCCTGTGTCACTCCCCTTATGGGGTGTGTCTATTGCCCCGGGGATCGTATTGCCCAGCTATTGATTCTACCTTCCAGCCATTCTTCCTTCCCTGCAGAAAATAAAGAAAGGGAAGTGAAGGTTTTGGGTCCACTGGTGTGGACCTAGCATGTCTGTCCTTAGAGTTAGATCAAAGACCACTTTTGCAGTTAACCATAGAGGAAAAATATTTTCAGGTTTGGTTGATACTGGGGCAGATAGAAGTATTATTCAGATGAACTCTTGGCCAAAATCTTGGCCTCTTCAGAAGTCTTCTCAGACTCTGCAGGGCCTAGGGTATGCTGAGACACCACAGATGAGTGCAAAAGAATTAACTTGGTATACTGAGGAGGGACAAAAGGAAAAATACAGCCTTTTGTGCTGGCTGTCCCAATTAATTTATGGGGCAGGGATGTTCAGTCCCAGATGCGCCTCCGTCTGACCAATGACTATTCGGAGGCTAGTAAAAATATGATGAAAATGCAAGGTTTTGTCCCAAACCAGGGACTGGGTAAATGCCTCCAGGGGCGCCCAGAACCAATTATTCCAAAAGAAAAGTTGGATCGTCAGGGGCTGGGTTTTTCCTAGGGGCTGTTGAAAATACCGCTTCCAGAAGAATACAGGTACCCATACCCTGGTTGACTCAGAAAGCTATATGGGTTCCTCAATGGCCCCTATCACAGGAAAAGCTGGAAGCAGCTCAGAAGTTAGTTCAGGAACAGTTAGATCTTGGTCATCTGGAGCCTTCTGTCTCCCCATGGAACACCCCAATATTTGTGATTAAGAAGCAGTCAGGCAAGTGGAGATTGCTTCATGACCTAAGGGCGGTCAATGCTCAAATGCAGGTCTTGGGGCCAGTTCAGAGAGGCCTGCCAGTGCTCTCTGCTTTGCCTAAGGGCTGGCCAGTGATGGTCTTAGATATTAAGGACTGTTTCTTTTCTATACCTCTTTGCTCCCAGGATAGGGAACGCTTTGCTTTTACCCTCCCCTCAACCAATCATGAGAGACCGGATGCCCGCTTCCAATGGCGTGTGTTGCCCCAGGGAATGGCTAATAGTCCCACTATATGTCAGCTATTTGTGGACTCTGCTCTGATCTCTGTACGACAAGAGTTTCCTTCTCTCCGCATGATTCATTATATGGATGATATTTTACTGACTGCCCCTACGTTGCCTGTTCTGCATGCTTCTTTTGAGAAGGTTATTAAGGCATTAGAGGATAGTGGGTTGACAATAGCCCCAGAAAAGATTCAACAGACGGACTCAGTTACATTTTTGGGATCTGTCATCAGTCCACATTCAGTCAGGCCGCAAAAGATGTGCATCCGTACCTCGCATTTACATACTCTGAATGATTTCCAAAAATTACTGGGAGATATTAATTGGTTACGAGGATTTCTTCATGTGCCTCGAGCAGATTTGTTGCCACTCTTTTCTATACTTGAAGGCAACCCTGATGTCACATCCCCCCGCGAGCTCACACAGCTTGCCCGTGAGGCTCTTAATAAGATTGAAGAGGCACTTATGAGGGTGCAACTTGATCGATTTGAACCTTCAAAGCCACTTCTCCTGTGCATTCTTAAGACTAAGGATGTTCCCACGGGAGTACTTTGGCAGGAAGGGCCCCTGCTGTGGCTTCATGGGCATTCCTTGGGAGCCCGTACCCTTCAATATTTCCCACAGTTGGTGGCCCAACAGGCCTGCCTGGGACTTAAATATTGCTTGATGCACTTTGCGAGGCTCCCTGACAAACTTATTATCCCCTATACTAAAGAGCAAGTAGAGGTTTTATCTGGCACTGTGGATGATTGGGGCATCCTTATGTGTGCTTTTCCGAATGTCATAGACAATCATTATCCAAAGAGCCCTATTCTATCCTTTGTTGAACACAATTTAGTCTATTTCCCGAGAGTTACTGTTCAGGATCCTATTGCATCAGCCCCGGCCATCTTTACTGATGGGTCAAAATCTGGCCGCGGAGCGTATTTGGTGCAGGGGTCAGAACCGGTGGTGAGAATGTTTAGACCTGAGTCCCCTCAAATTGTGGAATGTATGATTGTTTTGGAGGTTTTTCAGACCTTCTCCAATTCTTTCAACTTGTTTACAGATTCCCAATATGTGGCCAATGCCGTCGCTGGCTTAGAAATTGCTGCCTCTATCCAATCTGCTAGTATAATTTCCAATGTTCTTTTGCAACTCCAGTCTTTGATTTTACAGCGAACGTGCCCTTTCTATGTCACTCATATTCGTGCACATTCTTTGTTGCCTGGCCCTTTGTCACAAGCTAATGATATGGTTGACAAGGCCACTAGGTTGGCCATGCTTTCCCTAGATAATTCCAAGGCCTTAGCCACTGAATTTCACAGATTATATCATGTCCCTGCAAATACCTTGAGGAAAAGATTCTCTATCTCAAGAAATGAGGCGCGAGACATTGTAAAATCTTGTCAGTCTTGTGTCACTTTTCTGCCCTCCCCTCATGTGGGTGTTAATCCCCGAGGCCTCCGTCCTGGTGATCTTTGGCAAATGGATGTGACTCATCTCCCTGAGTTTGGAAGATTGAAATATTTACATGTCTCAGTGGACACTTGTTCAGGAATTATCTTCGCCTCGCCGTTGGCGGGTGAGAAGGCCTCTCATGTAAAAACCCACTGCCTGGAGGCCTGGGCAGCATGGGGAAAGCGCGCCGTTTAAAAACTGATAATGGCCCGGCATATACATCTACTGGTTTTCGGGCCTTTTGTGCGCAGATGCAAGTTGCCCACACCACTGGCCTTCCTTATAATCCACAAGGCCAAGGCATTGTGGAGAGAGCCAATAAGAGTATCAAAGCCATTTTATTTAAACAAAAGAGGGGATAGCAGAAGATGCAACCCCTAAGGAGAGGGTTTCCTTAGCCCTCTTCACCCTTAATTTTTAATTTTGGACAATAATGATAAGTCTGCAGCTGACAGGCACAGTCAAGATGTGGCCCAGTCACCCAGAGAAGTGGTGATGTGGAAAGATGTCCTAGATGATAAATGGAAAGGACCGGATCTTGTTATAATAAGATCCAGGGGAGCTGTTTGTGTTTTTCCACAGGACCAGGAATCGCCCCACTGGGTTCCAAGCCGGCTGGTGAGAACAGTCCACCCTTCCTCAGGAGAAAACCTGGAGATTCAGAATGATTCGTGGAAACGGGATGTGGAGGAGCCTGGGGATGATGGCTCTCCAGATCCTGGCACTCAGTAGAGGAGAGCAACGCTGGGGAATTTTGTCTGCCTTCCCAAAACCTCTGCCTGTCCGCCATGATGCACCGGTTTCCCTCGTTTCTTTACAACACAAAAGGATTTGGGCCTCCCCACCCTTCTGAAGGATGACACCGCTCAACCTTTGGGAGAGAACCGGACCTTTAAGGAAGAGGGCGCTCTCTGTTTCACGCTTGGTCCAGCCCGTGACTCCTGTATGTTGCTGACTCGAGCAGCCAATTTGTCTCACAAATTGTCTTTGTATCTTTCGGGGGAATTGGTCCGAGGAGTTTGATGTGAACCTAGATGAGTTAAGAAGAGCTATTGTTGCCATCAATTCCACTCGGGTGGACCTTAGTTTGGCAAAAGGTTTCACCTCCTGGTTTTCATCAGCCTTTTCTTTCTTCAAAGACTGGGTAGGGGTAGGACTGTTTGCAGTCTGCTGTTTTGGAGGATGTCTGTTCTGCCTATGGTTGGTTTGCAAAATGCGAGCCAAAGCTAGGAGGGACAAGGTGATTATCTCTCAGGCACTAGCTGCAGTGGAGTGTGGATCCTCCCCCCAAATTTGGCTGTCAGCCCTAAAAGGCAATTAGTTCCCCCTGGCCTTTGCACCCTCAGGGTCTAGAGTACCCATTGCACGAGGATGGGCAGGAATTGGTAGCCCCTGTTTGACCGACGCCCTTGCAATCTCAAGGGATCCTTCCCATTGCACTGAGAAAGGGGAGGTCGAATTGCCTCCCTTGATCGGTCAACACATCATGAGGTGGGGACCTGATCGGGAGGGCGGTTACTCTGGAGCTTGGACTGTCTATAATAAAGAAGGGGGAACTGCAGGGAGCTAGAGCAAACGCCAAGATGGCGCTGGCTTCCTGTCGGTGTTGAGGTAAACAACTCCATATTAGGCAGCGTCTTGGCGCTAACCTTACTCAAGGTATGCGCACGCGAGTGATGCAACCTGTCCCGAGCCTATCCCGTGGTATCTGCTTGTGGCAAGTTTCTTGCAACCAATCAGTAAGCGCCTCGTAGCAGTACGCCCTATAAAAGCAGCTGCAGATTTGCGCCCCTCGCCCCTAGCCATCAGCTTTCCTGTTAACCAAGAGGCTCTCCAATAAAGTGTGATCAAGAAGAATCCTCGTCTTGTGGCCGTTCCTTTCCTGCAGGTCGGGAGGTTCGCCGCAGTAGATTCTCCTAATTTGTAAAGTAGTTTGTTGAGAAAACAAACATCTTTATTGCTGAACATTGTACTGTGTGAAATAAGCTCATTCGGTTCTAGGAATCAGTTGCTTTCCTACAAAGAAGGTTGAGTGCAGCAAGTTCAAACTTTCCTTGTAAATGTAATCTGAGAAGATGCACAACTTAGTAGATTGGCCTCATTTCTAAAGTAGTTTGTTTACAAAACAAACATCGTCATTACCGAACACTGTACTATGTGAAATGAGCTAGTTCGAAACTAGGAATCACTTGCTTTCCTACGAAGAAGGTTGAGTGCAGCAAGTTCAAACTTTCCTAGTTTCTGTAATCTAACAAGATGTACAAGTTAGTGGATTCGCCTCATTTCTAAAGTACTTTCTTTAGAAAAGAAACATCTTCAGTACCGAACACTGTACTGTGTGAAATAAGTGAATTCGCTTCTAGGAATCAGTTTAATTTCTACGAAGATGGTTGAGTGCAGCAATTTCAAACTTTCCTTGTTAATGTAATCTAAAAAGATGGCGAAGTTACTAGATTCGCCTCATTTGTAAAGTAGTTTGTGGAGAAAATTAACATCTTTATTGCCGAACATTGTACTGTGTGAAATAAGCTCATTGGGTACTAGGAATCACTTGCTTTCCTACAAAGAAGGTTCAGTGCAGCAAGTTCAAACTTTCCTTGTTAATGGAATCTAAAAAGATGCACAACTTAGTAGATTGGCCTCTTTTCTAAAGTAGTTTCTTGAGAAAAGAAACATCTTCAGTACTGAACACTGTACTGTGTGAAATGAGTTAATTCGCTTCTAGGAATCAGTTTAATTTCTACGAAGATGGTTGAGTGCAGCAAGTTCAAACTTTCCTAGTTTGTGTAATCTAACAAGATGTACAAGTTACTGGATTCGCGTCATTTCTAAATTAGTTTCTATAGAAAACAAACATCTTCAGTACCGAAAACTGTACTGTGTGAAATAAGGTAATTCGGTTCTAGGAATCAGTTTCCTTTCTACGTAGATGGTTGAGTTTAGCAAGTTCAAACTTTCCTTGTTAATGTAATATAAAAAGATGTCCAAGTTAGTAGATTCGCCTCATTTCTAAAGTAGTTTCTTTAGAAAACAAACCTAAATTGCCAAACTTTGTACTGTGTGAAATGAGCTAATTCGGTTCTAGGAATCAGTTTACTTTCTACGAAGATGGTTGAGTTTAGCAAGTTCAAACTGTCCTTGTTAATGAGGTCTAAAAAGATGTCCAAGTTAGTAGATTTGCCTCATTGGTAAAGTAGTTTGTTGAGAAAACAAACATCATCATTGCTGAACATTGTACTGTGTGGAAAAAGCTAATTCGGTTCTATAATTCAGTTGCTTTCCTACAAAGAATGTTGAGTGCAGCCAGTTCAAACTTTCCTTCTTAATGTAATCTAAAAAGATGCACAAAGTAGTACTTTGGCCTCATTTCTAAAGTACTTTCTTTAGAAAAGAAATATCTTCAGTACCGAACACTGTACTGTGCGAAATAAGTTAATTCGCTTCTAGGAATCAGTTTAATTTCTACGAAGAAGGTTGAGTGCAGCAAGTTCAAACTTTCCTAGTTTGTGTAATCTAACAAGATGTACAAGTTAGTGCATTCGCCTCATTTCTACAGTAGTTTCTTTAGAAAAGAAACATCTTCAGTACCGAACACTGTACTGTGTGAAATAAGGTAATTCGGTTCTAGGAATCAGTTAAATTTCTACGTAGATGGCTGAGTGCAGCAAGTTCAAGCTTTCCTTGTTAATGTAATCTAAAAAGAAGCAAAACTTAGTAGATTGGCCTCATTTCTAAAGTAGTTTGTTTACAAAACAAACATCTTCATTACCGAACACTATACTATGTGAAATGAGCTAATTTGGTTCTAAGAATCACTTGCATTCCTATGAAGAAGGTTGAGTGCAGCAAGGTCAAACTTTCCTCGTTTGTGTAATCTAACAAGATGTACAAGTTAGTGGATTCGCGTTGTTTCAAAGTGGTTCCTTTAGAAAACAAACATCTTCAGTACTGAACACTGTACTGTGTGAAATAAGTTAATTCGGATCTAGGAATCAGTTTCCTTTCTACGAAGATGGTTGAGTGCAGCACGTTCAAACTTTCCTTGTTAATGTAATCTAAAAGATGGCCAAGTTAGCAGAGTCACCTCATTTGTAAAATAGTTTGTTGAGAAAATTAACATCTTTATTGCCGAACATTGTACTCTGTGAAATAAGCTCATTCGGTTCTAGGAATCACTTGCTTTCCTACAAAAAAGGTTGAGTGCAGGAAGTTCAAACTTTCCTTGTTAATGGAATCTAAAAAGATGCACAACTTAGTAGATTGGCCTCATTTCTAAAGTTGTTTCTTTAGAAAAGAAACATTTTCAGTACCGAACACTGTACTGTGTGAAATGAGTTAATTCGCTTCTAGGAATCAGTTTAATTTCTACGAAGATGGTTGAGTGCAGCAAGTTCAAACTTTCCTAGTTTGTCTAATCTAACAAGATGTACAAGTTACTGGATTCTCGTCATTTCTAAATTAGTTTCTTTAGAAAACAAACATCTTCAGTACCGAACAGTGTACTGTGTGAAATAAGTTAATTCGGTTCTAGGAATCAGTTTCCTTTTTACGAAGATGGTTGAGTGCAGCAAGTTCAAACTTTCCTTGTTAATGTAATCTAAAAAGATGCACAACTTAGTAGATTGGCCTCATTTCTAAAGTAGTTTGTTGAGAAAACAAACATCTTCATTACCGAACACTGTACTATGTGAAATAAGCTAGTTCCGTTCTAGGAATCACTTGCTTTCCTACGAAGAAGGTTGAGTGCAGCAAGTTCAAACTTTCCTAGTTTGTGTAATCTAACAAGATGTACCATTTAGTGGATTCGCCTCATGTCTAAAGTAGTTTCTTTAGAAAAGAAACATCTTCAGTACCGAACACTGTACTGTGTGAAATAAGTGAATTCGCTTCTAGGAATCAGTTTAATTTCTACGAAGATGGTTGAGTGCAGCAAGTTCAAACGTTCCTTGTGAATGTAATCTAAAAAGATGGCCAAGTTAGTAGATTCGCCTCATTTGTAAAGTAGTTTGTTGAGAAAACAAACATCTTCATTGCCAAACATTGTACTGTGTGATATAAGCTCATTCGGTTCTAGGAATCAGTTGCTTTCCTACAAAGAAGGTTGAGTGCAGCAAGTTCAAACTTTCCTTGTTAATGTAATCTGAAAAGTTCCACAACTTAGTAGATTGGCCTCATTTCTAAAGTAGTTTGTTTACAAAACAAACATCTTCATTACCGAACAGTGTACTGTGTGAAATAAGTGAATTCGCTTCTAGGAATCACTTGCTTTCCTACAAAGAAGGTTGAGTGCAGCAAGTTCAAACTTTCCTAGTTTGTGTAGTCTAACAAGATGTACAAGTTAGTGGATTCGCCTCCTTTCTAAAGTAGTTTCTTTAAAAAAGAAACATCTTCAGTACCGAACACTGTACTGTGTGAAATAAGTGAATTCGCTTCTAGGAATCGGTTTAATTTCTACGAAGATGGTTGAGTGCAGCAAGTTCAAACTTTCCTTGTTAATGTAATCTAAAAAGATGGCCAATTTAGAAGATTCGTCTCATTTGTAAAGTAGTTTGTTTAGAAAACAAACATCTTCATTACTGAACACTGTACTATGTGAAATAAGCTAGTTCCGTTCTAGGAAACACTTGCTTTCCTACGAAGAAGGTTGAGTGCAGCAAGTTCAAACTTTCCTACTTTGTGTAATCTAACAAGATGTACAAGATAGTGGACTCGCCTCATTTCTAAAGTAGATTCTTTAGAAAAGAAACATCTTCAATCCCGAACACTGTACTGTGTGAAATAAGTGAACTGGCTTCTAGGAATCAGTTTAATTTCTACGAAGATGGTTGAGTGCAGCAAGTTCAAACTTTCCTTGTTAATGTAATCTGAAAAGTTCCACAAATTAGTAGATTGGCCTCATTTCTAAAGTAGTTTGTTTACAAAACAAACATCTTCATTACCGAACCCTGTACTTTGTGAAATAAGTGAATTCGCTTCTAGGAATCACTTGCTTTCCTACAAAGAAGGTTGAGTGCAGCAAGTTCAAACTTTCCTAGTTTGTGTAATCTAACAAGATGTACAAGTTATTGGATTCGCCTCCTTTCTAAAGTAGTTTCTTTAAAAAAGAAACATCTTCAGTACCAAACACTGTACTGGTGAAATAAGTGAATTCGCTTCTAGGAATCGGTTTAATTTCTACGAAGATGGTTGAGTGCAGCAAGTTCAAACTTTCCTTGTTAATGTAATCTAAAAAGATGGCCAAGTTAGTAGATTCGCCTCATTTGTAAAGTAGTTTGTTGAGAAAACAAACATCTTCATTGCCGAACATTGTACTGTGTGAAATAAACTCATTCGGTTCTAGGAATCAGTTGCTTTCCTACAAAGAAGGTTGAGTGCAGCAATTTCAAACTTTCCTTGTTAATGTAATCTGAAAAGTTGCACAACATAGTAGATTGGCCTCATTTCTATAGTAGTTTGTTTACAAAACAGACATCTTCATTACCGAACACTATACTATGTGAAATGAGCTAGTTCGATTCTAGGAATCACTTGCTTTCCTACAAAGAAGGATGAGTGCAGCAAGTTCAAACTTTCCTAGTTCGTGTAATCTAACAAAATGTACAAGTTAGTGGATTCGCGTCATTTCTAAAGTGGTTTCTTTAGAACACAAACATCTTCAGTACTGAACACTGTTATGTCTGAAATAAGTTAATTCTGTTCTAGGAAACAGTTTCCTTTCTACGAAGGTGGTTGAGTGCAGCAAGTTCAAACTTTCCTTGTTAATGTAATCTAAAAAGATGGCCAATTTAGAAGATTCGTCTCATTTGTAAAGTAGTTTGTTTAGAAAACAAACATCTTCATTACTGAACACTGTATTATGTGAAATAAGCTAGTTCCGTTCTAGGAAACACTTGCTTTCCTACGAAGAAGGTTGAGTGCAGCAAGTTCAAACTTTCCTAGTTTGTGTAATCTAACAAGATGTACAAGTTAGTGGATTCGCCTCATTTCAAAAGTAGTTTCTTTAGAAAAGAAACATCTTCAGTACCGAACACTGTACTGTGTGAAATAAGTGAATTCGCTTCTAGGAATCAGTATAATTTCTACGAAGATGGTTGAGTGCAGCAAGTTCAAACTTTCCTTGTGAATGTAATCTAAAAAGATGCACAACTTAGTAGATTGGCCTTATTTCTAATGTAGTTTGTTTACAAAACAAACATCTTCATTACCGATGACTGTACTATGTGAAATGAGCTAGTTCTGTTCTAGGAATCACTTGCCTTGCTACGAAGAAGGATGAGTGCAGCAAATTCAAACTTTCCTTGTTTGTGTAATCTAACAAGATGTACAAGTTAGTGTATTCGCGTCTTTTCTAAAGTGGTTTTTTTAGAAAACAAACATCTTCAGTACTAAACACTGTACTATGTGAAATAAGTTAATTCGGTTCTAGGAATCAGTTTCCTTTCTACGAAGATGGTTGAGTGCAGCAAGTTCAAACTTTCCTTGTTAATGTAATCTAAAAAGATGGCCAAGTTAGCAGACTCACCTCATTTGTAAAATAGTTTGTTGAGAAAATTAACATCTTTATAGCCGAACATTGTACTGTGTGAAATAAGCACATTCGGTTCTAGGAATCACTTGCTTTCCTACAAAGAAGGTTGAGTGCAGCAAGTTCAAACTTACCTTGTTAATGTAATCTAAAAAGATGCATAACGTAGTAGATTGGCCTCATTTCTAAAGTAGTTTGTTTAGAAAACAAACATCTTCATTACCGAACACTGTACTATGTGAAATGAGCTAGTTCGATTCTGGGAATCACTTGGTTTCCTACGAAGAAGGTTGAGTGCAGCAAGTTCAAATTTTCCTAGTTTGTGTAATATAACAAGATGTACAAGTTAGTGGATTCGCCTCATTTCTAAAGTAGTTTCTTTAGAAAAGAAACATCTTCAGTAGCGAACACTGTACTGTGTGAAATAAGTGAATTCGGTTCTAGGAATCAGTTTAATTTCTACGAAGATGGTTAAGTGCAGCAAGTTCAAACTTGACTAGTTAATGTAATCTAAAAAGATGGCCAAGTTAGTAGATTCGCCTCATTTGTAAAGTAGTTTGTTGAGAAAATTAACATCTTTATTGCTGAACATTGTACTGTGTGAAATAAGCTCATTCGGTTCTAGGAATCACTTGCTTTCCTACCAAGAAGGTTGAGTGCAGCAAGTTCAAACTTTCCTTGTTAATGGAATCTAAAAAGATGCACAACTTAGTAGATTAGCCTCATTTCTAAAGTACTTTCTTTAGAAAAGAAACATCTTCAGTACCGAACACTGTACTGTGTGAAATGAGTTAATTGGTTCTAGGAATCAGTTTAATTTCTACGAAGATGGTTGGGTGCAGCAAGTTCAAACTTTCCTAGTTTGTGTAACATAACAAGATGTACAAGTTAGAGGATTTGCCTCATTTCTAAATTAGTTTCTTTAGAAAACAAACATCTTCAGTACCTAACACTGTACTGTGTGAAATAAGTTAATTCGGTGCTAGGAATCAGTTTCCTTTCCTACGAAGATGGTTGAATGCAGCAAGTTCAAACATTCCTTATTAATGTAATCTAAAAAGATGTCCAAGTTTGTAGATTTGCCTCATTTCTAAAGTAGTTTCTTTAGAAAACAAACCTAAATTGCCAATCTTTGTACTGTGTGAAATAAGCTAGTTCCGTTCTAGGAATCACTTGCTTTCCTACAAAGAAGGTTGAGTGCAGCAAGTTCAAACTTTCCTCGTTTTTGTAATCTAACAAGACGTACAAGTTAGTGGATTCGCATTGTTTCTAAAGTGGTTTCTTTAGAAAACAAACATCTTCCGTACTGAACACTGTACTGTGTGAAATAAGTTAATTCGGTTCTAGGAATCAGTTTACTTTCTACGAAGATGGTTGAGTGCAACAAGTTCAAACTTTCCTTGTTAATGTAATCTAAAAAGATGTTCAAGTTTGTAGATTTGCCTCATTGGTAAAGTAGTTCGTTGAGAAAACAAACATCTTCATTGCTGAACATTGTACTATGTGAAAAAATCTCATTCGGTTCTAGAATTTAGTTGCTTTCCTACAAAAGACGGTTGAGTGCAGCAAGTTCAAACTTTCCTTGTTAATGTAATCTAAAAAGATGCACAACTTAGTAGATTGGCCCCATTTCTAAAACAGTTTCTTAAGAAAAAAAACATCTTCTGTACCGAACCCTGTACTGTGTGAAATAAGTTAGTTCGTTCTAGGAATCAGTTTAATTTCTACGAAGACGGTTGAGTGCAGCAAGTTCAAACTTTCCTTGTTAATGTAATCTAAAAAGATGGCCAAGTTAGAAGATTCGCCTCATTTGTAAAGTAGTTTGTTGAGAAAACAAGCATCTTCATTGCCAAACATTGTACTGTGTGAAATAAGCTCATTCGGTTCTAGGAATCAGTTGCTTTCCTACAAAGAAGTTTGAGTGCAGCAAGTTCAAACTTTCCTTGTTACTGTAATCAAAAAGATGCACAAGTTAGTAGATTGGCCTCATTTATAAAGTAGTTTGTTGAGAAAACAAACATCTTCATTACGAACCCTGTACTATGTGAAATGAGCTAGGTCGGTTCTAGGAATCACTTGCTTTCCTACGAAGAAGGTTGAGTGCAGCAAGTTCAAGCTTTCCTAGTTTGTGTAATCTAACAAGATGTATAAGTTAGTGGATTTGCGTCATTTTCTAAAGTGGTTACTTTAGAAAACAAACATCTTCAGTACTGAACACTGTATTGTGTAAAATAAGTTAATTCGGTTCTAGGAATCAGTTTCCTTTCAACGAAGATGGTTGAGTGCAGCAAGTTCAAACTTTCCTTGTTAATGTCATCTAAAAAGATGGCCAAGTTAGCAGAGTCACCTCGTTTGTAAAATAGTTTGTTGAGAAAATTAACATCTTTATTGCCGAACATTGTACTGTGTGAAATAAGCTCATTCGGTTCTAGGAATCACTTGCTTTCCTACAAAGAAGGTTGAGTGCAGCAAGTTTAAACTTTCCTTGTTAATGTAATCTTAAAAGATACACAACTTAGTAGATTGGCCTCATTTCTAAAGTAGTTTATTTTGAAAAGAAACATCTTCAGTACCGAACACTGTACTGTGTGAAATAAGTTAATTCGCTTCTAGGAATCAGTTTAATATCTACGAAGAAGGTTGAGTGCAGCAAGTTCAAACTTTCCTTGTTAATGTAATCTAAAAAGATGGCCAAGATAGAAGAATCACCACATTTGTAAAGTACTTTGTTGAGAAAACAAACATCTTCATTGCCGAACATTTTACTGTGTGAAATAAGCTCATTCGGTTCTAGGAATCAGTTGCTTTCCTACAAAGAAGGTTGAGTGCAGCAAGTTCAAACTTTCCTTGTTAATGTAATCTAAAAAGATGCACAACTTAGTAGATTGGCCTCATTTCTAAAGTAGTTTCTTTAGAAAAGAAACATCTTCAGTACCGAACACTGTACTGTGTGAAATAAGTTAATTCGCTTCTATGAATCAGTTTAATTTCTACCAAGAAGGTTGAGTGCAGCAAGTTCAAACTTTCCTTGTTAATGTAATCTAAAAAGATGGCCAAGTGAGAAGATTCGCCTCATTTGTAAAGTACTTTGTTGAGAAAACAAACATCTTCATTGCCGAACATTATACTGTGTGAAATAAGCTCATTCAGTTCTGGGAATCAGTTGCTTTCCTACAAAGAAGGTTGAGTGCAGCAAGTTCAAACTTTCCTTGTTAATGTAAACTAAAGAGATGCACAACTTAGTAGATTGGCCCCATTTCTAATGTAGGTTGTTTAAAAACAAACATCTTCATTACCAAACACTGTACTATGTGAAAAAGCTAGTTCCGTTCTGGGAATAACTTGCTTTCCCTACGAAGAAGGTTGAGTGCAGCAAGTTCAAACTTTCCTTGTTATTGTAATCTGAAAAGTTGCACAACTTAGCAGATTGGCCTCATGTCTAAAGTAGTTTGTTTACAAAGGAAACATCTTCATTACCGAACAGTATACTATGTGAAATGAGCTAGTTTGGTTCTTAGAATCACTTGCTTTCGTACGAAGAAGGTTGAGTGCAGCAAGTTCAAACTTTCCTCGTTTGTGTAATCTACCAAGGTTTACAAGTTAGTGGATTCGCGTCATTTCTAAAGTGGTTTCCTTATAAAACAAAGATCTTCATTACTGAGTACTGTACTGTGTGAAATAAGTTAATTCGGTTCTAGGAATCAGTTTCCTTTCTACGAAGATGGTTGAGTGCAGCAAGTTCAAACTTTCTTTGTTAATGTAATCTAAAAAGATGGCCAAGTTAGCAGAGTCACCTCATTTGTAAAGTAGTTTGTTGAGAAAATTAACATCTTTATTGCCGAACATTGTACTGTGTGAAATAAGCTCATTCGGTTCTAGGAATCAGTTGCTTTCCTACAAAGAAGGTTGAGTGCAGCAAGTTCAAACTTTCCTTGTTAATGTAATCTTAAAAGATGCACAACTTAGTAGATTGGCCTCATTTCTAAAGAACTTTCTTTAGAAAAGAAACATCTTCAGTACCGAACACTGTACTGTGTGAAATAAGTGAATTCGCTTCAAGGAATCAGTTTCCTTTCTACGAAGATGGTTGAGTTTAGCAAGTTCAAACTTTCCTTGTTAATGTAATCTAAAAAGATGGCCAAATTAGTAGATTTGCCTCATTTGTAAAGTAGTTTGTTGAGAAAACAAACATCTTCATTGCGGAATATTGTACTGTATGAAATAAGCTCATTCATTTCTAGGAGTCAGTTGCTTTCCTACAAAGAAGGTTGAGTGCAGCAAGTTCAAACTTTCCTTGTTAATGTAATCTGAAAAGATACACAACGTAGTAGATTGGCCTCATTTCTAAAGTAGTTTGTTTACAAAACAAACATCTTCATTACCGAACAGTATACTATGTGAAATCAGCTAGTTCGGTTCTAGGAATCACTTGCGTTCCTATGAAGAAGGTTGAGTGCAGCAAGTTGAAACTTTCCTAGTTTGTGTAATCTAACAAGATGTACAAGTTAATGCATTCGCCTCATTTCTAAAGTAGTTTCTTTACAAAAGAAACATCTTCAGTCCTGAACACTGTACTGTGTGAAATAACGTAAATCGGTTCTAGGAATCAAATTAATTTCTAGAAAGAAGGTTGAGTGCAGCAAGTTCAAACTTTCCTTGTTAATGTAATCTAAAAAGATGCACAACTTAGTAGATTGGCCTCATTTCTAAAGCAGTTTGTTTTGAAAAGAAACATCTTCAGTACCGAACACTGTACTGTGTGAAATGAGTTAATTCGCTTCTAGGAATCAGTTTAATTTCTACGAAGATGGTTGAGTGCAGCAAGTTCAAACTTTCCCAGTTTGTGTAATCTAACAAGATGTACAAGTTAGTGGATTCGTGTCATTTCTAAATTAGTTTCTTTAGAAAACAAACATCTTCAGTACCAAACACTGTACTGTGTGAAATAAGTTAATTCGGTTCTAGGAATCAGTTTCCTTTCTACGAAGATGGTTGAGTTTAGCAAGTTCAAACTTTCCTTGTTAATGTAATCTAAAAAGATGTCCAAGTTAGTAGATTCGCCTCATTTCTAAAGTAGTTTCTTTAGAAAACAAACCTAAATTGCCGAACTTTGTACTGTTTGAAATCAGCTAATTCGGTACTAGGAATCAGTTTACTTTCTACGAAGATGGTTGAGTTTAGCAAGTTCAAACTTTCTTGTTAATGTGCTCTAAAAAGATGTCCAAGTTAGTAGATTTGCCTCATTGGTAAAGTAGTTTGTTGAGAAAAGAAACATCTTCATTGCAGAGCATTGTACTGTGTGAAAAAAGCTAATTTAGTTCTAGAATTCAGTTGCTTTCCTACAAAGAAGTTGAGGGCAGCCAGTTCAAACTTTCCTTGTTAATGTAATCTAAAAAGATGCACAACTTAGTAGATTGGCCTCATTTCTAAAGTAGTTTCTTTAGAAAAGAAACATCTTCAGTACCGAACACTGTACTGTGTGAAATAAGTTAATTAAGTTCTAGGAATCAGTTTAATTTCTACGAAGAAGGTTGAGTGCAGCAAGATCAAACTTTCCTTGTTAATGTAATCTAAAAAGATGGCCAAGTTAGAAGATTTCCCTCATTTGTAAAGTAGTTTTGTTGAGAACACAAACATTTTCATTGCGAACATTGTACTGTGTGAAATAAGCTCATTCGGTTCTAGGAATCAGTTGCTTTCCTACAAAGAAGGTTGAGTGCAGCAAGTTCAAACTTTCCTTGTTAATGTAATCTAAAAAGATGCACAACGTAGTAGATTGGCCTCATTTCTAAAGTAGTTTGTTTACAAAACAGACATCTTCATTACTGAACACTGTACTACGTGAAATAAGCTAGTTCCGTTTTGGAATCACTTGCTTTCCTACGAAGAAGGTTGAGTGCAGCAAGTACAAACTTTCCTAGTTTGTGTAATCTAACAAGATGTACAAGTTAGTGCATTCGCTCATTTCTGAAGTAGTTTCTTTAGAAAAGAAACATCTTCAGTACTGAACACTGTACTGTGTGAAATAAGGTAAATCGGTTCTAGGAATCAGTTGAATTTCTAAGAAGATGGTTGAGTGCAGCAAGTTCAAACTTTCCTTGTTAATGTAATCTGAAAAGATGGCCAAGTTAGAAAATTCGCCTCCTTTGTAAAGTACTTTGTTGAGAAAATAAACATCTTCATTGCCAAACATTGTACTGTGTGAAATAAGCTCATTCGGTTCTAGGAATCAGTTGGTTTCCTACAAAGAAGGTTGAGTGCAGCAAGTTCAAACTTTACTTGTTAATGTAATCTGAAAAGTTGCACAACATAGTAGATTGGCCTCGTTTCTAAAGTAGTTTGTTTACAAACCAAACACCTTCATTACGAACACTGTACTGTGTGAAGTAAGCTGAAATCGCTTCTAGGAATCATTTTCCTTTCTACGAAGATGGTTGAGTGCAGCAAGTTCAAACTTTCCTAGTTTTTGTAATCTAACAAGATGTACAAGTTAGTGGATTCACGTCATTTCTAAATTAGTTTCTTTAGAAAACAAACATCTTCAGTACCAAACACTGTACTGTGTGAAATAAGTTAATTCGGTTCTAGGAATCAGTTTCCTTTCTACGAAGATGGTTGAGTGCAGCAAGTTCAAACTTTCCTTGTTTATGTAATCTGAAAAGATGCACAACTTACTAGATTGGCCTCATTTTTAAAGTAGTTTGTTTACAAAACAAACATATTCATTACCGAACAGTATACTATTTGAAATGAGCTAGTTCGGTTCTAGGAATTACTTGCTTTCCTACGAAAAAGGTTGAGTGCAGCAAGTTCAACCTTTCCTAGTTTGTGAAATCTAACAAGATGTACAAGTTAGTGCATTCGCCTCATTTCTTAAGTAGTTTCTTTAGAAAAGAAACATCTTCAGTACTGAACACTGTACTGTGTGAAATAAGGTAAATCGGTTCTAGGAATCAGTTTAATTTCTACGAAGATGGTTGAGTGCAGCAAGGTCAAACTTTCCTTGTTAATGTAATCTCAAAAGTTGCACAACTTAGTAGATTGGCCTCATTTCTAAAGTAGTTTGTTTACAAAACAAACATCTTCATGACTGAACACTATACTATGTGAAATGAGCCAGTTCGGTTCTAGGAATCACTTGCTTTCCCTCTGAAGAAGGTTGAGTGCAGCAAGTTCAAAGTTTCCTCGTTTGTGTAATCTAACAAGACGTACAAGTTAGTGGATTCGTGTCGTTTTTAAAGTGGTTTCTTTAGAAAACAAACATCTTCAGTACTGAACACTGTCCTGTGTGAAATAAGTTAATTCTTTTCTAGGAATCAGTTTCCTTAAGTTGAAGATGGTTGAGTGCTAAGTTCAAACTTTCTTTGTTAATGTAATCTAAAAAGATGGCCACGTTAGCAGATTCACCTCCTTTGTAAAATAGTTTGTTGAGAAAATTAACATCTTTATTGCCGAACATTGTACTGTGTGAAATAAGCTCATTCGGTTCTAGGAATGACTTGCTTTCCTACAAAGAAGGTTGAGTGCAGCAAGTTCAAACTTTCCTTGTTAATGTAATCTAAAAAGATGCACAACTTAGTAGATTGGCCTCATTTTTAAAGCAGTTTCTTTAGAAAAGAAACATCTTTACCGAACACTGTACAGTGTGAAATAAGTTAATTCCCTTCTAAGAATCAGTTTAATTTCTACGAAGAAGGTTG
This sequence comes from Orientallactaga sibirica, assembly GCA_036365145.1. NCBI lineage: Eukaryota > Metazoa > Chordata > Mammalia > Rodentia > Dipodidae > Orientallactaga > Orientallactaga sibirica. The sequence goes on from JAEOAD010000795.1 coordinate 336,740, forward strand.
AGTGCAGCAAGTTCAAACTTTCCTTATTAATGTAATCTAAAAAGATGTCCAAGTTAGAAGATTCGCCTCATTTGTAAAGTACTTTGTTGAGAAAACAAACATATTCTTTGGCAAACATTGTACTGTGTGAAATAAGCTCATTCGGTTCTAGGAATCAGTTGCGTTCCTACCAAGAAAGTTGAGTGCAGCAAGTTCAAACTTTCCTTGTTAATGTAATCTAAAAAGATGCACTAGTTAGTAGATTGGCCTCATTTCTAAAGTTGTTTGTTTACAAAACAAACATCTTCATTACTGAACTCTGTACTATGTGAAATAGGCTAGTTACATTCTAGGAATCACTTGCTTTCATACGAAGAAGGTTGAGTACAGCAAGTTCAAACGTTCCAAGTTTGTGTAATCTAACAAGATGTACAACTTAGTGCATTTGCCTCATTTCTAAAGCAGTTTCTTTAGAAAAGGAACATCTTCAGTACCGAACACTGTACTGTGTGACATAAGGTAATTCGGTTCTAGGAATCAGTTTAATTTCTACGAAGATGGTTGAGTGCAGCAAGTTCAAACTTTCCTTGTGAATATAATCTAAAAAGATGGCCAAGTTAGAAGATTCGCCTCATTTGTAAAGTAGTTTGTTGATAAAACAAATATCTTCATTGCCGAACTTTATACTGTGTGAAATAAGCTCATTCGGTTGTAGGAATCAGTTGCTTTCCTACAAAGAAGGTTGAGTGCAGCAAGTTCAAACTTTCCTTGTTAATGTAATCTAAAAAGATGCACAACTTAGTAGATTGGCTTCATTTCTAAAGTAGTTTGTTTAGAAAACAAACATCTTCATTACTGAACACTGTACTATGTGAAATAATCTAGTTCTGTTCTAGGAATCACTTGCTTTCCTACAAGGAAGGTTGAGTGCAGCAAGTTCAAACTTTCCTAGTTTGTGTAATATAAAAAGATGTACAAGTTAGTGGTTTGCCTCATTTCTACAGTAGTTTCTTTAGAAAAGAAACATCTTCAGTACCAAACACTGTACTGTGTGAAATAAGGTAATTCAGTTCTAGGAATCAGTTTAATTTCAAGCCAAATAAGGTTGAGTGCAGCAAGTTCAAACTTTCCTTGTTAATGTAATCTAAAAAGATGGCCAAGTAAGTAGATTCGCCTCATTTGTAAAGTAGTTTGTTGAGAAAACAAATATCTTCATTGCCAAACATTGTACTGTGTGAAATAAGCTCATTCGGTTCTAGGAATCAGTTGCTTTCCTACAAAGAAAGTTGAGTGCAGCAAGTTCAAACTTTCCTTGTTAATGAAATCTAAAAGATGCACAACTTAGTAGATTTGTCTCATTTCTAAAGTAGTTTGTTTAGAAAACAAACATCTTCATTACCGAATACTGTACTATGTGAAATGAGCTGGTTCGATTCTAGGAATCACATGCTTTCCTACGAAGAAGGTTGAGTGCAGCAAGTTCAAACTTTCCATAATTGTGTAAACTAACAAGATGTACAAGTTAGTGGTTTCGAGTCGTTTCTAAAGTGGTTTCTTTAGAAAACAAACATCTTCAGTACTGAGCACTGTACTGTGTGAAATAAGTTAATTCGGTTCTAGGAATCAGTTTTCTTTCTACGAAGATGGTTGAGTGCAGCAAGTTCAAACTTTCCTTGTTAATGTAATCTAAAAAGATGGCCAAGTTAGCAGATTCACCTCATTTGTAATGTAGTTTGTTGAGAAAACTAACATCTTTATTGCCGAACATTGTACTGTGGTAAATAACCTCATTCGGTTCTAGGAATCACTTGCTTTCCTACAAAGAAGGTTGAGTGCAGCAAGATCAAACTCTCCTCGTTAATGTAATCTGAAAAGATGCACAACTCAGTAGATTGGTCTCATTTCTAAAGTAGTTTGTTTAGAAAACAAACATCTTCAGTACCGAACACTGTACTGTGTGAAATAACTTAATTCGCTTCTAGGAATCAGTTTAATTTCTACGAAGAAGGTTGAGTGCAGCAAGTTCAAACTTTCCTTGTTAATGTAATCTAAAAAGATGCACAATTTAGTAGATCGGCCTCATTTCTAAAGTAGTTTCTTGAGAAAAGAAACATCTTCAGTACCGAACACTGTACTGTGTGAAATGAGTTAATTCGCTTCTAGGAATCAGTTTAATTTCTACGAAGATGGTTGAGTGCAGCAAGTTCAAACTTTCCTTGTTAATGAAATCTAAAAAGATTCACAACTTAGTAGATTAGCCTCATTTCTAGAGTACTTTCTTTAGAAAAGAAACATCTTCAGTACCGAACACTGTACTGTGTGAAATAAGTTAATTCGGTTCTAGGAATCAATTTCCTTTCTACAAAGATGGTTGAGTTTAGCAAGTTCAAACTTTCCTTGTTAATGTTGTTGGGCCCTGCCTGGTGTGAAGCCAAGTGGTTAGCCCATCCAATCTTGGCCTACTCCCGGTAAGGCCTAATCGAGCCTGAGTACCTGCCCTTGACTCAGCACCTAAGCTGAAACTGCCTCCACCCAGCTGCTGCTGACGTGATGAAATATTGTTGGCCCTTACACCTTTCTCTCATCCCCTCTTCCCACCCCTTCCTCAAAGTATATTGGCCCCTTATACCTTTCTCTCGTCCCCTCTTCCCACCCCTTCCTCAAAGTATATTGGCCCTTATACCTTTCTCTCATCCCCTCTTCCCGCCCCCTTCCTCAAAGCACATAAATATCTCTCCCCTGACAATAAACGACGAGTTTCGCCTTAGACGTATCTCCGCGACCCAATGTGGTTTTTCTCCCCGGTGTTTTAGTGGGGGGAGGGGTTTGAGTCGCCGACACCTGCCTTCTCGCTCAGCCTCAAGAGAAACGGCTGGCCCGGCTCTCTCTCTCTTTTGCTCTACCTGCCAGTGGTGAGGGAAAAAAGCCCCGGCATTTTGGCGCCCAACGTGGGGCACAACAACCACTGCCCCATGTGAGGACGTATGAAGATTCAAAACGGACTACGGACTGCGACGTGACGAAGGAAAAAATTCAAAATTAAGCTGACGAACTAATCGGACTGCTGACGGGTGTATCCTCATAAGTTATGATGTAATCTTCATATTTAATATTCTAACCTTTACTTCTATAATCTGTGCTTACTTCAACTTCCTTTCTCTTTCCTTCCATTTCCGGTTTGCCGCCATTTCTAAACGGGTACATTCATGGCGGACACACCACGTGGACAGACCTAGAGGAGACTTTAAATGTTTTGCCTCCTCATTTAAATAAAGACTCCGTCCCAAACTTCAACATCTCTTGTTCTTTTCTCTTTCCTCTCATTTTTGGGTTTCCAACAGACCGCTTCATGGTGCCGCCATTTTTGTCCTGCCCCATTTGAATGGGGGCGCCATCTTAGAAGCACCACGTGGGCAGACCTAAAAACAAAACTCACCACGTGGGTAGAGACTCACCACGTGGACAAACCTAAAAAATAAACTCACCACGTGGGTAGACCTAAAAAAAAAACTCACCACGTGGACAAACCTAGAGGAGGCTCACCACATGGGCAAACCTGGAGAACTCTCAAAATTTCCTGCCCCCTCATTGGAGTGGGGGCGCCATCTTAGAAAAATTCTACAACATGATTAGCTATTTTTGGGACTTTATGCTTATGTTGTACTCATATATATCACTATTGCCCTGCTCCTCCTACAGTGTGGCTCTTGGGACAAAACTTTTTTTTGGCCCCATGGATTAATTCAGTCCTCCTTGCCTTAATTGCCAACCTTAAAGGCTCTTCCAGGGAAAAGTTCATTTTTGCCCTTAAAAACTGTAAGAAAAAACTAAAACTAACTTTTAAAATCTCCTTTCTCCCAAGGCCGCCACCCAAGCCGCCACCCGGCAGCTATCTTTTCAGCTCTTTTCAGCCCCTAACTACTGCCTAAGGCAAATGTGCTCAAACCCTGATGGAGGACAGCTCCTCCATGTAGCTTTCTATGAATGTAAACTGTGATCAAATACAAACCGAGGTTAACTTTCCTCGCAGGCATAAAACACAAGTCACTGGTCCACAAAACAAAACTTGCGCGCTTTGAGCAGAGGGACAACAGCCAGGCTCCGCCGACATCCCTGAGGGAAGCGGGCCGACCGAGTGGGATGGTCCTAAGCAGCGGCTCCAGCCCGGGCCCAAGCACTGCGCCGAGCCTCACTGGCTGCACCTTGCCCGCACCTCTAGGTGTCACTTTTGGTCACTTTTGTCAAAAAAAAAAAAAAAAAAAGGCCAACCAAACAACAAAGAGGCAGATGGGCGGACTCCTAACTTGCTTTAAAAATATCTTAGGAACGGGCAGGCGGTCCGCCATGAGGCCATGAGGCGAGCCTCTGCCATCTCCGCCCCTTTTGCCTCTAGACGCTCCCTCTATGCTCTTAACTAAGTGTCCCACGGGGCCCAAAGTATTTACTTTTAAAAATTAAAAACAGCTGGAGACATTCATATTGCCCTGCTAGAGGTAAAAATCCTATTTTTCAAGTCTATATGGCTATATCCTACACACCATTGTCCCACCCTTCGCTGCCTTCCCATTAACATAAAGATAAAGAGATGGCTTAATTGTTAAACATTTGCCTGTAGAGCCTAAGGACCCTGATTCGAGGCTCAATTCTCCAGTACCCATGTAAACAGTGGCTAGAGGCCTGGCACGCCCATTTTTTCTCTCTCTCTCTCTCTGCCCGCCTAACTCAATTCATAAAATATAAGACTAAGCCCAACTAACTCAATTGGTAATACAATGTTAGCCTGGGATTAAAGTTTTCCCTGACAACTCTGCCCAACTGGAGGGACAAAATTAAAAAACCTAAAGACTATCAGTCTCTGGTTACTACAAAAATTTAATGACGGCTAATGGTGGTTAAATTTAAATTGTTTTTCTCTCCTTACTATGCCTTATACCAAGTATTATTGTTACTGTTATTATAAATCTATTAAAAGCCAGGGACAAAATGTAATAATTTAAATATATGTCCCCCAATATATTCAATATTTTATTAACTTATAGTTTACATCTACAATCACCTTACTAAAGACAATGTCACTGGGGGCCAATTTTAAGGTGTAATAATGGTTTAAAATTCCATTATAAAAATATACAAAATGTGCCTAACAAAAATTCCTAAAGCTTACTGTGACTTAACTACAATAATTTTACTATATGTACTATATATCTAATTAATTTCTTTTTCTCTCTTTCATGGCTCTACAAAGACAGGCCAACGTCTGCCAGTATGGAACTTCCCTAGATCTATAAGTTTCAACATCATAAAAACTGCTAGCTGTCAGCCCTGGATTAACCTTAACAATACACATGTCTCATATCTTTTCTTCCTTGATTAACCATCCTAATGTTTTATTATTATTTTAGGTCATTCCAACCCATCTGATCTCCAAGATGCCTTGCCATTTTACAGGTGTCTCCAAAAAGATTCAAACTGCCTCTCCCTTCAAGATTTTGGGCTCCAGGTTATTCCTTAATACTGTCTCTCCTGTCAAACCCCAACTCCATATTCAAAAATTCTATACTTTGCCTCAACTCCAAAAGGTGCTGGGAGAAATTAATTGGATGAGGCCCTGGCTACCCATAACTACTGAGGAACTGTCCCCTTTATTTGACCTCTTAAAGGGTCTTACTCTTTCCTCTCAGATAACCTTGCCCCTCGTCATGAACAAATTCTACATAAGGTACAACGGGCCATTGATGCTGCTGTCCTAAAGAGGTTTGATCCTAACTTACCTATCTCCCTCTGTATTTTCTCTGGGAAACATTATGCACTGCGCTGTTGGCCCAGGAAGGAGAACCCATCCAATGGATTCACCTCTCCCTTGGTGGAGTCCCCAGAGTTTACTCTATAACTAACCAGATTACAGACTGCATTATAAAGGGCAGGGACACCTCTGTCCAATTGTTTGGCACGGAGCCTCATGTCATTGTCACCCCCTTTAAGGTAACAGACTTCACTTGGCTTCAGAGAAATAACAACAGGGTTGCTATTGCCCTTGAGGGGTTTCTGGGTATAATTGATTGTCACTATGGTCCTTATAAATGGATGAGCTCCTTCTCTAGGTTGGAATGGAGACCCCCAGACTTTTTTTATCTAAACCCAACCCTGATTTTCTTACAGTATTCACTGATGGGGGCGCTTGGGAGCTTCCTAGTTGTTTACCCTCCCTAAGGAGGGGAGAAAAGTCTATACCCATAAAGTCTATCTCCCATGAGGTCACAGGATCAGCACATGCTGGGAAAAAACTAAACATACTATTAGCCATATACTTCAATGCTTTGCCACCCTTGGATTACCAGATCAAATCAAAACCGATAATGGTCCCTGCTTTGTAAACAAAACTTTTATAGATTTCCTCCAAACCTGGAAAATCTCACTTTCCACAGGCATCCCATATAACCAGCGGGGCCAGGCCATCGTGAAAAGATATCATCAAACTCTCAAATCTCAATTACAAAAACAAAAGGGGGAATCTCTACCCCACATGACCAACTAAAAAAAGGCATTATTAACCTAAATATTTTAAATTTTTCTAAAGAAGATAGACACTTGTCCCCTTTTCAAAAACATTGGACCTCAGCTGTCACCTACAGCTCCATCTGGGTCAAATGGAGGGACCCATTAACTGGGGCCTGGAGGGGACCAGACCCCCTCCTCACAGCAGGGAGAGGATTTGGATGTGTCTTTCCTCAAGAGGAAAAAAGACCTATTTGGGTACCGGCAAGAGACTTAAAATATTTACCCCAACAAGGGGATGATGATAATCAATTTTCCAGGGAGTATGACACCCTGAGAACTATGCCTCTGTTTCTTCCCAGGAACAACTGAAGGTGTGGATGCTACTAGACCTGAATGAAGCCAGAAAAGCTCCAGAAAGATTTACAGAAGAGGAGTCGGGACTCCTAAGACAACCTGCTGTAGACGAACTTACATGGCTTTTTATCCCACCTTCTCCCTCCCCTTGGACCCCTCCTTCTTCTTGCTCTATACCCTACCTTCTCCCTCCCCTTGAACCCCTTCTTCTTCTTATCCTCACTCTCGGGCCCTGTGTAATTAATAAGATTACACAATTCATTCACCAACAGCTTGAAGCAATTAAACTTCATCAGGCCAAGGCACCACAGGTTTACGACTCAAAGACAATGGCTTTTCCACTTACTGGCTATCCACCTAACATCCCTCCCCCGCCCTCCATCGAACCAATGACGGGTAAGTTCTCAGACAGGCTGAGACAACCTAAGACAGGGCGTGGAGTGGTCAACGGGCTAGAGGCATAGTGCCCAGAGACGGGTAAGGTTCCCAGAGGGGAACAACCTAGGACAGGGACTATGCCATCCACCGTTCTTACAAAAACAAAAGGGGGGATGTTGGGCCCTGCCTGGTGTGAAGCCAAGTGGTTAGCCCAGCCAATCTTGGCCTACTCCCGGTAAGGCCTAGTCGAGCCTGAACCTGCCCTTGACTCAGCAACTAAGCTGAAACTGCCTCCACCCAGCTGCTGCTGACGTGATGAAATACTGTTGGCCCTTACACCTTTCTCTCATCCCCTCTTCCCACCCCCTTCCTCAAAGTATATTGGCCCTTATACCTTTCTCTCATCCCCTCTTCCCACCCCCTTCCTCAAAGTATATTGGCCCTTATACCTTTCTCTCATCCCCTCTTCCCGCCCCCTTCCTCAAAGCACATAAATATCTCTCCCCTGACAATAAACGACGAGTTTCGCCTTAGACGTATCTCCGCGACTCAATGTGGTTTTTCTCCCCGGTGTTTTAGTGGGGGGAGGGGTTTGAGTCGCCGACACCCGCCTTCTCGCTCAGCCTCAAGAGAAACGGCTGGCCCGGCTCTCTCTCTCTTTTGCTCTACCTGCCGGTGGTGAGGGAAAAAAGCCCCGACAAATGTAATCTAAAATGATGTCCAAGTTAGTAGATTCGCCTCATTTCTAAAGTAGTTTCATTACAAAACAAACCTAAATTGCCAAACTTTGTACGGTGTGAAATGAGCTAATTCGGTTCTTGGAATCAGTTTACTTTCTACGAAGATGGTGGAGTTTAGCAAGTTCAAACTTTCCTTGTTAATGTGCTCTAAAAAGATGTCCAAGTTAGTAGATTTGCCTCATTGGTAAAGTAGTTTGTTGAGAAAACAAACGTCTTCATTGCCGAACATTGTACTGTGTGTAAAAAGCTAATTCGGTTCCAGAATTCAGTTGCTTTCCTACAAAGAAGGTTGAGTGCAGCCAGTTCAAACTTTCCTTGTTAATGTAATCTAAAAAGATGCACAACGTAGTAGATTATCCTCATTTCTAAAGTAGTTTCTTTAGAAAAGAAACATCTTCAGTACCGAACACTGTACTGTGTGAAATAAGTTAATTCGCTTCTAAGAATCAGTTTAATTTCTAGGACGAAGGTTCAGTGCAGCAAGTTCAAACTTTCCTAGTTTGTGTAATCTAACAAGATATACAAGTTAGTGCATTCGCCTCATTTCTAAAGTAGTTTCTTTAGAAAATAAACATCTTCAGTACCGATCACTGTACTGTGTGATATAAGTGAATTCGCTTCTAGGAATCAGTTCAATTTCTACGAAGATGGTTGAGTGTAGCAAATTCAAACTTTCCTTGTTAATGTAATCTAAAAAGATGGCCAAGTTAGAAAAATCACCTGATTTGTAAAGTACTTTGTTGAGAAAACAAACATCTTCTTTGCCGAACATTGTACTGTGTGAAATAAGCTCATTCGGTTCTAGGAATCAGTTGCTTTCCTACAAAGAAGGTTGAGTGCAGCAAGTTCAAACTTTCCTTGTTAATGTAATCTAAAAAGATGCACAACTTAGTAGATTGGCCTCATTTCTATAGTAGTTTGTTTACAAAACAAACACCTTCATTACCGAACACTATACTATGTGAAATGAGCGAGTTCGGTTCCAGGAATCACTTGCTTTCCTACGAAGAAGGATGAGTGCAGCAAGTTCAAACTCTCCTCGTTTGTGTAATCTAACAAGATGTACAAGTTAGTGGATTCGACTCGTTTCTAAAGGGTTTCTTTAGAAAACAAACATCTTCAATACCGAACACTGTACTGTGTGAAATAAGTTAATTCGGTTCTAGGAATCACTTTCCTTTCTACAAAGATGGTTGAGAGCAGCAAGTTCAAACTCTCCTTGCTAATGTAATCTAAAAAGATGGCCAAGTTAGCAGAGTCACCTCATTTGTAAAATAGTTTGTTGAGAATACAAACATCTTCATTGCCGACCATTGTACTGTGTAAAATAAGCTCATTCGGTTCTAGGAATCACTTGCTTTACTACAAAGAAGGTTGAGTGCAGCAAGTTCAAACTTTCCTTGTTAATGTAATCTGAAAAGATGCACAACTTAGAAGATTGGCCTCATTTCTAAAGTAGTTTGTTTACAAAACAAACATCTTCATTACCGAACACTATACTATGTGAAATGAGACAGTTCGGTTCTAGGAATCACTTTCTTTCCTAGGAAGAAGGATGAGTGCAGCAAGTTCAAACTTTCCTCGTTTGTGTAATCTAAGAAGGTACAAGTTAGTGGATTCGCGTCGTTTCTAAAGTGGTTTCTTTAGAAAACAAACATCTTCAGTACTGAACACTGTACTGTGTGAAATAAGTTAATTCGGTTCTAGTAATCAGTTTCCTTTCTACGAAGATGGTTGAGTGCAGCAAGTTCAAACTTTCCTTGTTAATGTAATCTGAAAAGATGGCCAAGTTAGCAGAGTCACCTCATTTGTAAAGTAGTTTGTTGAGAAAATTAACATCTTTATAGCCGAACTTTGTACTGTGTGAAATAAGCTCATTCGGTTCTAGGAATCACTTGCTTTCCTACAAAGAAGGTTGAGTGCAGCAATTTCAAACTTTCCTTGTTAATGTAATCTACAAAGATGGCCAAGTTAGTAGACTCGCCTCATTTGTAAAGTAGTTTGTTGAGGAAACAAACATCTTCATTGCCGAACATTGTACTGTGTGAAATAAGCTCTTTCGGTTCTAGGAATCAGTTATTTTCCTAAAAAGAAGGTTGAGTGCAGCAAGTTCAAACTTTCCTTGTTAATGTAATCTGAAAAGATGCACAACTTAGTAGATTGGCCTCATTTCTAAAGTAGGTTGTTTAGAAAAAAAAATCTTCATTACCGAACACTGTACAGTGTGAAATAAGTTAATTCTCTTCTGGGAATCAGTTTAATTTCTACGAAAAAGGTTGATTGCAGCAAGTTCAAGCTTTAATTGTTATGGTAATCTAAAAAGATGGCCAAGACAGAAGATTCGCCTCATTTGTAAAGTACTTTGTTGAGAAAACAAACATCTTCATTGCGAACACTGTACTGTGTGAAATAAGCTCATTCCGTTCTAGAAATCAGTTTCTTTCCTACAAAGACAGTTGAGTGCTGCAAGTTCAAACTTTCCTTCTTTATGTAATCTGAAAAGATGCACAACTTAGTAGATTGGCCTCATTTCTAAAGTAGTTTCTTTAGAAAAGAAACCTCTTCAGTACCGAACACTGTATTGTGTGAAATAAGTTAATTCGCTTCTAGGAATCAGTTTAATTTCTACGAAGAAGGTTGAGTGCAGCAAGTTCAAACTTTCCTTGTTAATGTAATCTAAAAAGATGGCCAAGTTAGAAGATTCCCCTCATTTGTAAAGTACTTTGTTGAGGAAACAAACATTTTCATTGCCGAACATTGTACTGTGTGAAATAAGCTCATTCGGTTCTAGGAATCAGTTGCTTTCCTACAAAGAAGGTTGAGTGCAGCAAGTTCAAACTTTCCTTGTTAATGTAATCTAAAAGATGCACAACTTTGTAGATTGGCCTCATTTCTAAAGTAGTTGGTTTAGAAAACAAACATCTTCATTACCGAACACTGTACTATATGAAATGAGCTAGTTCGGTTCTAGGAATCACTTGCTTTCCTACGAAGAAGGTTGAGTGCAGCAAGTTCAAACTTTCCTCCTTTGTGTAATCTAACAAGATTTACAAGTTAGTGCATTCGAGTCGTTTCTAAAGTGGTTTCCTTATAAAACAAACATCTTCAGTACTGAACACTGTACTGTGTGAAATGTGAATTCGGTTAGAGGAATCAGTTTCCTTTCTACGAAGATGGTTGAGTGCAGCAAGTTCAAACTTTCCTTGTTAATGTAATCTAAAGAGATGGCCAAGTTAGCAGAGTCACCTCATTTGTAAAGTAGTTTGTAAAGAAAACAAACATCGTCATTGCCAAACATTGTACTGTGTGAAATAAGCTCATTCGGTTCTAGGAATCAGTTGCTTTCCTACAAAGAAGGTTGAGTGCAGCAAGTTCAAACTTTCCTTGTTGATGTAATCTAAAAAGATGCACAACTTAGTAGATTGGCCTAATTTCTAACGTAGTTTCTTTAGAAAAGAAACATCTTTAGTAACACTGTACTGTGTGAAATAAGTTAAACTAAGAATCAGTTCAACAAAGATGGTTGAGTGCAGCAATTTCAAACTTTCCTTGTTAATGTAATCTAAAAAGATGGCCAAGTTAGAAGATTTGCCTCATTTGTAAAGTACTTTGTTGAGATAACAAACACCTTCATTGCCGAACATTGTACTGTGTGAAATAAGCTCATTCGGTTCTAGGAATCAGTTGCTTTCCTACAAAGAAGGTTGAGTGCAGCAAGTTCAAACTTTCCTTGTTAATGTAATCTGAAATGATGCACAACTTAGTGGAATTGCCTCATTTCTAAAGTAGTTTGTTTACAAAACAAACATCTTCGTTACCGAACACTATACTATGTGAAATGAGCTAGTTCGTTTCTAGGAATCACTTGCTTTCCTATGAAGAAGGATGAGTGCAGCAAGTTCAAACTTTTCTAGTTTGTGTAATCTAACAAGATGTACAAGTTAGTGGATTCCCGTCATTTCTAAAGTGGTTTCTTGAAAAAACAAACATGTTCAGTACTGAACACTGTACTGTGTGAAATAAGTTAATTCCGTTCTAGGAATCAGTTTCCTTTCTACGAAGATGGTTGAGTGCAGCAAGTTCAAACATTCCTTGTTAATGTAATCTAAAAAGATGACCAAGTTAGCAGAATCACCTCATTTGTAAAATAGTTTGTTGAGAAAATTAACATCTTTATAGCCGAATATTGTACTGTGTGAAATAAGCTCATTCGGTTCTAGGAATCACTTGCTTACGTGCAAAGAAGGTTAAATGCAGCAAGTTCAAACTTTCCTTGTTAATGTAATCTAAAAAGATGCACAACTTAGTAGATTGGCCTCATTTCTCAAGTAGTTTCTTTAGAAAAGAAACATCTTCAGTACCGAACACTGTACTGTGTGAAATAAGTGAATTCGATTCTAGGAATCAGTTTAATTTCTCTGAAAGTTGGTTGAGTGCAGCAAGTTCAAACTTTCCTTGTTAATGTAATCTAAAAAGATGGCCAAGTTAGTAGATTCGCCTCATTTGTAAAGTAGTTTGTTGAGAAAATTAACATCTTTATTGCCGGACATTGTACTGTGTGAAATAAGCTCATTCGGTTCTAGGAATCAGTTGCTTTCCTATAAGAAGGTTGAGTGCAGCAAGTTGAAAGTTTCCTTGTTAATGGAATCTGAAAACATGCACAACTTAGTAGATTGGCCTCATTTCTAAAGTAGTTTGTATACAAAACAAACATCTTCAATACCGAACACTATACTATGTGAAATGAGCTAGTTCGGTTTCAGGAATCACTTGCTTTCCTACGAAGAAGGATGAGTGCAGCAAGTTCAAACTTTCCTCGTTTTTGTAACCTAACAAGATGTACAAGTTAGTGGATTCGTGTCGTTTCTAAAGGGTTTCTTTAGAAAACAAACATCTTCAGTACTGAACACTGTACTGTGTGAAATAAGTTAATTCAGTTCTAGGAATCAGTTTCCTTTCTACGAAGATGGTTGAGTGCAGCAAGTTCAAACTTTCCTTGTTAATGTAATCTAAAAAGATGGCCAAGTTAGCAGAGTCACCTCATTTGTAAAATAGTTTGTTGAGAAAACAAACATCTTCATTGCAGAACATTGTACTGTGTGAAATAAGCTCATTCGGTTCTAGGAATCACTTGCTTTCCTACAAAGAAGGTTGAGTGCAGCAAGTTCAAACTTTCCTTGTTAATGTAATCTGAAAAATGCACAACTTAGTAGATTGGCCTCATTTCTAAAGTAGTTTGTTTAAAAACAAACATCTTCATTCCCGAACACTATACTATGTGAAATGAGCCACTTCGGTTTTAGTAATCACTTGCTTACCTACGAAGAAGGATGAGTGCAGCAAGTTCAAAATTTCATCGTTTGTGTAATCTAACAAGATGGACAAGTTAGTGGATTCATGTTATTTCTAAAGTGGTTTCTTTAGAAAACAAACATCTTCAGTACTGAACACTGTACTGTGTGAAATAAGTTAATTCGGTTCGAGGAATCAGTTTCCTTTCTACGAAGATGGTTGAGTGCAGCAAGTTCAAACTTTCCTTGTTAATGTAATCTAAAAAGATGGCCAAGTCAGCAGAGTCACCTCATTTGTAAAATAGTTTGTTGAGAAAATTAACATCTTTATAGCCGAACATTGTACTGTGTGAAATAAGCTCATTCGGTTCTAGGAATCACTTGCTTTCCTACAAAGGAGGTTGAGTGCAGCAAGTTCAAACTTTCCTTGTTAATGTAATCTAAAAAGATGCACTACTTAGTAGATTGGCCTCATTTCTAAAGTAGTTTCTTTTGAAAAGAAACATCTTCAGTATCGAACACTGTACTGTGTGAAATAAGTTAATTCCCTTCTACGAATCAGTTTAATTTCTACGAAGATGGTTGAGTGCAGCAAGTTCAAACTTTCCTTTTTAATGTTATCTCAAAAGATGGCCAAGTTAGAAGATTCGCCTCATTTGTAAAGTAGTTTGTTGAGTAAACAAACATCTTCATTGCCGAACATTGTACTGTGTGAAAAAAGCTAATTCGGTTGGAGAATTCAGTTGCTTTCCTACAAAGACGGTTGAGTGCATCAAGTTCAAACTTTCTTTGTTAATGTAATCTAAAAAGATGCAAAACTTAGTAGATTGGCCTCATTTCTAAAGTTGTTTCTTTAGAAAAGAAACATCTTCAGTACCGAACACTGTACTATGTGAAATAAGTTAATTCGCTTCTAGGAATCGGTTTAATTTCTACGAAGAAGGTTGAGTGCAGCAAATTCAAACTTTCCTAGTTTTTTTTAATCTAACAAGATGTACAAGTTAGTTGATTCGCGTCATTTCTAAAGTAGTTTCTTTAGAAAACAAACCTTCATTGCCAAACATTGTACTGTGTGAATTGAGCTAATTCGGTTCTAGGAATCATGTTACTTTCTATGAAGATGGTTGAGTGCAGCAAGTTCAAACTTTCCTTGTTAATGTAATCTAAAAAGATGGCCAAGTTAGTAGATTTGACTCATTTGTAAGGTAGTTTGTTCAGAACACAAACATCTTCATTGCGGAATATTGTACTGTGTGAAAAAAGTTAATTCAAATCTAGAAATCATTCGCTTTCCTACAAAGACGGTTGAGTGCAGCAATTTCAAACATTCCTTGTTAATATAATCTAAAAAGATGCACAACTTAGTGGATTCGCCTCATTTCTAACGTAATTTCTTTAGAAAAGAAACATCTTCAGTACCGAACACTGTACTGTGTGAAATATGGTAATTCGGTTCTAGGAAATCAGTTTAATTTCTACGAAGATGGTTGAGTGCAGCAAGTTCAAACTTTCCTTGTTAATGTAATCTAAAAAGATGGCCAAGTTAGTAGATTCGCCTCATTTGTAAAGTAGTTTGTTGAGAAAACAAAGATCTTCATTGCCAAACATTGTACTGTGTGAAATAATCTCATTCGGTTCTAGGAATCAGTTGCTTTCCTACAAAGAAGGTTGAGTGCAGCAAGTTCAAATTTTCCTTGTTAATGTAATCTGAAAAGTTTCACAACTTAGTAGATGGGCCTCATTTCTAAAGTAGTTTGTTTAGAAAACAAACATCTTCATTACCGAACACTATACTATGTGAAATGAGCTAGTTCAGTTCTAGGAATCACTTGCTTTCCTACGAAGAAGGTTGAGTGCAGCAAGTTCAACCTTTCCTCGTTTGTGTAATCTAACAAGATTTGCAAGTTAGTGGATTCACGCATTTCTAAAGTGGTTTCCTTATAAAAGAAACATCTTCAGTAGTGAACACCGTACTGTGTGAAATAAGTTATTTCGGTTCTAGGAATCAGTTTCCTTTCTACGAAGATGGTTCAGTGCAGAAAGTTCAAACTTTCCTTGTTAATGTAATCTAAAAAGATGGCCAAGTTAGCAGAGTCACCTCATTTGTAAAGTAGTTTGTTGAGAAAATTAACATCTTTATTGCCGAACATTGTACTGTGTGAAATAAGCTCATTCGGTTGTAGGAATCACTTGCTTTCCTACAAAGAAGGTTGTGTGCAGCAAGTTCAAACATTCCTTGTTAATGTAATCTAAAAAGATGCACAACTTATTAGATTGGCCTCATTTCTAAAGTAGTTTCTTTAGAAAAGAAACATCTTCAGTACCGAACACTGTACTGTGTGAAATAAGTTAATTCGCTTCTAGGAATCAGTTTAATTTCTACGAAGAAGGTTGAGTGCAGCAAGTTCAAACTTTCCTTGTTAATGTAATATAAAAAGATGGCCAAGTTAGAAGATTCGCCTGATTTGTAAAGTACTTTGTTGAGAAAACAAACATCTTCATTGCTGAACATTGTACTGTGTGAAATAAGCTCATTCTGTTCTAGGAATCAGTTGCTTTCCTACAAAGAAGGTTGAATGCAGCACGTTCAAACTTTCCTTGTTAATGTAATCTTAAAGATGCACAACTTAGTAGATTGGCCTCATTTCTAAAGTAATTTCTTTAGAAAAGATACATCTTCAGTACCGAACACTGTGCTGTGTGAAATAAGTTAATTCGCTTCTAGGAATCAGTTTCCTTTCTACGAAGATGGTTGAGTGCAGCAAGTTCAAACTTTCCTTGTTAATGTAATCTAAAAAGATGGCCAAGTTAGAAGATTCACCTCATTTGTAAAGTACTTTGTTGAGAAAACAAACATCTTCATTGCTGAACATTGTACTGTGTGAAATAAGCTCATTCAGTTCTAGGAATCAGTTGCTTTCCTACAAAGAAGGTTGAGTGCAGCAAGTTCAAACTTTCCTTGTTAATGTAATATAAAGAGATGCACAACTTAGTAGATTGGCCCCATTTCTAAAGTAGTTTGTTTAGAAAACAAACATCTTCATTACCAAACACTGTACTATGTGAAATAAGCTAGTTCCGTTCTAGGAATCACTTGCTTTCCTACGAAGGAGGTTGAGTGCAGCAAGGTCAAACTTTCCTAGTTTGTCTAATCTAACAAGATGTACAAGTTAGTGGATTCGCCTCATTTCTAAAGTAGTTTCTTTAGAAAAGAAACATCTTCAGTACCGAACACTGTACTGTGGGAAATAAGTGAATTCGCTTCTAGGAATCAGTTTAATTTCTACGAAGATGGTTGAGTGCAGCAAGTTCAAACTTTCCTTGTTAATGTAATCTAAAACGATGGCCAAGTTAGTAGATTCGCCTCATTTGTAAAGTAGTTTGTTGAGAAAACAAACATCTTCATTTCCAAACATTGTACTGTGTGAAATAAGCTCATTCGGTTCTAGGAATCAGTTGCTTTCCTATAATGAAGGTTGAGTGCAGCAAGTTCAAACGTTCCTTGTTAATGTAATATGAATAGATGCACAACTTAGTAGATTGGCCACATTTCTAAAGTAGTTTGTTTACAAAACAAACATCTTCATTACCGAACACTATACTATGTGAAATGAGCTAGTTCGGTTCTAGGAATCACTTGCTTTCCTACAAAGAAGGTTGAGTGCCGCAAGTTCAAACTTTCCTAGTTTGTGTAATCTAACAAGATGTCCAAGTTAGTGCATTCGCCTCATTTCTAAAGTGGTTTCTTTAGAAAAGAAACATCTTCAGTACTGAACACTGTACTGTGTGAAATAAGGTAAATCGGTTCTAGGAATCATTTTAACTTCTATGAATATGGTTGAGTGCAGCAAGTTCAAACTTTCCTTGTTAATGTAATCTAAAAAGATGCACAACTTAGTAGATTGGCCTCATTTCTAAAGTAGTTTGTTTACAAAACAAACATCTTCATTACCGAACACTATACTATGTGAAATGAGCTACTTCGGTTCTAGGAATCACTTGCTTTCCTACGAAGAAGGATGAGTGCAGCAAGTTCAAACTTTCCTCGTTTGTGTAATCTAACAAGATGTACAAGTTAGTGGATTCGTGTCGTTTCTAAAGTGGTTTCTTTAGAAAACAAACATCTTCAGTACTGAACACTGTACTGTGTGAAATAAGTTAGTTCGGTTCTAGGAGTCAGTTTAATTTCTACGAAGATGGTTGATTGCAGCAAGTTCAAACTTTCCTTGTTAAGGTAATATAAAAAGATGGCCAAGTTAGCAGAGTCACCTCATTTGTAAAATAGTTTGTTGAGAAAATTAACATCTTTATAGCCGAACATTGTACTGTGTGAAATAAGCTGGTTCTGTTCTAGGAATCACTTGCTTTCCTACGAAGAAGGTTGAGTGCAGCAAGTTCAAACTTTCCTAGTTTGTGTAATCTAACTAGATATACAAGTTAGTGTATTCGCCTCATTTCTAAAGTAGTTTCTTTAGAAAAGAAACATCTTCAGTACCGAACACTGTACTGTGTGAAATAAGTGAATTCACTTCTAGGAATCAGTTTAATTTCTACGAAGTTGGTTGAGTGCAGCAAGTTCAAACTTTCCTTGTTAATGTAATCTAAAAAGATGGCCAAGTATGTAGATTCGCCTCATTTGTAAAGTAGTTTGTTGAGAAAACAAACATCTTCATTGCCGAACGTTGTACTGTGTGAAATAAGCTCATTCGGTTCTAGGAATCAGTTGCTTTCTGTCGCGTCCGCCTCTACCAGCAAGGAAGACGCAATGCTCACAGGAACTCTTCTTGAAGCAGTTTATTCAGGTACCTTGAACAATCTTCTTCTGACTGACTGACTGACTGACTGACTGTCTCACTTACTGACTCACTCACTGACTCACTCACTCACTCACTCACCCACTCACTGACTGCCTCACTCACTGACTCACTCACTGACTGACTGCCCGACTCACTCCCTCACTCACTCACTCACTGACTGAGTGACCACTCCCTCACTCACTCACTCACCACTGACTGCCCGACTCACTCCCCACTCACTCACTCACTCACTGACTGCCCGACTCACTCCCCCGGGACAAAGCCCGCCCAAAGCTTAAGAAGCCTTTGAACAGCCAACCCTGGTAAGCCACGTGGTGAATGCAGATAGGTCCACATATGCGGAAGCAAGCCTAGATCACGGCCCAAGCCAAATAAGGACTTGTTTATCCAGGAGAGCACTCGCCATCGAAAAGGCGGAAGGCGGAAGCCAGCGCCATCTTTAAGGCGCGGCACCTCGCAGCTCTGTACAGTTCCCCCTTTTATGTTTTAAAACAAGCCACAGGTAAGAGTAGAGGTCTGATCTCTGATGATGCGTATTTTTGCAACCCTGATGCCTTTTCCTCAGAGGCGGGATCTGGGGCATCAACCCGCATGCAATCAAACATGCTCTTCTCTGGAGTTCTAGGGCTAACCCAGAGTGCAGTGCTTAGCCTCGCAACCTGAGCAGGAAGAAGATTAACTTTTAATTGTAGCCAGCCAGACTTAGGGGGACTGTGCAGCCTCTATGGCAGTAAAGGCTTGAATGATCATAGCCGCATCCCGTCGTTGCGTGACCCTGATTTTACACAGACACCACAAGCAAACCAGAGAGACCAGTAACAGAAGGCCTGCTAAAGAGCACCCAAACCCGCCCATTCCTTCAGATGATTCATAGCGGAGATCAGCCAAGATGACATGCAGGTAGAATTCACATTAACTACAGCCAGTCTCAGTTCTTTTAAGGTATCTTCAAATTCAAGCGACCAATTCTGTAATAGAAAACTAGACAAAAATCTGGATAAATTTGCAGCCCTAGTATAATTTATATATTTTGAGTTAACTAAGCCACGGCGGCTGCGAGGCTAGCATTGGTCAAAACATTGGCAAGGGGAAACTGGTTATTATACCCATAAGCCCGCCCCCAACAATACTCTGCCTCCAGGAGGTGTTAATTACTCTGCCTCCAGGAGGTGTTAATTCCCAAATTGCCATCAGCTGGGAACCTAGCATTCAGAACACTTGAAGTTTATGGGGGAAACCTGAATCAAACCACCACATTCTGTCCCTAGCCACCGTAAACTGATAACCGTATATGATGTAAAATGTAATGCATTCATGCAAATTTAAAGGTCCCCATAATTTTTATCAATTCCAATGATGTTCATACGTCCCCATAATCCAAGGTCTTTTAACAACATTCACACTGCAAAGGATGGAGGATGGCATTGGGCAAAGCAAAGAAATATATATATATATATTTTTAAAAATTTTTTTAAGTGACAGGGTCTCACTGTGTAGTCCTGGCTGCCCTGGAACTCACTATGTAGACCAGGCTGGCTTTGAACTTGTGGCAGTCCTGCTCTGCCTCCCATGTGCTGGGATGGCCTGAGCCACCACACCCAGCTTTTTTCCGGGATTCCCCCTCTCTCTTTTTTTTTTTTTTTTTTTTTTTTAAATTTTGATCTTTTCATTTGTTTTATGAGAGCCTGCAGCCCTTCTTTAGAATCCGTAGACTCTGAATCTTCTAGCTCAAGTGTTGGATATAACTTGTTCTTTGTTTTTGCCTCTTTTTCACTGTTTGCCTGTTCCGACCTTTCTTCCTCGAGGCAGTTCCTCACTAACCTCCAGATCGATCTTACCCCACCCTTAAGCGTGCCTTGGTCTGCTGCAAAATCAAGATCTTCGCCCAAATTTTCCCATGAAGGGATTGTAAGACTTCCAGAGCACGCAAACCAAGGGGCTATGGCATCACATTCCTCCAGGAACCTCTCCAGGGTACTCCCTTTATCTTTAAGTTTTTTGAACGAAGCAGCTCATTCAGAGCCAAAAAAATTGGGTGCGAGTGAGAAGCGCCCATGGCTACACTTGCAAAAGATTCTTTTAAAACTTTTACTGCAGCTCATTCAGAGCCAAAAAAATTGGGTGAGAAGCGCCCATGGCTAAATTTGCAAAAATTCTTTTCCTGCTCCATCTTTTTCTACCGAGAGGAGCAAAATCCCCACTTTTGTCGCGGATTCCTTCCTGCTCCCTCTTTTTCTACCGAGAGGAGCAAAATCCCCGCTTTTGTCGTGGATTCCCACCTTACCTGGGAACTTACCAGTGCACTGCCCTGACTGCAGAGAGTTCTGAGTCCCTCTTCGGACTCTTCTTTCAACAGTTTATTCAGGAACCTTACCTTTTCTTTTAGATGTTTTACTCGAGCGCTCTTCTCTCACCTCCTCTAAAAATTTTTTTTAACTGCTTCTGAATCATTCTCGTTTGCCCTATGTAATATGACTAGACACACTACAACACAAATACACCACATGAGGTTAACCAACTTTTATACACTAATAAGACGCACGAACAAATATACATTAATTGGCCGGCTATCATTCTTAAGAAATCTTCTCACTGCGTTTCCTCTAAGGAAACCTTATTGTGGCGCCTTTTAACCCTAATACTGGAAGATGTATTGCCCATTTTGCTATGGGACCTTATTGTCTCTCTACCGGAGAACTTGCCTTTACCCTTTTTGTCCACTTATCTGGAACTTACCAGCAAGCTGCCCTGCAAGTTCTGAGTTCCCCGTACAGGCCACCACTTGTCGTCGCCCAGTCCGACCAGCAGAATAAGGCAACGACCACAGGAACTCTTCTTGAAGCAGTTTATTCAGGAACCTTCAACAATCTTCTTCTGACTGACTGACTCACTCACTCACTCACTCACTCACTGACTCACTCACTGACTCACTGACTCACTCACTCACCCACTCACTCATCCACTCACTGACTGCCTCACTCACTGACTCACTCAATGACTGACTGCCCGACTCACTCCCTCACTCACTCACTCAATCACTGACTGCCCGACTCACTCCCTCCCTCACTCACTCACTCACTGAGTGCCCGACTCACTCCCCCACTCACTCACTCACTCACTGACTGCCCGACTCACTCCCCCCGGGACAAGCCCGCCCAAAGCTTAAGAAGCTTTTGAACAGCCAACCCTGGTAAGCCACGTGGTGAATGCAGATAGGTCCACATATGCGGAAGCAAGCCCAGATCACGGCCCAAGACAAATAAGGACTTGTTTATCCAGGAGAGCACTCGCCATCGGGAAGGCGGAAGGCAGAAGCCAGGGCCATCTTTAAGGCGCGGCACCTCGCAGCTCTCTACAGCTTTCCTACAAAGAAGGTTGAGTGCAGCAAGTTCAAACTTTCCTTGTTAATGTAATCTGAAAAGTTGCACAACTTAGTAGATTGGCCTCATTTCTAAAGTAGTTTGTTTACAAAAGAAACATCTTCATTACCGAACACTGTACTATGTAGACAGTACTTTATGTACTATGTAGATCTAACAAGATTTACAAGGTTAGTGGAATGGCCTCATTTGTAAAATAGTTTGTTTCTAAAGTGGTTTCTTTATAAAAAAAACATCTTCAGTAGTGAACACTGTACTGTGTGAAATAAGTTAATTCGGTTCTAGGAATCAGTTTAATTTCTACGAAGAAGGTTGAGTGCAGCAAGTTCAAACTTTCCTTGTTAATGTCATCTAAAAAGATGTCCAAGTTAGTAGATTTGCCTTATTGGTAAAGTAGTTTGTTGAGAAAACAAACATCTTCATTGCCGAACAATGTACTGTGTGAAAAAAGCTAATTTAGGTTAGCATTCAGTTGCTTTCCTACAAAGAAGGTTGAGTGCAGCAAGTTCAAACTTTCCTTGTTAATGTAGTCTAAAAAGATGCACAACTTAGTAGATTGGCCTCATTTCTAAAGTAGTTTCTTTAGAAAAGAAACATCTTCAGTACCAACACTGTACTGTGTCAAATAAGTTAATTCTAGGCTTCCAGGAATCAGTTTAAATTCTACGAAGAAGGTTGAGTGCAGCAAGTTCAAAATTTCCTAGGTTGTGTAATCTAACAAGATGTACAAGGTAGTGCATTCGCCTCATTTCTTACGTAGTTTCTTGTAAAAGAAACATCTTCAGTACCGAACACTGTACTATGTGAAATGTGCTAGTTCGGTTCTCAGAATCACTTGCTTTCCTACAAGAAGAAGGTGGAGTGCAGCAAGTTCAAACTTTCCTCGTCAAACTTTCCTCGTTTGTGTAATCTAACAAGATGTACAAGTTAGTGGATTCGTGTCATTTCTAAAGTGGTTTCTTTACAAAACAAACATCTTCAGTACTGAACACTGTACTGTGTGAAATAAGTTAATTCGCTTCTAGGAATCAGTTTCCTTTCTAAGAAGATGGTTGAGTGCAGCAAGTTCAAACTTTCCTTGTTAATGTAATCTAAAAAGATGGCCAAGTTGGCAGAGTCACCACATTTGTAAAGTAGTTTGTTGAGAAAATTAACATCTTCATTGCAGCAAGTTTAACATTGTACTGTGTGAAATAAGCCCATTCGGTTCTAGGAATCACTTGCTTTCCTACAAAGAAGGTTGAGTGCAGCAAGTTCAAGCTTTCCTTGTTAATGTAATCTAAAAAGATGCACAACTTAGTAGATTGGCCTCATTTCTAAAGTAGTTTTTTAGAAAAGAAACATCTTCAGTACCGAACACTGTACTGTGTGAAATGTTAATTCACTTCTAGGAATCAGTTTAATTTCTACGAAGATGGTTGAGTGCAGCAAGTTCAAACTGTCCGTGTTAATGTAATCTAAAAAGATGGCCAAGTTAGGAGATTCACCTAATTTCTAAAGTGGGGTCTTTAGAAAACAAACCTTCATTGCAAGTTAGTGGATTCGTGTCATTTCTAAAGTAGTTTCTTTGGAAAACAAACATCTTCAGTACCGAACACTGTACAGCATGAAATAAGATGATTCGGTAGGAATTAGTTTCCTTTCCACGAAGATGGTTGAGTTTAGCAAGTTCAAACTTTCCTTGTTAATATAATATAAAACGATGACCAAGTTAGTAGATTTGCCTCATTTCTAAAATAGGGTCTTTAGAAAACAAACCTTCATTGCCAAACATTGTACTGTGTGAAATGAGATAATTCGGTTCTAGGAATCAGTTTACTTTCTACGAAGATGGTTGAGTTTAGCAAGTTCAAACTTTCCTTGTTAATGTGCTCTAAAAAGATGTCCAAGTTCGTAGATTTGCCTCATTGGTAAAGTAGTTTGTTGAGAAAACAAACATCTTCATTGCCGAACATTGTACGGTGTGAAAAAGCTCATTCGGATCTAGAATTCAGTTGCTTTCCTACAAAGAAGGTTGAGTGCAGTAAGTTCAAACTTTCCTTGTTAATGTAATCTAAAAAGATGCACATCTTAGTGAATTCACCTCATTTCTAAAGTAATTTCTTTAGAAAAGAAACATCCTCAGAACCGAACACTGTACTGTGTGAAATAAGTTAATTCGCTTCTAGGAATCAGTTTAATTTCTACGAAGTTGGTTGAGTGCAGCAAGATCAAACGTTCCTTGTTAATGTAATCTACAAAGATGACCAAGTTAGAAGATTCGCCTCATTTGTAAAGTACTTTGTTGAGAAAACAAATATCTTCATTGATGAACATTGTACTGTGTGAAATAAGCTCTTTCGGTTCTAGGAATCAGTTGCTTTCCTACAAAGAAGGTTGAGTACAGCAAGTTCAAACTTTCCTTGTTAATGTAATCCAAAAAGATGCACAACTTAGTAGATTGGCTTCATTTCCAAAGTAGTTTGTTTAGAAAACAAACATCTTCATTACCGAACACTGTACTATGTGAAATGAGCTAGTTCGGTTCTAGGAATCACTTGCTTTCCTACGAAGAAGGTTGAGTGGAGCAAGTTCAAACTTGCCTAGTTTGTGTAATCTAACAAGATGTACAAGTTAGTGGATTTGCATCATTTCTAAAGTAGTTTCTTTAGAAAACAAACATCTTCAGTACCGAACACTGTCCCACGTGAAATAAGATAATTCAGTAGGAATTAGTTTCCTTTCCACGAAGATGGTTGAATTTAGCAAGTTCAAACTTTCCTTGTTAATGTAATCTAAAAAGATGTCCACGTTAGTAGAGTCACCTCATTTCTAAATTAGTGTCTTTAGAAAACAAACTTTCATTGCCAAACATTGTACTGTGTGAAATGAGCTAATTCGGTTCTAGGAATCAGTTTACTTTCTACGAAGATGGTTGAGTTTAGCAAGTTCAAACTTTCCTTGTTAATGTAATCTGAAAAGATGCACAAGTTAGTAGATTGGCCTCATTTCTAAAGTAGTTTGTTTAGAAAACAAACATCTTCATTACCGATCACTGTACTATGTGAAAGGAGCTAGTTCGGTTCTAGGAATTACTTGCATTCCTATGAAGAAGGTTGAGTGCAGCAAGTTCAAACTTTCCTAGTTTTTGTAATCTAACAAGATCTACAAGTTAGTGGATTCGCGTAATTTCTAAATTATTTTCTTTAGAAAACAAACATCTTCAGTACTGAAAACTGTACTGTGTGAAATAAGTTCATTCGGTTCTAGGAATCAGTGTCCTTTCTACGAAGATGGTTGAGTTTAGCAAGTTCAAACTTTCCTTGTTAATGTAATCTAAAAAGATGTCCAAGTTAGTAGATTCACCTCATTTCTAAAGTAGTTTCTTTAGAAAACAAACCTTCATTGCCAAACATTGTACTGTGTGAAATGAGGTAATTCGGTTCTAGGAATCAGTTTACTTTCTACGAAGATGGTTGAGTTTAGCAAGTTCAAACTTTCCTTGTTAATGTGCTCTAAAAGGTGTCCAAGTTAGTAGATTTGCCTCATTGGTAAAGTAGTTTGTTGCGAAAACAAACATCTTCATTTCCGAACATTGTAATGTGTGAAAAAAGCTAATTTAGTTCTAGAATTCAGTTGCTTTCCTACAAAGAAGTTTGAGTGCAGCAAGTTCAAACTTTCCTTGTTAATGTAATCTAAAAAGATGCACAACATAGTAGATTGGCCTCATTTCTAAAGTAATTTCTTTAGAAAAGAAACATCTTCAGTACCGAACACTGTACTGTGTGAAATAAGTTAATTCGCTTCTAGGAATCAGTTTAATTTCCATGGAGAAGGTTGAGTGCAGCAAGTTCATATTTTCCTAGTTTGTGTAATGTAACAAGATGTATAAGTTAGTGGATTCCCCTCATTTCTAACGTAGTTCCTTTAGAAAAGAAACATCTTCAGTAACAAACACTGTACTGTGTGAAATAAGTTGATTCGCTTCTAGGAATCAGTTTAATTTCTACGAAGAAGGTTTAGTGCAGCAAGTTCATATTTTCCTAGTTTGTGTAATCTAACAAGATGTATAAGTTAGTGGATTCGCCTCCTTTCTAACGTAGTTCCTTTAGAAAAGAAACATCTTCAGTACCAAACAGTGTAATGTGTGAAATAAGTTAATTCGCTTTCTAGGAATCAGTTTAATTTCTAAGAAGATGGTTGAGTTTAGCAAGTTCAAACTTTCCTTGTTAATATATTCTAAAAAGATGTCCAAGTTGGTAGATTTGCCTCATTGGTAAAGTAGTTCGTTGAGAAAGCAAACATCTTCATTGCCAAACATTGTACTGTGTGAAAAAAGCTCATTCGGTTCAAGAATTCAGTAGCTATCCTACAAAGACTGTTGAGTGCAGCAAGTTCAAACATTCCTTGTTAATGTAATCTAAAAAGATGCACAACTTAGTAGATTGGCCTCATTTCTAAAGTAGTTTCTTCAGAAAAGAAACATCTTCAGTACTGAACACTGTACTGTGTGAATAAGTTAATTCGGTTCTAGGAATCAGTTTCCTTTCTACGAAGATGGTTGAGTTTAGCAAGATCAAACTTTCCTGTTAATGTAATCTAAAAAGATGTCCAAGTTAGTAGATTTGACTCATTTGTAAAGTAGTTTATTGAGAAAACAAACATCTTCATTGCCGAACATTGTACTGTGTGAAAAAAGCTAATTTAGTTCAAGAATTCATTTGCTTTCCTACAAAGACGGTTGAGTGCAGAAAGTTCAAACTTTCCTTGTTAATGTAATGTAAAAAGAAGCACAACGTAGTAGTTTGGCCTCATTTCTAAAGCAGTTTCTTTAGAAAAGAAACATCTTCAGTACCGAACACTGTACTGTGTGAAATGTTAATTTTCTTCTAGGAATCAGTTTAATTTCTATGAAGATGGTTGAGTGGAGCAAGTTGAAACTTTCCTTGTTAATGTAATCTAAAAAGATGGCCAAGTTAGGAGGTTCGCCTCATTTGTAAAGTACTTTGTTGAGAAAACAAACATCTTCATTGCCAAACATTGTACTGTGTGAAATAAGCTCATTCGGTTCTAGGAATCAGTTGCTTTCCTATAAAGAAGGTTGAGTGCAGCAAGTTCAAACTTTCCTTGTTAATGTAATCTAAAAAGATGCACAACTTAGTAGATTGGCCTCATTGCTAAAGTAGTTTGTTTAGAGAAAAAAATCTTCATTACTGAACACTATACTATGTGAAATAAGCTAGTTCCGTTCTAGGAATCACTTGCTTTCTTATGAATAAGGTTGAGTGCAGCAAGTTCAAACTTTCCTTGTTAATGCAATCTAAAAAGATGGCCAAGTTAGAGATTCGCCTCATTTGTAAAGTACTTTTGTTGAGAAAACAAACATCTTCATTGCCGAACATTGTACTGTGTGAAATAAGCTCATTCGGTTCTAGGAATCAGTTGCTTTCCTACAAAGAAGGTTGAGGGCAGCAAGTTCAACTTTCCTAGTTTGTGTAATCTAAAAAGATGTACAAGTTAGTGCATTCGTCTCATTTCTAAAGTAGTTTATTTAGAAAAGAAACATCTTCAGTACCGAACACTGTACTGTGTGAAATAAGTTAATTCGCTTCTACGATTCAGTTTAATTTCTACGAACAAGGTTGAGTGCAGCTAGTTTAAACTTTCCTTGTTAATGTAATCTAAAAAAGATGGCCAAGTTAGAATATTGGCCTCATTTGTAAAGTACTTTGTTCAGAAAACAAACATCTTCATTTCTAACATTGTACTGTGTGAAATAAGCTCATTCGGTTCTAGGAATCAGTTGCTTTCCTATAAAGAAGGTTGAGTGCAGCAAGTTCAAACTTTCCTTGTTAATGTAATCTAAAAAGATGCACAACTTAGTAGATTGGCCTCATTGCTAAAGTAGTTTGTTTAGAGAAAAAAATCTTCATTACTGAACACTATACTATGTGAAATAAGCTAGTTCCGTTCTAGGAATCACTTGCTTTCTTACGAATAAGGTTGAGTGCAGCAAGTTCAAACTTTCCTTGTTAATGCAATCTAAAAAGATGGCCAAGTTAGGAGATTCGCATCATTTGTAAAGTACTTTGTTGAGAAAACAAACATCTTCATTGCCGAACATTGTACTGTGTGAAATAAGCTCATTCGGTTCTAGGAATCAGTTGCTTTCCTACAAAGAAGGTTGAGGGCAGCAAGTTCAACTTTCCTAGTTTGTGTAATCTAACAAGATGTACAAGTTAGTGCATTCGTCTCATTTCTAAAGTAGTTTATTTAGAAAAGAAACATCTTCAGTACTGAACACTGTACTGTGTGAAATAAGTTAATTCGCTTCTACGATTCAGTTTAATTTCTACGAACAAGGTTGAGTGCAGCTAGTTAAAACTTTCCTTGTTAATGTAATCTAAAAAGATGGCCAAGTTAGAATATTCGCCTCATTTGTAAAGTACTTTGTTCAGAAAACAAACATCTTCATTGCCGAACATTGTACTGTGTGAAAAAAGCTCATTCGGTTCTAGAATTCAGTTGCTATCCTACAAAGATGGTTGAGTGCAGCAAGTTCAAACTTTCCTTGTTAATGTAATCTAAAAAGATGCACAACTTACTAGATTGGCCTCATTTCTAAAGTAGTTTCTTTAGAAAAGAAACATCTTCAGTACCGAACATTGTATTATGTGAAATGAGCTAGTTCCGTTCTAGGAATCATTTGCTTTCCTACAAAGAAGGTTGAGTGCAGCAAGTTCAAACTTTCCTAGTTTGTGTAATCTAACAAGATATACTAGTTAGTGTATTCACCTCATTTCTAAAGCAGTTTCTTTAGAAAAGAAACATCTTCAGTACCGAACCCTGTACTATGTGAAATAAGTAAATTCGGTTCTAGGAATCATTTTCCTTTCTACAAAGATGGTTGAGTGCAGCAAGTTCAAACTTTCCTAGTTTGTGTAACCTAACAAGATCTACAAGTTAGTGGATTCTTGTAATTTCTAAATTAGTTTCTTTGTAAAACAAACATCTTCAGTACCGAACACTATACTGTGTGAAATAAGTTCATTCGGTTCTAGGAATCAGTTTGCTATCTACGAAGTTGGTTGAGTTCAGCAAGTTCAAACTTTCCTTGTTAATGTAATTTAACAGATGTCCAAGTTCATAGATTCGCCTCATTTCTAAAATAGTTTCTTTAGAAAACAAACCTTCATACCCAAACATTGTACTGTGTGAAATAAGCTCATTCGGTTCTAGGAATCACTTGCTTTCCTATAAAGAAGGTTGAGTGCAGCAAGTTCAAACTTTCCTTGTTAATGTAATCTAAAAAGATGCACAACTTAGTAGATTGGGCTCATTTCTCAAGTAGTTTGTTTAGAAAACAAAGATCTTCATTACCAAACACTGTACTATGTGAAATAAAGTAGTTCCGTTCTCGGAATCACTTGCTTTCCTACGAAGAAGGTTGAGTGCAGCAAGTTCAAAATTTCCTAGTTTGTGTAATCTAACAAGATATAGAAGGTAGTGGATTCGCCTCATTTCTAAAGTAGTTTCTTTAGAAAAGAAACATCTTCAGTACCGAACACTGTACTGTGTGAAATAAGTGAATTAGCTTCTAGGAATCAGTTGAATTTCTATGAAGATGGTTGAATGCAGCAAGTTCAAACTTTCCTTGTTAATGTAATCTAAAATGTTGGCCAAGTTAGTAGATTCGCCTCAGTTTTAAAGTAGTTTGTTGAGATAAACAAACATCTTCATTGCCAAACATTGTACTGTGTGAAATAAGCTCATTCGGTTCTAGGAATCAGTTGCTTTCCTACAAAGAAGGTTGAGTGCAGCAAGTTCAAACTTTCCTTGTTAATGTAATCTGAAAAGTTGCACAACTTAGTAGATTGGAATCATTGGTAAAGTAGTTTGTTTACAAAACAAACATCTTCGTTACCGAACACTATATTATGTGAAATGAGCTAGTTCGGTTCTAGGAATCACTTGCTTTCCTACGAAGAAGGTTGAGTGCAGCAAGTTCAAACTTTCCTTCTTAATGCAATCTGAAAAGATGCACAACTTAGTAGATTGGCCTCATTTCTAAAGTAGGTTGTTTAGAAAACAAACATCTTCATTACCAAATACTGTACTATGTGAAATGAGCTAGTTTGGTTCTAGGAATCACTTGCTTTCCTACAAAGAGGGTTGAGTGCAGCAAGTTCAAACTTTCCTAGTTTGTGTAATCTAACAAGATGTACAAGTTAGTGTTTTCGAGTCATTTCTAAAGTGGTTTCTTTAGAAAACAAACATCTTCAGTATTGAGCACTGTACTGTGTGAAATAAGTTAATTCTGTTCTAGGAATCAGTTTACTTTCTCTCAAGATCGTTGAGTTTAGCAAGTTCAAACTTTCCTTGTTAATGTAATCTAAAAAGATGTCCAAGTTAGTAGATTCGCCTCATTTCTAAAGTAGTTTCTTTAGAAAACAAAAATTCATTGCCAAACTTTGTACTGTGTAAAATGAGTTAATTCGGTTCTAGGAATCAGTTTACTTTCTACGAAGATGGTTGAGTTTAGCAAGTGTAAACTTTCCTTGTTAATGTGATCTAAAAAGATGTCCAAGTTAGTAGATTTGCTTCATTGGTAAAGTTGTTTGTTGAGAAAACAAACATCTTCATTACGAACACTGTACTATGTGAAATGAGCTAGTATGGTTCTAGGAATCACTTGCTTTCCTACGATGAAGGTTGAGTGCAGCAAGTTCAAACATTCCTAGTTTGTGTATCTAACAAGATGTACAAGTTAGTGGATTCGCGTCGTTTCTAAAGTGGTTTCTTTAGAAAACAAACATCTTCAGTACTGAACACTGTACTGTGTGAAATAAGTTAATTCGGTTCTAGGAATCAGTTTCCTTTCTACGAAGATGGTTGAGTTTAGCAAGTGCATACTTTCCTTGTTAATGTAATCTAAAAAGATTTCCAAGTTAGTAGATTTGACTCATTTGTAAAGTACTTTGTTGAGAAAACAAACATCTTCATTGCCGAACATTGTTCTGTGTGAAAAAAGCTAATTTAGTTCTAGAATTCAGTTGCTTTCCTACAAAGAAGATTGAGTGCAGCCAATTCAAACTTTCCTTGTTAATGTAGTCTAAAAAGGTGCACAACGTAGTAGAAGGCCTCATTTCTAAAGTAGTTTCTTTAGAAAAGAAACATCTTCATTACCGAACACTGTACTGTGTGAAATAAGTTAATTCGCTTCTAGGAATCAGTTTAATTTCTACGAAGATGGTTGAGTGCAGCAAGTTCAAACTTTCCTAGTTTGTGTAATCTAACAAGATGTACAAGTTAGTGGATTCGCCTCATTTCTAAAGTAGTTTTTTTTTTAGAAAAGAAACAACTTCAGTACCGAACACTGTATTGTGTGAAATAAGTGAATTCGCTTCTAGGAATCAGTTTCCTTTCTATGAAGTTGGTTGAATGCAGCAAGTTCAAACTTTCCTTCTTAATGTAATCTAAAAAGATGGCCAAGTTAGACGATTCGCCTCACTTGTAAAGTACTTTGTTGAGAAAACAAACATCTTCATTGCCGAACATTGTACTGTGTGAAATAAGCTCATTCGGTTCTAGGAATCAGTTGCTTTCCTATAAAGAAGGTTGAGTGCAGCTAGTTCAAACTTTCCTTGTTAATGTAATCTAAAAAGATGGCCAAGTTAGAAGATTCGCCTCATTTGTAAAGTACTTTGTTGAGAAAACAAATATCTTCATTGCCGAACATTGTACTGTGTGAAATGAGCTCATTCGGTTCTAGGAATCAGTTGCTTTCCTACAAAGAAGGTTGAGTGCAGCAAGTTCAAACTTTCCTTGTTAATGTAATCTAAAAAGATACACAACTTAGTGGAATGGCCTCATTTCTAAAGTAGTTTGTTCAGAAAACAAACATCTTCATTACCGAACACTGTACTATGTGAAATAAGCTAGTTCCGTTCTAGGAATCACTTGCTTTCCTACGAAGAAGGTTGAGTGCAGCAAGTTCAAACTTTCCTAGTTTGTGTAATCTAACAAGATCTACAAGTTAGTGGATTCGCATGATTTCTAAATTAGTTTCTTTAGAAAACAAACATCTTCAGTACCAAAAACTGTACTGTGTGAAATAAGTTCATTCGGTTCTGGGAATCAGTTTCCTTTCTACGAAGATGGTTGAGTTTAGCAAGTTCAAACTTTCCTTGTTAATGTAATCTAAAAAGATATCCAAGGTAGTAGATTCACCTCATTGCTAAAGTAGTTTCTTTAGAAAAAAACCTTCATTGCCAAAATTTGTACTGTGTGAAATGAGCTAATTCGGTTCTAGGAATCAGTTTACTTTCTACGAAGATGGTTGAGTTTAGCAAGTTCAAACTTTCCTTGTTAATGTAATCTAAAAAGATGTCCAAGTTAGTCCAAGTTAGTAGATTCACCTCATTTCTAAAGTAGTTTCTTTAGAAAACAAACCTTCATTGCCAAACATTGTACTGTGTGAAATGAGGTAATTCGGTTCTAGGAATCAGTTTACTTTCTACGAAGATGGTTGAGTTTAGCAAGTTCATACTTTCCTTGTTAATGTAATCTAAATAGATGTTCATGTTAGTAGATTTGACATGTGTAAAGTAGTTTTGTTGAGAAAACAAACATCTTCATTGCCTAACATTGTTCTGTGTGAAAAAAGCTAATTTAGTTCTAGAATTAAGTTGCTTTCCTACAAAGAAGGTTGAGTGCAGCCAGTTCAAACTTTCCTTGTTAATGTAGTCTAAAAAGATGCACAACGTAGTAGATTGGCCTCATTTCTAATGTAGTTTCTTTAGAAAAGAAACATCTTCATTACCAAACATTGTACTGTGTGGAAATAAGTTAATTCGGTTCTAGGAATCAGTTTAATTTCTACGAAGAAGGTTGAGTGCAGCAAGTTCAAACTTTCCTTGTTAATGTAATCTAAAAAGATGGCCAAGTTAGTAGATTCGCCTCAGTTGTAAAGTAGTTTGTTGAGAAAACAAACATCTTCATTGCCAAACATTGTACTGTGTGAAATAAGCTCATTCGGTTCTAGGAATCAGTTGCTTTCCTACAAAGAAGGTTGAGTGCAGCAAGTTCAAACTTTCCTTGTGAATGTAATCTGAAAAGTTGCACAACTTAGTAGATTGGCCTCATTTCTGAAGTAGTTTGTCTACAAAACAAACATCTTCATTACCGAACACTATACTATGTGAAATGAGCTAGTTCGGTTCTAAGAATCACTTGCTTTCCTACGAAGAAGGTTGAGTGCAGCAAGTTCAAACTTTCCTTATTAATGTAATCTGAAAAGATGCACAACTTAGTAGATTGGCCTCATTTCTAAAGTAGTTTGTTTAGAAAACAAACATCTTCATTACTGAATACTGTACTATGTGAAATGAGCTAGTTCAGGTCTAGGAATCACTTGCTTTCCTACAAAGAGGGTTGAGTGCAGCAAGTTCAAACTTTCCTAGTTTGTGTAATCTAACAAGATGTACAAGTTAGTGGTTTCGAGTCGTTTCTAAAGTGGTTTCTTTAGAAAACAAACATCTTCAGTACTGAGCACTGTACTGTGTGAAATAAGTTAATTCTGTTCTAGGAATCAGTTTACTTTCTCTCAAGATCGTTGAGTTCAGAGAGTTCAAACTTTCCTTGTTAATGTAATCTAAAAAGATGTCCAAGTTAGTAGATTCGCCTCATGTCTAAAGTAGTTTCTTTAGAAAACAAAAATTCATTGCCAAACTTTGTACTGTTTGAAATGAGCTAATTCGGTTCTAGGAATCAGTTTACTTTTCTACTAAGATGGTTGAGTTTAGCAAGTTCAAACTTTCCTTGTTAATGTGCTCTAAAAAGATGTCCAAGTTATTAAATTTGCTTCATTGGTAAAGTTGTTTGTGGAGAAAACAAACATCTTCATTACGGAACACTGTATTATGTGAAATGAGCTAGTTCGGTTCTAGGAATCACTTGCTTTCCTACGAAGAAGGTTGAGTGCAGCAAGTTCAAACATTCCTAGTTTGTGTATCTTACAAGATGTACAAGTTAGTGGTTTCACGTCGTTTCTAACGTGGTTTCTTTAGAAAACAAACATCTTCAGTACTGAACACTGTACTGTGTGAAATAAGTGAATTCGCTTCTAGGAATCAGTTTCCTTTCTATGAACATGATTGAGTGCAGCAAGTTCAAACTTTCCTTGTTAATGTAATCTAAGAAGATGGCCAAGTTAGAAGATTCGCCTCATTTGTAAAGGACTTTGTTGAGAAAACAAACATCTTCATTGCCAAACATTGTACTGTGTGAAATAAGCTCATTCGGTTCTAGGAATCAGTTGCTTTCCTACAAAGAAGGTTGAGTGCAGCTAGTTCAAACTTTCCTTGTTAATGTAATCTAAAAAGATGGCCAAGTTAGAAGATTCGCCTCATTCGTAAAGTACTTTGTTGAGAAAACAAATATCTTCATTGTAATCTAAACATTGTCCTGTGTGAAATAAGCTAGTTCCGTTCTAGGAATCACTTGCTTTCCTACGAAGAAGGTTGAGTGCAGCAAGTTCAAACTTTCCTAGTTTGTGTAATCTGACAAGATCTACAAGTTAGTGGATTCGCTTAATTTCTAAATTAGTTTCTTTAGAAAACAAACATCTTCAGTACCGAAAACTGTACTGTGTGAAATAAGTGAATTCGCTGCTTGGAATCAGTTTAATTTCTATGAAGATGTTTGAGTGCAGCAAGTTCAAACTTTCCTTGTTAATGGAATCTAAAAAGATGGCCAAGTTAGTAGATTCGCCTCAGTTGTAAATTAGTTTGTTGAGAAAACAAACATCTTAATTGCCAAACATTGTACTGTGTGAAATCAGCTCATTCGGTTCTAGGAATCAGTTGCTTTCCTACAAAGAAGGTTGAGTTCAGCAAGTTCAAACTTTCCTTGTTAATGTAATCTGAAAAGTTGCACAACTTAGTAGATTAGCCTCATTTCTAAAGTAGTTTGTTTACAAAACAAACATCTTCATTACCGAACACTATACTATGTGAAATGAGCTAGTTCGGTTCTAGGAATCACTTGCTTTCCTACGAAGAAGGTTGAGTGCAGCAAGTTCAAACTTTCCTTCTTAATGTAATCTAAAAGATGCACAACTTAGTAGATTGGCCTCATTTCTAAAGTAGTTTGTTTAGAAAACAAACATCTTCATTACCGAATACTGTACTATGTGAAATGAGCTAGTTCGGGTCTAGGAATCACTTATTTTCCTGCAAAGAAGGTTGAGTGCAGCAAGTTCAAACTTTCCTAGTTTATGTAATCTATCAAGATGTACAAGTTAGTGGTTTCGAGTCGTTTCTAAAGTGGTTTCTTTAGAAAACAAACATCTTCAGTACTGAGCACTGTACTGTGTGAAATAAGTTAATTCGGTTCTAGGAATCAGTTTCCTTTCTACAAAGATCGTTGAGTTTAGCAAGTTCAAACTTTCCTTGTTAATGTAATCTAAAAAGATATCCAATTTAGTAGATTCGCCCCATTTCTAAAGTAGTTTTTTTAAAAAAAAATTCATTGCCAAACTTTGTACTGTTTGAAATGAACTAATTCGGTTCTAGGAATCAGTATACTTTCTACAAAGATGGTTGAGTTTAGCATGTTCAAACTTTCCTTTTTAATGTGATCTACAAACATGACCAAGTTAGTAGATTTGCTTCATTGGTAAAGTTGTTTGTTGAGAAAACAAACATCTTCATTACGGAACACTGTATTATGTGAAATGAGCTAGTTCGGTTCTAGGAATCACTTGCTTTCCTACGAAGAAGGTTGAGTGCAGCAAGTTCAAACATTCCTAGTTTATGTATCTAACAAGATGTACAAGTTAGTGGATTCGCGTCGTTTCTAAAGTGGTTTCTTTAGAAAACAAACATCTTCAGTACTGAACACTGTACTGTGTGAAATAAGTTAATTCGGTTCTAGGAATCACTTTCCTTTCTACGAAGATGGTTGAGTGCAGTAAGTTCAAAATTTCCTGGTTTGTGTAATCTAAGAAGATGGACAAGTTAGTCATTTCGCGTCGTTTCTAAAGTGGTTACTTTAGAAAACAAACATCTTCAGTACTGAACACTGTACTGTGTGAAATAAGTTAATTCGGTTCTAGGAATCAGTTTCCTTTCTATGAAGATGGTTGAGTGCAGCAAGTTCAAACTTTCCCTGTTAATGTAATCTAAAAAGATGGCCAAGTTAGCAGATTACCCTCATTTGTAAGGTACTTTGTTGAGAAAACAAACATCTTCATTACGGAACACTGTATTATGTGAAATGAGCTACTTCGGTTCTAGGAATCACTTGCTTTCCTACAAAGAAGGTTGAGTGCAGCAAGTTCAAACTTTTCTAGTTTGTGTAATCTAACAAGATATACAAGTTAGTGGATTCGCGTTGTTTCTAAAGTGGTTTCTTTAGAAAACAAACATCTTCAGTACTGAACACTGTACTGTGTGAAATAAGTTAATTCAGTTCTAGGAATCAGTTGCCTTTCTACGAAGATGGTTGAGTGCAGCAAGTTCAAACTTTCCTTGTTAATGTAATCTAAAAAAGATGGCCAAGTTAGCAGAGTCACCTCATTTGTAAAATAGTTTGTTGAGAAAATTAACATCTTTATTGCCTAACATTTTACTGTGTGAAATATGCTCATTCAGTTCTAGGAATCACTTGCTTTCCTACAAAAAGGGTGAGTGCAGCAAGTTGAAACTTTCCTTGTTAATGTAAACTAAAAAGAGCCACAACTTACTAGATTGGCCTAATTTCTAAAGCAGTTTCTTTAGAAAAGAAACATCTTCAATATCGAACACTGTACAGTGTGAAATAAGTTAATTCATTTCTAGGAATCAGTTTAATTTCTACGAAGAAGGTTGAGTGCAGCAAGTTCAAACTTTCCTTGTTAATGTAATCTAAAAAGATGGCCAAGTTAGAAGATTCGCCTCATTTGTAAAGTACTTTGTTGAAAAAAACAAACATCTTCATTGCCGAACATTGTACTGTGTGAAATAAGCTCATTCGGTTCTAGGAATCAGTTGCTTTTCTACAAAGAAGGTTCAGTGCAGCAAGTTCAAACTCTCCTTGTTAATGTAATCTAAAAAGATGCACAACTTAGTAGATTGGCCACATTTCTAACGTAGTTTGTTTAGAAAACAAACATCTTCAATACTGAACACTGTAATATGTGAACTAAG
Organism: Orientallactaga sibirica; assembly: GCA_036365145.1. Classification (NCBI taxonomy): domain Eukaryota; kingdom Metazoa; phylum Chordata; class Mammalia; order Rodentia; family Dipodidae; genus Orientallactaga; species Orientallactaga sibirica. Next base: position 373,344 of record JAEOAD010000795.1, read on the forward strand.
CTAGTTCCGTTCGAGGAATCACTTGCCTTCCTAGAAGAAGGTTGAGTGCAGCAAGTTCAAACTTTCCTAGTTTGTGTAATCTAAAAATGATGTACAAGTTAGTGGATTCGCCTCATTTCTAAAGTAGTTTCTTTAGAAAAGAAACATCTTCGGTACCGAATTCTGTACTGTGTGAAATAGTGATTTCGCTTCTAGGATTCAGTTTAAATCTACGAAGATGGTTGAGTGCAGCAAGTTCAAACTTTCCTTGTTAAAGTAATCTAAAAAGATGGCCAAGTTTGTAGATTCGGCTCATTTGTAAAGTAGTTTGTTGAGAAAACAAACATCTTCATTGCCAAACATTTTACTTTGTGAAATAAGCTCATTCGGTTCTAGGAATCAGTTCCTTTCCTACAAAGAAGGTTGAGTGCAGCAAGTTCAAACTTTCCTTATTAATGTAATCTGAAAAGTTGCACAACGTAGTAGATTGGCCTCATTTCTAAAGTAGATTGTTTACAAAACAAACATCTTAATTACCGAACACTATACTATGTGAAATGAGCTAGTTCGGTTCTAGGAATCACTTGCTTTCCTACAAAGAAGGTTGAGTGCAGCAAGTTCAAACTTTCCTCCTTTGTGTAATCTAACAAGATTTACAAGTTAGTGGAATCGCGTCGTTTCTAAAGTGGTTTCTTATAAAAAAACATCTTCAGTAGTGAACACTGTACTGTGTGAAATAAGTTAATTCAGTTCTAGAAATCAGTATTATTTCTACGAAGAAGGTTGAGTGCAGCAAGTTCAAACTTTCCTTGTTAATGTCATCTAAAAAGATGTCCAAGTTAGTAGATTTGCCTTATTGGTAAAGTAGTTTGTTGAGAAAAACAAACATCTTCATTGCCGAACAATGTACTGTGTGAAAAAGCTAATTTTAGGTTAGCATTCAGTTGCTTTCCTACAAAGAAGGTTGAGTGCAGCAAGTTCAAACTTTCCTTGTTAATGTAGTCTAAAAAGATGCACAACTTAGTAGATTTGCCTCATTTCTAAAGTAGTTTCTTTAGAAAAGAAACATCTTCAGTACCAACACTGTACTGTGTCAAATAAGTTAATTCGAAGTTCCAGGAATCAGTTTAAATTTCTACGAAGAAGGTTGAGTGCAGCAAGTTCAAAATTTCCTAGGTTGTGTAATCTAACAAGATGTACAAGGTAGTGCATTCGCCTCATTTCTAAAGTAGTTTTTTGTAAAAGAAACATCTTCAGTACCGAACACTGTACTATGTGAAATGTGCTAATTCGGTTCTCAGAATCACTTGCTTTCCTATGAAGAAGGTTGAGTGCAGCAAGTTCAAACTTTCCTCGTTTGTGTAATCTAACAAGATGTACAAGTTAGTGGATTCGTGTCATTTCTAAAGTGGTTTCTTTACAAACAAACATCTTCAGTACTGAACACTGTACTGTGTGAAATAAGTTAATTTGCTTCTAGGAATCAGTTTCCTTTCTAAGAAGATGGTTGAGTGCAGCAAGTTTCAAACTTTCCTTGGTAATGTAATCTAAAAAGATGGCCAAGTTGGCAGATTCGCCTCATTTGCAAAAAGTAGTTTGTTGAGAAAACAAACATCTTCATTTCCGAACATTGTACTGTGTGAAATAAGCCCATTTGGTTCTAGGAATCACTTGCTTTCCTACAAAGAAGGTTGAGTGCAGCAAGTTCAAACTTTCCTTGTTAATGTAATCTAAAATGCACAATTAAGTAGATTGGCCTCATTTCTAAAGTAGTTTTTGAAAAAGAAACATCTTCAGTACGAACACTGTACTGTGTGAAATGTTAATTTGTTCTTCAGAGGTTGAGTGCAGCAAGTTCAAACTGTCCTTAAATGTAATCTAAAAGATGGCCAAGTTAGGAGATTCTCCTCATTTCTAAAGTGGTTTCTTTAGAAAACAAACTTCATTCTTGCAAGTTAAGTGGATCTAGGTGTCATTTCCTAAAGTAGTTTCTTTTTGGAAACAAACATCTCTAAGTACGATTTGCTTCTTCACTTGAAATAAGATGATTAAGTAAAATACTAGTTTCCTTTCTAAGAAGATGGTTGACTGCAGCAAGTTCAAACTTTCCTTGTTAATATAATCTAAAAAGGATGACCAAGTTAGTAGATTTTGTCTCATTTCTAAAATAGTTTCTTTTAGAAAACAAAACCTTCATTGCCAAACATTGTACTGTGTGAAATGAGATAATTCGGTTCTAGGAATCAGTTTACTTTCTACAAAGAAGGTTGAGTGCAGCAAGTTCAAACTTTCCTTGTTAATGTAATCTAAAAGATGTCCAGCTCATTTTTCGTAGACATTGGTAAAGCTAATTCAGTTTGTTGCTTTCCTGCAAAGAACAAACATCTTCATTTAATGCGAACATTTCGACACAAAGTAGTTTCTTGAGAGAAAAAAAAGCTCATTGGAGAATAGAATTAGTACTGCTTTCTTTACAAAGAAAAGGTTGGAGTGCAGCAAGTTCAAACTTTCTGTTAATGTAATCTAAAAGATGTACATCTTAATAGATTCACTCATTTCTAAAGTAATTTCTTTAGAAAAGAAACATCCTCATTACAGTAACATTTGTACTGTGTGAAATGAGTTAATTCGTTCTAGGAATCAGTTTGCTTTCCTAAAGGTGGTTGAGTGCAGCAAGTTCAAATGTTCCTTGTTAGTGTAATCTACAAAGATGGCCAAGGTTAGAAGATTGGCCTCGTAAAGTACTTTCTTGAGAAAAACAAATATCTTCATTGACGAACATTGTACTGTGTGAAAAAGCTCTTTCGGTTCTAGAATCACTTGCTTTCCTACAAAGAAGGTTGAGTGCAGCAAGTTCAAACTTTCCTTGTTTAATAATCCAAAAGATGCACAAGTTAGTAGATTGGCTTCATTTCTAAAGTAGTTTCTTTAAAAAACAAACATCTTCATTACCTAACATTGTACTGTGTGAAATAAGCTAGTTAGGTTCTAGGTCACTTGCTTCCTAAAGAAGGGTTGAGTGCAGCAAGTTCAAACTTTCTAGTTTGTGTAATCTAACAAGATGTACAAGTTAGTAGATTAGCCTCATTTCTAAAGTAGTTTCTTTAGAAAACAAACATCTTCATTGCAGAACATTGTACTTTGTGAAATAAGCTAATTCGGTTCTAATTAGTTTCCTTTCCACAAAGATGGTTGAGTGCAGCAAGTTCAAACTTTCCTTGTTTGTGTAATCTAAAAAGATGTACCAAGTTAGTAGAGTCACCTCATTTCTAAATTAGTTTCTTTAGAAAACAAACATCTTCATTGCCAAACATTGTACTGTGTGAAATAAGCTAATTCGGTTCTAGGAATCAGTTTACTTTCCTACAAAAATGGTTGAGTTTAGCAAGTTCAAACTTTCCTTGTTAATGTAATCTAAAAAGATGTACAAGTTAGTAGATTGGCCTCATTTCTAAAGTAGTTTGTTGAGAAAACAAACATCTTCATTGCCGAACATTGTACTATGTGAAATAAGCTAGTTCGGTTCTAGGAATCACTTGCTTTCCTACAAAGAAGGTTGAGTGCAGCAAGTTCAAACTTTTCCTAGTTTTGTAATCTAACAAGATCTACAAGTTAGTAGATTCACCTCATTTCTAAAGTAGTTTCTTTAGAAAACAAACATCTTCAGTACTGAAAACTGTACTGTGTGAAATAAGTTAATTCGGTTCTAGGAATCACTTGCTTTCTACAAAGAAGGTTGAGTGCAGCAAGTTCAAACTTTCCTAGTTTGTGTAATCTAACAAGATGGCCAAGTTTGATTCTCCTCATTTCTAAAGTAGTTTCTTGAAAACAAACATCTTCATTGCCGAACATTGTACTGTGTGAAATAAGCTAATTCGGTTCTAGGAATCACTTGCTTTCTACAAAGAGGTTAGTGCAGCAAGTTCAAACTTTCCTTGTTAATGTAATCCTAACAAGATGTACAAGTTAGTAGATTCGCCTCATTCTAAAGTAGTTTGTTTGAAAACAAACATCTTCATTGCCAAACATTGTACTGTGTGAAAAAGCATAATTTAGTTCTAGAAATCAGTTGCTTTCCTACAAAGAAGGTTGAGTGGAGCAAGTTCAAACTTTCTTGTTTGTGTAATCTAACAAGATGTACAAGTTAGTAGATTTGCCTCATTTCTAAAGTAGTTTCTTTATAAAACAAACATCTTCATTACCGAACACTGTACTTTGTGAAATAAGTCGGTTCTAGGAAACTTGCTTTCCTACAAAAGGTGCAGCAAGTTCAAACTTTCTTAGTTTGTGTAATCTAACAAGATGTACAAGTTAGGATTCTCCTCATTTCTAAAAGTAGTTTCTTTGAAAACAAACATCTTCATTGCCAAACATTGTACTGTTGAAATAAGCTAATTCGGTTCTAGGAATCAGTTTGCTTTCCTACAAAAAAGGTTGAGTGCAGCAAGTTCAAACTTTCCTTGTTAATGTAATCAAAAAGATGCACAAGTTAGTAGATTGGCCTCATTTCTAAAGTAGTTCCTTTAGAAAAACAAACATCTTCATTAGAACATTGTACTGTGTGAAATAAGCTAATTCCGTTCTAGGAATCAGTTTAACCACAAGAAGGTTGAGTGCAGCAAGTTCAAACTTTCTAGTTTTTGTAATCTAACAAGATCTTCAAGTTAGGATTCAGTCATTTCTAAAGTATTTTCTTGAGAAAACAAACATCTTCAGGAACACTGTACTGTGTGAAATAAGCTCATTCGGTTCATCACTTGCTTTCCTACAAAGATGGTTGAGTGCAGCAAGTTCAAACTTAGTTTGTGTAATCTAACAAGATTACAAGTTAGTGGATTCGCCTCATTTCTAAAGTAGTTTCTTTAGAAAAGAAACATCTTCAGTACCAAACAGTGTAATGTGTGAAATAAGTTAATTAAACTTTCTAGGAATCAGTTTAATTTCTAAGAAGATGGTTGAGTTTAGCAAGTTCAAACTTTCCTTGTTAATATAATCTAAAAAAGATGTCCAAATTGGTAGATTTGCCTCATTTTTTTAAAGTAGTTCGTAGAGAAAACAAACATCTTCATTGCCAAACATTGTACTGTGTGAAAAAAAGCTAATTAGGTTCAAGAATTCAGTTGCTATCCTACAAAGACTGTTGAGTGCAGCAAGTTCAAACTTTCCTTGTTAATGTAATCTAAAAAGATGCACAACATAGTAGATTGGCCTCATTTCTAAAAGTAGTTTCTTCAGAAAAAAACATCTTCAGTACTGAACACTGTACTGTGTGAAATAAGTTAATTAGGTTCTAGGAATCAGTTTCCTTTCCAAAGATGGTTGAGTTTAGCAAGTTCAAACTTTCCTGTTTGTGTAATCTAAAAGATGTCAAGTTAGTAGATTCCCCTCATTTCTAAAGTAGTTTCTTGAGAAAAGAAACATCTTCATTGCCGAACATTGTACTGTGTGAAATAAGCTAATTTAGTTCAAGAATTCATTAATTTTCCTACAAAGAAGGTTAGTGCAACAAGTTCAAACTTTCCTAGTTAATGTAATGTAACAAGATGTACAAGTTAGTAGATTCGCCTCATTTCTAAAGTAGTTTCTTTGAAAACAAACATCTTCAGTACCGAACATTGTACTGTGTGAAATGTTAATTAGGTTCTAGGAAACAGTTTAATTTCCTCTGAAGATGGTTGAGTGGCAAGTTCAAACTTTCCTTGTTGTGTAATCTAAAAAGATGGCCAAGTTAGAGATTCGCCTCATTTGTAAAGTAGTTTGTTGAGAAAACAAACATCTTCATTGCCAAACATTGTACTGTGTGAAATAAGCTCATTCGGTTCTAGGAATCAGTTGCTTTCCTACAAAGAAGGTTGAGTGCAGCAAGTTCAAACTTTCCTTGTTAATGTAATCTAAAAAGATGCACAAGTTAGTAGATTGGCCTCATTTCTAAAGTAGTTTCTTTAGAAAACAAACATCTTCATTACTGAACACTGTACTATGTGAAATAAGCTCATTCGGTTCTAGGAATCACTTGCTTTCTTACAAAGAAGGTTGAGTGCAGCAAGTTCAAACTTTCCTTGTTTGTGTAATCTAACAAGATGGCCAAGTTAGAGATTCGCCTCATTTGTAAAGTAGTTTATTGAGAAAACAAACATCTTCATTGCCGAACATTGTACTGTGTGAAATAAAGCTAATTCGGTTCTAGGAATCAGTTGCTTTCCTACAAAGAAGGTTTAGTGCAACAAGTTCAAACTTTAATAGTTTGTGTAATCTAACAAGATGTACAAGTTAGTGCATTCGCCTCATTTCTAAAGTAGTTTCTTTAGAAAAAAACATCTTCAGTTGCCTAACATTGTACTGTGAAATAAGCTAATTCGGTTCTAGGATCACAGTTTTTCCTACAAAGAAGGTTGAGTGCAGCAAGTTCAAACTTTCCTTGTTAATGTAATCTAACAAGATGGCCAAGTTAGTAGATTCGCCTCATTTCTAAAGTAGTTTCTTGAGAAAACAAACATCTTCATTCCCTAACATTGTACTGTGTGAAATAAGCTCATTCGGTTCTAGGAATCAGTTGCTTTCCTACAAAAGAAGGTTGAGTGCAGCAAGTTCAAACTTTCCTTGTTTGTGTAATCTAACAAGATGTACAAGTTAGTAGATTCGCCTCATTTCTAAAGTAGTTTGTTGAGAAAAAAACATCTTCATTACGAACATTGTACTATGTGAAATAAGCTAATTCCGTTCTAGGAATCACTTGTTTTTCTTACAAAGAAGGTTGAGTGCAGCAAGTTCAAACTTTCCTAGTTTGTGTAATCTAACAAGATGTACAAGTTAGTAGATTCGCCTCATTTGTAAAGTAGTTTCTTGAGAAAAACAAACATCTTCATTTGCCTAACATTGTACTGTGTGAAATAAGCTAATTCGGTTCTAGGAATCACTTGCTTTCCTACAAAGAAGGTTGAGTGCAGCAAGTTCAAACTTTCCTAGTTTGTGTAATCTAACAAGATGTACAAGTTAGTAGATTTGCCTCATTTCTAAAGTAGTTTCTTGAGAAAAACAAACATCTTCATTGCCGAACATTGTACTGTGTGAAATAAGCTAATTCGGTTCTAGGAATCACTTGCTTTCTACAAAGAAGGTTGAGTGCAGCAAGTTCAAACTTTCCTAGTTTGTGTAATCTAACAAGATGTACAAGTTAGTAGATTCGCCTCATTTCTAAAGTAGTTTCTTGAGAAAACAAACATCTTCATTGCCTAACATTGTACTGTGTGAAATAAGCTAATTTGGTTCTAGGAATCACTTGCTTTCCTACAAAGAAGGTTGAGTGCAGCAAGTTCAAACTTTCCTAGTTTGTGTAATCTAACAAGATGTACAAGTTAGTAGATTCGCCTCATTTCTAAAGTAGTTTCTTGAGAAAACAAACATCTTCATTGCCGAACATTGTACTGTGTGAAATAAGCTAATTCGGTTCTAGGAATCACTTGTTTTCCTACAAAGAAGGTTGAGTGCAGCAAGTTCAAACTTTCCTAGTTTGTGTAATCTAACAAGATGTACAAGTTAGTAGATTCGCCTCATTTCTAAAGTAGTTTCTTGAGAAAACAAACATCTTCATTTCCGAACATTGTACTGTGTGAAATAAGCTAATTCGGTTCTAGGAATCACTTGCTTTCCTACAAAGAAGGTTGAGTGCAGCAAGTTCAAACTTTCCTAGTTTGTGTAATCTAACAAGATGTACAAGTTAGTAGATTGGCCTCATTTCTAAAGTAGTTTTCTTGAGAAAACAAACATCTTCATTGCCGAACATTGTACTGTGTGAAATAAGCTAATTCGGTTCTAGGAATCACTTGCTTTCCTACAAAGAAGGTTGAGTGCAGCAAGTTCAAACTTTCCTAGTTTGTGTAATCTAACAAGATGTACAAGTTAGTAGATTCGCCTCATTTCTAAAGTAGTTTCTTGAGAAAACAAACATCTTCATTGCCTAACATTGTACTGTGTGAAATAAGCTAATTCGGTTCTAGGAATCACTTGCTTTCCTACAAAGAAGGTTGAGTGCAGCAAGTTCAAACTTTCCTAGTTTGTGTAATCTAACAAGATGTACAAGTTAGTAGATTCGCCTCATTTCTAAAGTAGTTTCTTGAGAAAACAAACATCTTCATTGCCTAACATTGTACTGTGAAATAAGCTAATTCGGTTCTAGGAATCACTTGCTTTCCTACAAAGAAGGTTGAGTGCAGCAAGTTCAAACTTTCCTAGTTTGTGTAATCTAACAAGATGTACAAGTTAGTAGATTCAGCCTCATTTCTAAAGTAGTTTCTTGAGAAAACAAACATCTTCATTGCCGAACATTGTACTGTGTGAAATAAGCTAATTCAAAGTTCTAGGAATCACTTGCTTTCCTACAAAGAAGGTTGAGTGCAGCAAGTTCAAAACTTTCCTAGTTTGTGTAATCTAACAAGATGTACAAGTTAGTAGATTGCCTCATTTCTAAAGTAGTTTCTTGAGAAAACAAACATCTTCATTGCCGAACATTGTACTGTGTGAAATAAGCTAATTCGGTTCTAGGAATCACTTGCTTTCCTACAAAGAAGGTTGAGTGCAGCAAGTTCAAAACTTTCCTAGTTTGTGTAATCTAACAAGATGTACAAGTTAGTAGATTCGCCTCATTTCTAAAGTAGTTTCTTGAGAAAACAAACATCTTCATTGCCGAACATTGTACTGTGTGAAATAAGCTAATTCGGTTCTAGGAATCACTTGCTTTCCTACAAAGAAGGTTGAGTGCAGCAAGTTCAAACTTTCCTAGTTTGTGTAATCTAACAAGATGTACAAGTTAGTAGATTCGCCTCATTTCTAAAGTAGTTTCTTGAGAAAACAAACATCTTCATTGCCGAACATTGTACTGTGAAATAAGCTAATTCGGTTCTAGGAATCACTTGCTTTCCTACAAAGAAGGTTGAGTGCAGCAAGTTCAAACTTTCCTAGTTTTGTGTAATCTAACAAGATGTACAAGTTAGTAGATTCGCCTCATTTCTAAAGTAGTTTCTTGAGAAAAACAAACATCTTCATTGCAGAACATTGTACTGTGTGAAATAAGCTAATTCGGTTCTAGGAATCACTTGCTTTCCTACAAAGAAGGTTGAGTGCAGCAAGTTCAAACTTTCTAGTTTGTGTAATCTAACAAGATGTACAAGTTAGTAGATTCGCCTCATTTCTAAAGTAGTTTCTTGAGAAAACAAACATCTTCATTGCCGAACATTGTACTGTGTGAAATAAGCTAATTCGGTTCTAGGAATCACTTGCTTTCCTACAAAGAAGGTTGAGTGCAGCAAGTTCAAACTTTCCTAGTTTGTGTAATCTAACAAGATGTACAAGTTAGTAGATTCGCCTCTCATTTTAAAGTAGTTTCTTGAGAAAAAAAACATCTTCATTGCCGAACATTGTACTGTGTGAAATAAGCTAATTCAGGTTTCTAGGAATCACTTGCTTTCCTACAAAGAAGGTTGAGTGCAGCAAGTTCAAACTTTCCTAGTTTGTGTAATCTAACAAGATGTACAAGTTAGTAGATTCGCCTCATTTCTAAAGTAGTTTCTTGAGAAAACAAACATCTTCATTGCCTAACATTGTACTGTGTGAAATAAGCTAATTCGGTTCTAGGAATCACTTGCTTTCCTACAAAGAAGGTTGAGTGCAGCAAGTTCAAAACTTTCCTAGTTTGTGTAATCTAACAAGATGTACAAGTTAGTAGATTCGCCTCATTTCTAAAGTAGTTTCTTGAGAAAACAAACATCTTTGAAATAATTGGTTCTAGGAACATTGTACTGTGTGTTGAAATAAGCTAATTAACAAGTTCTAGGAATCACTTGTTTTCCTACAAAGAAGGTTGAGTGCAGCAAGTTCAAACTTTCCTAGTTTGTGTAATCTAACAAGATGTACAAGTTAGTAGATTCGCCTCATTTCTAAAGTAGTTTCTTGAGAAAACAAACATCTTCATTGGGTTTAACATTGTACTGTGTGAAATAAGCTCATTCGGTTCTAGGAATCACTTGCTTTCCTACAAAGAAGGTTGAGTGCAGCAAGTTCAAACTTTCCTAGTTTGTGTAATCTAACAAGATGTACAAGTTAGTAGATTCGCCTCATTTCTAAAGTAGTTTTTGAGAAAACAAACATCTTCATTGCCGAACATTGTACTGTGTGAAATAAGCTCATTCGGTTCTAGGAATCACTTGCTTTCCTACAAAGAAGGTTGAGTGCAGCAAGTTCAAACTTTCCTAGTTTGTGTAATCTAACAAGATGTACAAGTTAGTAGATTCACTCATTTCTAAATCACTTGCTTTCCTACAAAGAAGGTTGAGTGCAGCAAGTTCAAACTTTCCTAGTTTGTGTAATCTAACAAGATGTACAAGTTAGTAGATTCGCCTCATTTCTAAAGTAGTTTCTTGAGAAAACAAACATCTTCATTGCCGAACATTGTACTGTGTGAAATAAGCACATTCGGTTCTAGGAATCACTTGCTTTCCTACAAAGAAGGTTGAGTGCAGCAAGTTCAAACTTTCCTAGTTTGTGTAATCTAACAAGATGTACAAGTTAGTAGATTCGCCTCATTTCTAAAGTAGTTTCTAGAGAAAACAAACATCTTCATTGCCGAACATTGTACTGTGTGAAATAAGCTAATTCGATTTTCTAGGAATCACTTGCTTTCCTACAAAGAAGGTTGAGTGCAGCAAGTTCAAACTTTCCTAGTTTGTGTAATCTAACAAGATGTACAAGTTAGTAGATTCGCTCTCATTTCTAAAGTAGTTTCTTGAGAAAACAAACATCTTCATTGCCTAACATTGTACTGTGTGAAATAAGCTAATTCGGTTTCTAGGAATCACTTGCTTTCCTACAAAGAAGGTTGAGTGCAGCAAGTTCAAACTTTCCTAGTTTGTGTAATCTAACAAGATGTACAAGTTAGTAGCAGAGCTCCTCATTTCTAAAGTAGTTTCTTGAGAAAACAAACATCTTCATTGCCTAACGTTGTACTGTGTGAAATAAGCTAATTTGGTTCTAGGAATCACTTGCTTTCCTACAAAGAAGGTTGAGTGCAGCAAGTTCAAACTTTCCTAGTTTGTGTAATCTAACAAGATGTACAAGTTAGTAGATTCGCCTCATTTCTAAAGTAGTTTTTGAGAAAACAAACATCTTCATTGCTAACATTGTACTGTGTGAAATAAGCTAATTCGGTTCTAGGAATCACTTGCTTTCCTACAAAGAAGGTTGAGTGCAGCAAGTTCAAACTTTCCTAGTTTGTGTAATCTAACAAGATGTACAAGTTAGTAGATTCGCCTCATTTCTAAAGTAGTTTCTTGAGAAAACAAACATCTTCATTGCCTAACATTGTACTGTGTGAAATAAGCTAATCAGGTTCTAGGAATCACTTGCTTCCTACAAAGAAGGTTGAGTGCAGCAAGTTCAAACTTTCCTAGTTTGTGTAATCTAACAAGATGTACAAGTTAGTAGATTCACCTCATTTCTAAAGTAGTTTCTTGAGAAAACAAACATCTTCATTGCCTAACATTGTACTGTGTGAAATAAGCTAATTGGTTCTAGAATCACTTGCTTTCCTACAAAGAAGGTTGAGTGCAGCAAGTTCAAACTTTCCTAGTTTGTGTAATCTAACAAGATGTACAAGTTAGTAGATTCGCCTCATTTCTAAAGTAGTTTCTTGAGAAAACAAACATCTTCATTGCCGAACATTGTACTGTGTGAAATAAGCTAATTTGGTTCTAGGAATCACTTGCTTTCCTACAAAGAAGGTTGAGTGCAGCAAGTTCAAACTTTCCTAGTTTGTGTAATCTAACAAGATGTACAAGTTAGTAGATTCGCCTCATTTCTAAAGTAGTTTCTTGAGAAAACAAACATCTTCATTGCCGAACATTGTACTGTGTGAAATAAGCTAATTCGGTTCTAGGAATCACTTGCTTTCCTACAAAGAAGGTTGAGTGCAGCAAGTTCAAACTTTCCTAGTTTGTGTAATCTAACAAGATGTACAAGTTAGTAGATTTGCCTCATTTCTAAAGTAGTTTCTTGAGAAAACAAACATCTTCATTGCCTAACATTGTACTGTGTGAAATAAGCTAATTGGTTCTAGGAATCACTTGCTTTCCTACAAAGAAGGTTGAGTGCAGCAAGTTCAAACTTTCCTAGTTTGTGTAATCTAACAAGATGTACAAGTTAGTAGATTCGCCTCATTTCTAAAGTAGTTTCTTGAGAAAACAAACATCTTCATTGCCTAACGTTGTACTGTGTGAAATAAGCTAATTCGGTTCTAGGAATCACTTGCTTTCCTACAAAGAAGGTTGAGTGCAGCAAGTTCAAACTTTCCTAGTTTGTGTAATCTAACAAGATGTACAAGTTAGTAGATTCGCCTCATTTCTAAAGTAGTTTCTTGAGAAAACAAACATCTTCATTGCCTAACGTTGTACTGTGTGAAATAAGCTAATTCGGTTCTAGGAATCACTTGCTTTCCTACAAAGAAGGTTGAGTGCAGCAAGTTCAAACTTTCCTAGTTTGTGTAATCTAACAAGATGTACAAGTTTAGTAGATTCGCCTCATTTCTAAAGTAGTTTCTTGAGAAAACAAACATCTTCATTGCCGAACATTGTACTGTGTGAAATAAGCTAATTGGTTCTAGGAATCACTTGCTTTCCTACAAAGAAGGTTGAGTGCAGCAAGTTCAAACTTTCCTAGTTTGTGTAATCTAACAAGATGTACAAGTTAGTAGATTCGCCTCATTTCTAAAGTAGTTTCTTGAGAAAACAAACATCTTCATTGCCTAACATTGTACTGTGTGAAATAAGCTAATTCGGTTCTAGGAATCACTTGCTTTCCTACAAAAAGAAGGTTGAGTGCAGCAAGTTCAAACTTTCCTAGTTTGTGTAATCTAACAAGATGTACAAGTTAGTAGATTCGCCTCATTTCTAAAGTAGTTTCTTGAGAAAACAAACATCTTCATTGCCAAACATTGTACTGTGTGAAATAAGCTAATTCGGTTCTAGGAATCACTTGCTTTCCTACAAAGAAGGTTGAGTGCAGCAAGTTCAAACTTTCCTAGTTTGTGTAATCTAAAAAGATTTACAAGTTAGTAGATTCGCCTCATTTCTAAAGTAGTTTCTTGAGAAAACAAACATCTTCATTGCCGAACATTGTACTGTGTGAAATAAGCTAATTCGGTTCTAGGAATCACTTGCTTTCCTACAAAGAAGGTTGAGTGCAGCAAGTTCAAACTTTCCTAGTTTGTGTAATCTAACAAGATGTACAAGTTAGTAGATTCGCCTCATTTCTAAAGTAGTTTCTTGAAAACAAACATCTTCATTGCGAACATTGTACTGTGTGAAATAAGCTAATTCGGTTTCAGGAATCACTTGCTTTCCTACAAAGAAGGTTGAGTGCAGCAAGTTCAAACTTTCCTAGTTTGTGTAATCTAACAAGATGTACAAGTTAGTAGATTCGCCTCATTTCTAAAGTAGTTTCTTGAGAAAACAAACATCTTCATTGCCTAACATTGTACTGTGTGAAATAAGCTAATTCGGTTCTAGGAATCAGTTTGCTTTCCTACAAAGAAGGTTGAGTGCAGCAAGTTCAAACTTTCCTAGTTTGTGTAATCTAACAAGATAACAAGTTAGTAGATTCGCCTCATTTCTAAAGTAGTTTCTTGAGAAAACAAACATCTTCATTGCCGAACATTGTACTGTGTGAAATAAGGTAATTCGGTTCTAGGAATCACTTGCTTTCCTTCAAAAGAAGGTTGAGTGCAGCAAGTTCAAACTTTCCTAGTTTGTGTAATCTAACAAGATGTACAAGTTAGTAGATTCGCCTCATTTCTAAAGTAGTTTCTTGAGAAAACAAACATCTTCATTGCCGAACATTGTACTGTGTGAAATAAGCTCATTCGGTTCTAGGAATCACTTGCTTTCCTACAAAGAAGGTTGAGTGCAGCAAGTTCAAACTTTCCTTGTTTGTGTAATCTAACAAGATGTACAAGTTAGTAGATTCGCCTCATTTCTAAAGTAGTTTCTTGAGAAAACAAACATCTTCATTGACGAACATTGTACTGTGTGAAATAAGCTAATTCGGTTCTAGGAATCCACTTGCTTTCCTACAAAGAAGGTTGAGTGCAGCAAGTTCAAACTTTCCTAGTTTGTGTAATCTAACAAGATGTACAAGTTAGTAGATTCGCCTCATTTCTAAAGTAGTTTCTTGAGAAAACAAACATCTTCATTGCCGAACATTGTACTGTGTGAAATAAGCTAATTCGGTTCTAGGAATCACTTGCTTTCCTACAAAGAAGGTTGAGTGCAGCAAGTTCAAACTTTCTAGTTTGTGTAATCTAACAAGATGTACAAGTTAGTACATTCGCCTCATTTCTAAAGTAGTTTCTTGAGAAAACAAACATCTTCATTGCCGAACATTGTACTGTGTGAAATAAGCTAATTCAGTTCTACGATTCAGTTGCTTTCCTACAAAGAAGGTTGAGTGCAGCAAGTTCAAACTTTCCTTGTTAATGTAATCTAAAAAGATGCACAAGTTAGTATATTCGCCTCATTTCTAAAGTAGTTTCTTTAGAAAACAAACATCTTCATTGCCGAACATTGTACTGTGTGAAATAAGCTCATTCCGGTTCTAGAATCCTTGCTTTCCTACAAAGAAGGTTGAGTGCAGCAAGTTCAAACTTTCCTAGTTAATGTAATCTAACAAGATGTACAAGTTAGTAGATTGGCCTCATTTCTAAAGTAGTTTCTTTAGAAAACAAACATCTTTCATTGCGAACATTGTACTCATTTGTGAAATAAGTTAATTCGGTTCTAGGAATCAGTTTGCTTTCTACAAAGAAGGTTGAGTGCAGCAAGTTCAAACTTTCCTAGTTTGTGTAATCTAACAAGATCTACAAGTTAGTAGATTCGCCTCATTTCTAAAGTATCATTTTCTTTAGAAAACAAACATCTTCAGTTTGTGTGCAAGAACTTTAGTACTGTGTGAAATAAGAACAAACATTCAGTTCTATAGGAATCAGTTTTAGGAATTTACGAAGATGGTTGAGTGCAGCAAGTTCAAACTTTCCTTGTTAATGTAATCTAAAAAGATGTCCAAGTTAGTAGATTCACCTCATTTCTAAAATAGTTTCTTTTAGAAAACAAACATCTTCATACCCAAACATTTGTACTGTGTGAAATAAGCTCATTCGGTTCTAGGAATCACTTGCTTTCCTACAAAGAAGGTTGAGTGCAGCAAGTTCAAACTTTCCTTGTTAATGTAATCTAAAAGATGCACAACTTAGTAGATTGGCCTCATTTCTAAAGTAGTTTGTTTAGAAAACACACATCTTCATTACCAACACTGTACTATGTGAAATAAAGTAGTTCCATCTAGGAATCACTTGCTTTCCTACGAAGAAGGTTGAGTGCAGCAAGTTCAAACTTTCCTAGTTTGTGTAATCTAACAAGATATACAAGTTAGTGGATTCGCCTCATTTCTAAAGTAGTTTCTTTGAAAACAAACATCTTCATTACTGAACACTGTACTGTGAAATAAGCTAATTAGGTTCTAGGAATCAGTTGAATTTCTACAAAAGATGGTTGAGTGCAGCAAGTTCAAACTTTCCTTGTTAATGTAATCTAAAAAGATGGCCAAGTTAGTAGATTCGCCTCATTTTTAAAGTAGTTTGTTGAGATAAACAAACATCTTCATTGCCAAACATTGTACTGTCAGTGAAATAAGCAAGTTCAAAATTCGGTTCTAGGAATCACTTGCTTTCCTACAAGAAGGTTGAGTGCAGCAAGTTCAAACTTTCCTTGTTAATGTAATCTAAAAGATGCACAAGTTAGTAGATTCCTCATTGGTAAAGTAGTTTGTTTAGAAAACAAACATCTTCATTACTGAACACTGTACTATGTGAAATAAGCTAATTCGGTTCTAGGAATCACTTGCTTTCCTATGAAGAAGGTTGAGTGCAGCAAGTTCAAACTTTCCTAGTTTGTGTAATCTAAAAAGATGTACAAGTTAGTAGATTCGCCTCATTTCTAAAGTAGTTTGTTGAGAAAACAAACATCTTCATTACTGAACATTGTACTGTGTGAAATAAGCTAATTTAGTTCTAGGAATTTCAAATTTTGTTTTTTCTACAAAGAATGGTTGAGTGCAGCAAGTTCAAACTTTCCTTGTTAATGTAATCTAAAAAGATGTACAAGTTAGTAGATTCGCCTCATTTGTAAAGTAGTTTCTTGAGAAAACAAACATCTTCATTGCCAAACATTGTACTGTGTGAAATAAGCTAATTCGGTTCTAGGAATCAGTTTAATTCTACAAAGAAGGTTGAGTGCAGCAAGTTCAAACTTTCCTTGTTACTGTAATCTAAAAAGATGCACAACTTAGTAGATTGGCCTCATTTCTAAAGTAGTTTGTTTGAAAACAAACATCTTCATTAACGAACACTATACTATGTGAAATGAGCTAGTTCGATTCTAGGAATCACTTGCTTTCCTACAAAGAAGGTTGAGTGCAGCAAGTTCAAACTTTCCTAGTTTGTGTAATCTAACAAGATATACAAGTTAGTAGATTCCTCATTTCTAAAGTAGTTTCTTTAGAAAACAAACATCTTCATTAAGTGAACATTGTACTGGGTGAAATAAGTTAATTCGGTTTCTAGGAATCAAGATTTTCTACAAAGATGGTTGAGTGCAGCAAGTTCAAACTTTCTTGTTAATGTAATCTAAAAGATGTCCAAGTTAGTAGATTCGCCTCATTTCTAAAGTAACTTTAGAAAACAAACATCTTCATTGCCAAACTTTGTACTGTGTGAAATAAGCTAATTGGGTTTTAGGAATCAGTTTAATTTCTATGAAGATGGTTGAGTGCAGCAAGTTCAAACTTTCCTTGTTAATGTAATCTAAAAAGATGTCCAAGTTAGTAGATTTTGCCTCATTGGTAAAGTAGTTTGTTGAGAAAACAAACATCTTCATTACTGAACATTGTACTGTGAAAAAAGCTAATTTAGTTCTAGAATTCTGTTGCTTTCCTACAAAGAAGGTTGAGTGCAGCAAGTTCAAACTTTCCTTGTTAATGTAATCAAAAAAGATGCACAACTTAGTAGATTGGCCTCATTTCTAAAGTAGTTTCTTTAGAAAACAAACATCTTCAGTACAGAACACTGTACTGTGTGAAATAAGCTAATTCTGTTCTAGGAATCAGTTTAATTTCTACAAAGATGGTTGAGTGCAGCAAGTTCAAACTTTCCTTGTTAATGTAATCTAAAAAGATGTACAAGTTAGTAGATTTGCCTCATTTCTAAAATAGTTTGTTGAGAAAACAAACATCTTCATTACCGAACATTGTACTGTGTGAAATAAGCTAATTCAGGTTCTAGGAATCACTTGCTTTCCTACAAAGAAGGTTGAGTGCAGCAAGTTCAAACTTTCCTAGTTAATGTAATCTAACAAGATGTACAAGTTAGTAGATTGGCCTCATTTCTAAAGTAGTTTGTTGAGAAAACAAACATCTTCATTGCCGAACATTGTACTGTGTGAAAAAGCTAATTCAGTTCTAGGAATCACTTGCTTTCCTACAAAGAAGGTTGAGTGCAGCAAGTTCAAACTTTCCTTGTTTAATGTAATCTAAAAAGATGTACAAGTTAGTGGATTCGCCTCATTTCTAAAGTAGTTTCTTTAGAAAACAAACATCTTCAGTACCGAACACTGTACTGTGTGAAATAAGTTAATTGGGTTCCAGGAATCAGTTTAATTTCTACAAGATGGTTGAGTGCAGCAAGTTCAAACTTTCCTTTTAATGTAATCTAAAAAGATGCACAAGTTAGTAGATTGGCCTCATTTCTAAAGTAGTTTGTTGAGAAAACAAACATCTTCATTGCTGAACATTGTACTGTGTGAAAAAGCTAATTCGGTTCTAGAATTCAGTTGCTTTCCTACAAAGAAGGTTGAGTGTAGCAAGTTCAAACATTCCTTGTTAATGTATTCTAAAAAGATGCACAACTTAGTAGATTGGCCTCATTTCTAAAGTAAGTTTCTTTAGAAAAGAAACATCTTCAGTACAGAACACTGTACTGTGTGAAATAAGGTAATTCGGTTCTAGGAATCAGTTTAATTTCTACGAAGATGGTTGAGTGCAGCAAGTTCAAACTTTCCTTGGTAATGTAATCTAAAAAGATGGCCAAGTTAGTAGATTTTGCTCATTTGTAAAGTAGTTTCTTGAGAAAAAAACATCTTCATTGCCAAACATTGTACTGTGTGAAATAGGCTTATTCGGTTCTAGTAATCAGTTTACTTCCTACAAAGAAGGTTGAGTGCAGCAAGTTCAAACTTTCCTTGTTAATGTAATCTAAAAAGATGCACAAGTTAGTAGATTGGCCTCATTTCTAAAGTAGTTTGTTTAGAAAACAAACATCTTCATTACCGAACATTGTACTGTGTGAAATAAGCTAATTCGGTTCTAGGAATCACTTGCTTTCCTACAAAGAAGGTTGAGTGCAGCAAGTTCAAACTTTCCGTGTTTGTGTAATCTAAAAAGATTTACAAGTTAGTAGATTGGCCTCATTTCTAAAGTAGTTTCTTTAGAAAACAAACATCTTCATTGTAGTGAACACTGTACTGTGTGAAATAAGTTAATTCGGTTCTAGGAATCAGTTGCTTTTCTATGAAGATGGTTGAGTGCAGCAAGTTCAAACTTTCCTTTTAATGTAATCTAAAAACATGCACAACTTAGTAGATTGGCCTCATTTCTAAAGTAGTTTGTTTAGAAAACAAACATCTTCATTACTGAAACACTGTACTATGTGAAATGAGCTAGTTCGGTTCTAGGAATCAGTTGCTTTCCTACAAAGAAGGTTGAGTGCAGCAAGTTCAAACTTTCCTTGTTAATGTAATCTAAAAAGATGTACACTTAGTAGATTGGCCTCATTTCTAAAGTAGTTTCTTTAGAAAACAAACATATTCAGTACTGAACACTGTACTGTGTGAAATAAGTTAATTCTGTTCTAGGAATCAGTTTGCTTTCTATGAAGATGGTTGAGTGCAGCAAGTTCAAACTTTCCTTTTAATGTAATCTAAAAAGATGTCCAAGTTAGTAGATTCGCCTCATTTCTAAAATAGTTTCTTTAGAAAAAAAACTTCATTGCCAAACATTATACTGTGTGAAATAAGCTTATTCGGGTCTAGGAATCAGTTTACTTTCTACAAAGATGGTTGAGCTTAGCAAGTTCAAACTTTCCTTGTTCATGTAATCAAAAAGATGTCCAAGTTAGTAGATTTGCCTCATTGATAAAGTAGTTTCTTGAGAAAACAAACATCTTCATTACCGAACATTGTACTGTGTGTAATAAGCTAATTCGGTTCTAGGAATCAGTTGCTTTCCTACAAAGACGGTTGAGTGCAGAAAGTTAAAACTTACGTGTTAATGTAATCTAAAAAAGATGCACAACTTAGTAGATTGGCCTCATTTCTAAAGTAGTTTCTTTAGTAAAGATACATCTTCAGTGGCTTCAACATTGTAGTGTGTGAAAAAGTTAATTCTCTTCTAGGAATCAGTTTAATTTCTAAAAAGAAGGTTGAGTGCAGCAAGTTCAAACTTTCCTTGTTAATGTAATATAAAAACATGCACAACTTAGTAGATTGGCCTCATTTCTAAAGTAGTTTGTTTAGAAAACAAACATCTTCCTTACCGAACAGTGTACAATTTGAAATGAGCTAGTTCGGTTCTAGGAATCACTTGCTAATTTCTACGAAGAAGGTTGATTGCAGCACGTTAAAACTTTACTAGTTTGTGTAATCTAACAAGATGTACATGTTAGTGGATTCACGTCATTTCTAAAGTAGTTCCTTTAGAAAACAAACATCATCAGTACTGAACAGTGTCCTGTGTGAAATAAGTTAATTCTGTTCTAGGAATCAGTTTCCTTTCTACGAAGATGGTTGAGTGCAGCAAGTTCAAACTTTCCTTGTTAATGTAATCTAAAAAAGATGGCCAAGTTACCAGATTCACCTCATTTGTAAAGTAGTTTGTTGAGAAAATTAACATCTTTATTGCCGAACCTTGTACTGTGTGAAATAAGCTCATTCGGTTCTAGGAATCACTTGCTTTCCTACAAAGAAGATTGAGTGCAGCAAGTTCAAACTTTCCGGGTTAATGTAATCTAAAAAGATGCACAACTTAGTAGATTGGCCTCATTTCTAAAGTAGTTTCTTTCGAAAAGAAACATCTTCAGTATCAACCACTGTACTGTGTGAAATAACTTAATTCGCTTCTAGGAATCAGTTTCATTTCTACGAAGATGGTTGAGTGCAGCAAGTTCAAACTTTCCTTTTAATGTAATCTAAAAAGATGGCCAAGTTACCAGATTCACCTCATTTGTAAAGTAGTTTGTTGAGAAAACAAACATCTTCATTACCAACATTGTATTGTGTGAAAAAGCTAATTCGGTTCTAGAAATCAGTTGCTTTCCTAAAAAGACAGTTGAGTGCAGCAAGTTCAAACTTTCTTTGTTAATGTAATCTAAAAAGATGCAAAACTTAGTAGATTGGCCTCATTTCTAAAGTTGTTTCTTTAGAAAAGAAACATCTTCATTACCTAACACTGTACTGTGTTAAATAAGTTAATTCGCTTGTAGGAATCAGTGTAATTTTCTGAAGAAGGTTGAGTGCAGCAAGTTCAAACTTTCCTAGTATTGGTAATCTAACAAGATGTCCAAGTTAGTTGATTCGCGTCATTTCTAAAGTAGTTCCTTTTAGAAAACAAACCTTCATTGCCAAACCTTGTACTATGTGAATTGAGCTAATTCTGTTCTAGGAATCAGTTTACTTTTCTACAAAGATGGTTGAGTGCAGCAAGTTCAAACTTTCCTTGTTAATGAAATCTAAAAAGATGTCCAAGTTAGTAGATTTCACTCATTTGTAAGGTAGTTTGTTGAGAAAACAAACATCTTCATTGCGGAATATTGTACTGTGTGAAAAAAGTTAATTCGAATCTAGAATTCAATCGCTTTCCTACAAAGACGGTTGAGTGCAGCAATTTTAAATATTCCTTGTTAATGTAATCTAAAAAGATGCACAACTTAGTGGATTCGCCTCATTTCTAAAGTAATTTCTTTAGAAAAGAAACATCTTCAGTCCCAACACTGTACTGTGTGAAATAAGTTAATTCGCTTCCAGGAATCAGTTTAATTTCTAAAAGATGGTTGAGTGCAGCAAGATCATACTTTCCTTATTAATGTAATCTAAAAAGATGGCCAAGTTAGTAGATTCACCTCATTTGTAAAGTAGTTTGTTGAGAAAACAAACATCTTCATTACCAACATTGTACTGTGTGAAATAAGGTCATTCGGTTCTAGGAATCAGTTGCTTTCCTACAAACAAGGTTGAGTGCAGCCAGTTCAAACTTTCCTTGTTAATGTAATCTAAAAAGATGTCCAAGTTAGTAGATTCACCTCATTGCTAAAGTAGTTTCTTTAGAAAACAAACCTTCATTGCCAAAATTTGTACTGTGTGAAATGAGGTAATTCGGTTCTAGGAATCAGTTTACTTTCTACGAAGATGGTTGAGTTTAGCAAGTTCATACTTTCCTGGTTAATGTAATCTAAAAAGATGTCCACGTTAGTAGATTTGACTCATTTGTAAAGTAGTTTGTTGAGAAACAAACATCTTCATTACTATGGAACATTGTACTGTGTGAAAAAAGCTAATTCGGATCTAGAATTTAGTTGCTTTCCTGCAAAGACGGTTGAGTGCAGCAAGTTCAAACATTCCTTGTTAACATATTCTAAAAAGGTGCACAACGTAGGGGATTCGCCTCATTTCTAACGTAATTTCTTTAGAAAGGAAACATCTTCAGTACGAAAAACTGTACTGTGTGAAATAAGGTAATCCGGTTCTAGGAAATCAGTTCAATTTCTACAAAGATGGTTGAGTGCAGCAAGTTCAAACGTTCCTTGTTAATGTAATCTAAAAAGATTGCCAAGTTAGTAGATTCGCCTCATTTGTAAAGTAGTTTGTTGAGAAAACAAACATCTTCATTGCCAACATTGTACTGTGTGAAATAAGGTCATTCGGTTCTAGGAATCAGTTGCTTTCCTACAAACAAGGTTGAGTGCAGCCAGTTCAAACTTTCCTTGTCAATGTAATCTAAAAAGATGGCCAAGTTACCAGATTCACCTCATTTGTAAAGTAGTTTGTTGAGAAAATTAACATCTTTATTGCCGAACCTTGTACTGTGTGAAATAAGCTCATTCGGTTCTAGGAATCACTTGCTTTCCTACAAAGAAGATTGAGTGCAGCAAGTTCAAACTTTCCGGGTTAATGTAATCTAAAAAGATGCACAACTTAGTAGATTGGCCTCATTTCTAAAGTAGTTTCTTTCGAAAAGAAACATCTTCAGTATCAACCACTGTACTGTGTGAAATAACTTAATTCGCTTCTAGGAATCAGTTTCATTTCTACGAAGATGGTTGAGTGCAGCAAGTTCAAACTTTCCTTTTTAATGTAATCTCAAAAGATGGCCAAGTTACCAGATTCACCTCATTTGTAAAGTAGTTTGTTGAGAAAACAAACATCTTCATTGCCGAACATTGTATTGTGTGAAAAAAGCTAATTCAGTTCTAGAATTCAGTTGCTTTCCTAAAAAGACAGTTGAGTGCAGCAAGTTCAAACTTTCTTTGTTAATGTAATCTAAAAAGATGCAAAACTTAGTAGATTGGCCTCATTTCTAAAGTTGTTTCTTTAGAAAAGAAACATCTTCAGTAAATTTAACACTGTACTGTGTTAAATAAGTTAATTCGCTTGTAGGAATCAGTGTAATTTCTACGAAGAAGGTTGAGTGCAGCAAGTTCAAACTTTCCTAGTATTGGTAATCTAACAAGATGTACAAGTTAGTTGATTCGCGTCATTTCTAAAGTAGTTCCTTTAGAAAACAAACCTTCATTGCCAAACCTTGTACTATGTGAATTGAGCTAATTCTGTTCTAGGAATCAGTTTACTTTCTACAAAGATGGTTGAGTGCAGCAAGTTCAAACTTTCCTTGTTAATGAAATCTAAAAAGATGTCCAAGTTAGTAGATTTCACTCATTTGTAAGGTAGTTTGTTGAGAAAACAAACATCTTCATTGCGGAATATTGTACTGTGTGAAAAAAGTTAATTCGAATCTAGAATTCAATCGCTTTCCTACAAAGACGGTTGAGTGCAGCAATTTTAAATATTCCTTGTTAATGTAATCTAAAAAGATGCACAACTTAGTGGATTCGCCTCATTTCTAAAGTAATTTCTTTAGAAAAGAAACATCTTCAGTCCCGAACACTGTACTGTGTGAAATAAGTTAATTCGCTTCCAGGAATCAGTTTAATTTCTACGAAGATGGTTGAGTGCAGCAAGATCATACTTTCCTTATTAATGTAATCTAAAAAGATGGCCAAGTTAGTAGATTCACCTCATTTGTAAAGTAGTTTGTTGAGAAAACAAACATCTTCATTACCAACATTGTACTGTGTGAAATAAGGTCATTCGGTTCTAGGAATCAGTTGCTTTCCTACAAACAAGGTTGAGTGCAGCCAGTTCAAACTTTCCTTGTTAATGTAATCTAAAAAGATGTCCAAGTTAGTAGATTCACCTCATTGCTAAAGTAGTTTCTTTAGAAAACAAACCTTCATTGCCAAAATTTGTACTGTGTGAAATGAGGTAATTCGGTTCTAGGAATCAGTTTACTTTCTACGAAGATGGTTGAGTTTAGCAAGTTCATACTTTCCTGGTTAATGTAATCTAAAAAGATGTCCACGTTAGTAGATTTGACTCATTTGTAAAGTAGTTTGTTGAGAAACAAACATCTTCATTATGGAACATTGTACTGTGTGAAAAAGCTAATTCGGATCTAGAATTTAGTTGCTTTCCTGCAAAGACGGTTGAGTGCAGCAAGTTCAAACATTCCTTGTTAACATATTCTAAAAAGGTGCACAACGTAGGGGATTCGCCTCATTTCTAACGTAATTTCTTTAGAAAGGAAACATCTTCAGTACCGAAAACTGTACTGTGTGAAATAAGGTAATCCGGTTCTAGGAAATCAGTTCAATTTCTACAAAGATGGTTGAGTGCAGCAAGTTCAAACGTTCCTTGTTAATGTAATCTAAAAAGATTGCCAAGTTAGTAGATTCGCCTCATTTGTAAAGTAGTTTGTTGAGAAAACAAACATCTTCATTGCCAACATTGTACTGTGTGAAATAAGGTCATTCGGTTCTAGGAATCAGTTGCTTTCCTACAAACAAGGTTGAGTGCAGCCAGTTCAAACTTTCCTTGTCAATGTAATCTAAAAAGATGGCCAAGTTAGAAGATTCGCCTAATTTGTAATGTACTTTGTTGAGAAAACAAACATCTTCATTACTGAACATTGTACTGTGTGAAATAAGCTCATTCGGTTCTAGGAATCAGTTGCTTTCCTACAAACAAGGTTGAGTGCAGCCAGTTCAAACTTTCCTTGTTAATGTAATCTAAAAAGATGTCCAAGTTAGTAGATTCACCTCATTGCTAAAGTAGTTTCTTTAGAAAACAAACCTCATTGCCAAAATTTGTACTGTGTGAAATGAGGTAATTCGGTTCTAGGAATCAGTTTACTTTCTACGAAGATGGTTGAGTTTAGCAAGTTCATACTTTCCTTGTTAATGTAATCTAAAAAGATGTCCACGTTAGTAGATTTGACTCATTTGTAAAGTAGTTTGTTGAGAAACAAACATCTTCATTGCGGAACATTGTACTGCATGAAAAAAGCTAATTCGGATCTAGAATTTAGTTGCTTTCCTACAAGGACGGTTGAGTGCAGCAAGTTCAAACATTCCTTGTTAATGTATTCTAAAAAGGTGCACAACGTAGGGGATTCGCCTCATTTCTAACGTAATTTCTTTAGAAAAGAAACATCTTCAGTACCGAAAACTGTACTGTGTGAAATAAGGTAATCCGGTTCTAGGAAATCAGTTCAATGTCTACAAAGATGGTTGAGTGCAGCAAGTTAAAACGTTCCTTGTTAATGTAATCTAAAAAGATTGCCAAGTTAGTAGATTCGCCTCATTTGTAAAGTAGTTTGTTGAGAAAACAAACATCTTCATTGCCAACATTGTACTGTGTGAAATAAGGCAATTCGGTTCTAGGAATCAGTTGCTTTCCTACAAACAAGGTTGAGTGCAGCCAGTTCAAACTTTCCTTGTTAATGTAATCTGAAAAGTTGCACAACTTAGTAGATTGCCTTCATTTCTAAAGTAGTTTGTTTAGAAAACAAACATCTTCATTACCGAACACTATACTATGTGAAATGAGCTAGTTCGGTTCTAGGAATCACTTGCTTTCCTACGAAGAAGGTTGAGTGCAGCAAGTTCAAACTTTCATAGTTTGTGTAATCTAAAATGATTTAGAAGTTAGTGGATTCGCCTCATTTCTAAAGTAGTTTCTTTAGAAAAGAAACATCTTCAGTACCGAACACTGTACTGTGTGAAATAAGTGAATTCGCTTCTAGGAATCAGTTTAATTTCTACGAAGATGGTTGAGTGCAGCAAGTTCAAACTCTTCTTGTTAATGTAATCTAAAAAGATGGCCAAGTTAGTAGATTCGCCTCATTTGTAAAGTAGTTTGTTGAGAAAACAAACATCTTCATTGCCAAACATTGTACTGTGTGAAATAAGCTCATTCGGTTCTAGGAATCAGTGGCTTTCCTATAAAGAAAGTTGAGTGCAGCAAGTTCAAACTTTCCTTGTTAATGTAATCTAAAAAGATGCACAACTTAGTAGATTGGCCTCATTTCTAAAGTAGTTTGTTTAGAAAAGAAACATCTTCAGTAACGAACACTGTACTGTGTGAAATGAGTTAATTCGCTTCTAGGAATCAGTTTAATTTCTACGAAGTTGGTTGAATACAGCAAGTTCAAACTTTCCTAGTTTGTGTAATCTAACAAGATGTACAAGTTAGTGGATTCACGTCATCTCTAACGTAGTTTCTTTAGAAAACAAACATCTTCAAAATTTCAACACTGTACTGGGTGAAATAAGTTAATTCAGTTCTAGGAATCAGTTTCCTTTCTACGAAGATGGTTGGGTTTAGCAAGTTCAACCTTTCCTTGTTAATGTAATCTAAAAAGATGTCCAAGTTAGTAGATTCGCCTCATTTCTAAAGTAGTTTCTTTAGAAAACAAACCTTCATTGCCAAACTTTGTACTGTGTGAAATGAACTAATTCGGTTCTAGGAATCAGTTTACTTTCTACGAAGATGGTTGACTTTAGCAAGTTCAAACGTTCCTTGTTAATGTGCTCTAAAACGATGTCCAAGTTAGTAGATTTGCCTCATTGGTAAGGTAGTTTGTTGAGAAAACAAACATCTTCATTGCTGAACATTGTACTGTGTGAGAAAAGCTAATTTAGTTCTAGAATTCAGTTGCTTTCCTACAAAAAAGGTTGAGTGCAGCCAGTTCAAACTTTCCTTGTTAATGTAATCTAAAAAGATGCACAACATAGTAGATTGGCCTCATTTCTAAAGTATTTTCTTTGGAAAAGAAACATCTTCAGTACCAAACACTGTACTGTGTGAAATAAGTTAATTCGCTTCTAGGAATCAGTTTAATTTCTACGAAGAAGGTTGAGTGCAGCAAGTTCAAACTTTCCTAGTTTGTATAATGTAACAAGATGTACAAGTTAGTGCATTCGCCTCATTTCTAAGGTATTTTCTTTAGAAAAGAAAAATCTTCAGTAATTCTAACACTCTTCTGTGTGAAATAAGGTAATTCTGTTCTAGGAATCAGTTTAATTTCTTCGAAGATGGTTGAGTGCAGCAAGTTCAAACTTTCCTTTTTAAAGTAATCTAAAAAGATGCATAACTTAGTAGATTGGCCTCATTTCTAACGTAGTTTGTTTACAAAACAAACATCTTCATTACCGAACACTATACTATGTGAAATGAGCTAGTTCGGTTCTAGGAATCACTTGCTTTCTTTCCCACGAAGAAGGTTGAGTGCAGCAGGTTCAAACGTTCCTCGTTTGTGTAATCTAACAAGATGTACAAGTTAGTAGATTTGACTCATTTGTAAAGTACTTTGTTGAGAAAACAGACATCTTCATTGCGGAATATTGTACTGTGTGAAAAAAGTTAATTCGAATCTAGAATTCAGTCGCTTTCCTAAAAGACGGTTGATTGCAGCAATTTCAACCATTCCTTGTAAATGTAATCTAAAAAGATGCACAACTTAGTGGATTCGCCTCATTTCTAAAGTAATTTCTTTAGAAAGAAACATCTTCAATACCGAACACTGTACTGTGTGAAATAAGTTAATTGGCTTCCAGGAATCAGTTTAATTTCTATGAATATGGTTGAGTGCAGGAAGTTCATACTTTCCTTCTTAATGTAATCTGCAAAGATGGCCAAGTTAGTCGATTCGCCTCATTTGTAAAGTAGTTTGTTGAGAAAACAAACATCTTCATTGCCAAACTTCGTACTGTGTGAAATAGGCCCATTCGGTTCTAGGAATCAGTTGCTTTCCTACAAAGAAGGTTGAGTGCAGCAAATTCAAACTTTCCTTGTTAATGTAATCTAAAAGTTGCACAACTTAGTAGATTGGCCTCATGTCTAAAGTAGTTTGTTTAGAAAACAAACATCTTCATTACCGAACACTATACTATGTGAAATGAGCTAGTTCAGTTCTAGGAATCACTTGCTTTCCTACAAAGAAGGTTGAGTGCAGCAAGTTCAAACTTTCCTCGTTTGTGTAATCTAAAAAGATTTACAAGTTAGTGGATTCGCGTCATTTCTAAAGTGGTTTCCTTATAAAACTAACATCTTCAGTAGTGCACACTGTACTGTGTGATATAAGATAATTCCCTTCTAGAAATCAGTTTAATTTCTACGAAGATGGTTGAGTGCAGGAAGTTCAAACTCTCCTTGTTAATGTAATCTAAAAAGATGGCCAAGTTAGTAGATTCGCCTGATTTGTAAATTACTTTGTTGAGAAAACAAACATCTTCATTCCCGAACATTGTACTGTGTGAAATAAGCTCATTCGGTTCTAGGAATCAGTTGCTTTCCTACAAAGCAGGTTCAGTGCAGCAAGTTCAAACTTTCCTTAATAATGGAATCTAAAAAGATGCACATCTTAGTAGATTGGCCTCATTTCTAAAGTATTTTCTTTAGAAAAGAAACATCTTCAGTACCGAACACTGTACTGTGTGAAATGAATTAATTCGCTTCTAGGAATCAGTTTAATTTCTACGAAGAAGGTTGAGTGCAGCAAGTTCAAACTTTCCTTGTTAATGTAATCTAAAAAGAGGGCCAAGTTAGAAGATTCTCCTCATTTGTAAAGTACATTGTTGAGAAAACAAACACCTTCATTGCCGAACATGGTATAGTGTGAAATAAGCTCAGTCAGTTCTAGGAATCAGTTGCTTTCCTACAAAGAAGGTTGAGTGCACCAAGTTCAAACTTTCCTTGTTAATGTAATCTAAAAAGATGCACAAAGTAGTAGATTGGCCTCATTTTTAAAGTATTTTCTTTAGAAAAGAAACATCTTCTGTACCGAACACTACTGTGTGAAATAAGTTAATTCGCTTCTAGAAATCAGTTTAATTTCTGCGAAGAAGGTATAGTGCAGCAAGTTCAAACTTTCCTTGTGAATGTAATATAAAAAGATGCACAACTTAGTAGATTGGCCTCATTTCTAAAGTAGTTTGTTTAGAAAACAAACATCTTCATTACCGAACAATGTACTATGTGAAATGAACTAGTTCTGTTCTAGGAATCACTTGCTTTCCTACGAAGACAGTTGAGTGCAGCAAGTTCAAACGTCCCTAGTTTGTGTAATCTAACAAGATGTACAAGTTAGTGCATTCGCCTCAATTCTAAAGAAGTTTCTTTAGAAAAGAAACATCTTCAGTACCGAACACTGTTCTGTGTGAAATAAGGTAATTCGGTTCTAGGAATCTGTTTAATTTCTACGAAGATGGTTGAGTGCAGCAAGTTCAAACTTTCCTAGTTTGTGTAATCTAACAAGATGTACAAGTTAGTGCATACGCCTCATTTCTAAAGTAGTTTCTTTAGAAAAGAAACATCTTCAGTACCGAACACTGTACTGTGTGAAATAAGTTAATTCGCTTCTAGGAATCAGTTTAATTTCTACGAAGAAGGTTGAGTGCAGCAAGTTCAAACTTTCCTTGTTACTGTAATCTAAAAAGATGGCCAAGTTAGAAGTTTCGCCTCATTTGTAAAGTACTTTGTTGAGAAAACAAACATCTTCATTGCTGAACATTGTACTGTGTGAAATAAGCTCATTCGGATGTAGGAATCAGTTGCTTTCCTACAAAGAAGGTTGAGTGCAGCAAGTTCAAACTTTCCTTGTAAAAGTAATCCAAAAAGATGCACAACTTAGTAGATTGGCCTCATTTCTAAAGTAGTTTGTTTACAAAACAAACATCTTCATTACCGAACACTATACTATGTGAAATGAGCTAGTTCGGTTCTAGGAATCACTTGCTTTCCTACGAAGAAGGTTGAGTGCAGCAAGTTCAAACTTTCCTAGTTTGTGTAATCTAACAAGATGTACAAGTTAGTGCATTCGGCTCATTTTCTAAAGTAGTTTCTTTAGAAAAGAAACATCTTCAGTACTGAACACTACTGTGTGAAATAAGGTAAATCGGTTCTAGGAATCAGTTTAATTTCTACAAATAGGGTTGAGTGCAGCAAGTTCAAACTTTCCTTGTTAATGTAATCTAAAAAGATGCACAACTTAGTAGATTGGCCTCATTTCTAAAGTAGTTTGTTTACAAAACAAACATCTTCATTACCGAAGACTATACTATGTGAAATGAGCTAGTTCAGTTGTAGGAATCAGTTGCTTTCCTACGAAGAAGGATGAGTGCAGGAAATTCAAACTTTCCTCGTTTGTGTAATCTAACAAGATGTACAAGTTAGTGGATTCACGTCGTTTCTAAAGTGGTTTCTTAAGAAAACAAACATCTTCAGTTCTGTACACTGTGTGAAATAAGTTAATTTGGTTCTAGGAATCAGTTTCCTTTCTGTGAAGATGGTTGAGTGCAGCAAGTTCAAATTTTCCTTGTTAATGTAATATAAAAAGATGGCGAAGTTAGCAGAGTCACCTCATTTGTAAAATAGTTTGTTCAGAAAATTAACATCTTTATAGCCGAACATTGTACTGTGTGAAATAAGCTCATTCGGTTCTAGCAATCACTTGCTTTCCTACAAGGAAGTTTTGAGTGCAGCAAGTTCAACTTACCTTGTTAATGTAATCAAAAAAGATGCACAACTTAGTAGATTGGCCTCATTTCTAAAGTAGTTTCTTTAGAAAAGAAACATCTTCAGTACCCAACACTGTACTGTGTGAAATAAGTGAATTCGCTTCTAGGAATCAGTTTAATTTCTACGAAGAAGGTTGAGTGCAGCAAGTTCAAACTTTCCTTGTTAATGTAATCTAAAAAGATGGCCAAGTTAGAAGATTCGCCTCATTTATAAAGTACTTTGTGGAGGAAACAAACATATTCATTGCCGAACATTGTACTGTGTGGAATAAGGTCATTCGGTTCTAGGAATCAGTTGCTTTCCTACAAAGAAGGTTGAGTGTAGCAAGTTCAAACTTTCCTTGTTAATGTAATCTAAAAAGATGGCCTAGTTAGTAGATTCGCCTCATTTGTAAAGTAGTATGTTGAGAAAACAAACATCTTCATTGCCGAACATTGTACTGTGTGAAATAAGCTCATTAGGTTCTAGGAATCACTTGCTTTCCTACGAAGAAGGTTGACTGCAGGAAGTTCAATCTTTCCTTGTTAATGTAATCTGAAAAGATCCACAACTTAGTAGATTGGCCTCATTTATAAAGTAGTTTGTTTAGAAAACAAACACCTTCATTACCAACACTGTACTATGTGAAATGAGCTAGTTCGATTCTAGGAATCAATTGCTTTCCCTACGGAAGAAGGTTGAGTGCAGCAAGTTCAAACTTTCCTAGTTTGTGTAATCTAACAAGATGTACAAGTTATTAGATCTGCCTCATTTCTAAAGTAGTTTCTTTAGAAAAGAAACATCTTCAGTACCGAACACTGTACTGTGTGAAATAAGTGAATTAAGCTTCTAGGAATCAGTTTAATTTCTACGAAGATGGTTGAGTGCAGCAAGTTCAAACTTTCCTTGTTAATGTAATCTAAAAATAGGGCCAAGTTAGTAGTTTCGCCTCATTGGTAAAGTAGTTTGTTGAGAAAATTAACATCTTTATTGCAGAAAATTGTACTGTGTGAAATAAGCTCATTCGGTAATAGTAATCACTTGCTTTCCTACAAAGAAAGTTGAGTGGAGCAAGTTCAAACTTTCCTTGTTAATGGAATATAAAAACATGCACAACTTAGTAGATTGGCCTCATTTCTAAAGCAGTTTGTTTAGAAAACAAACATCTTCAATACCGAACACTGTACTATGTGAAATAAGCTAGTTCGTTTCTAGGAATCACTTCCTTTCCTACAAAGAAGGTTGAGTGCAGCAAGTTCAAACTTTCCTTGTTAATGTAATCTGAAAAGATGCACAAATTAATAGATGGGCCTCATTTCTAAAGTAGTTTGTTTAGAAAACAAATATCTTCATTACCGAACACTGTACAGTGTGAAATAAGTTAATTCGCTTCCAGGAATCAGTTTAATTTCTACGAAGAAGGTTGAGTGTAGCAAGATCAAACTTTCCTTGTTAATGTAATCTAAACAGATCGCCAAGTTAGAAGATTCGCCTCATTTGTAATGTACTTTGTTGAGAAAACAAACATCTTCATTGCTGAACATTGTACTGTGTGAAATAAGCTCATTCGGTTCTAGGAATCAGTTGCTTTCCTACAAAGAAGGTTGAGTGCAGCAAGTTCAAACTTTACTTGTTAATGTAATCTAAAAAGATGCACAACTTAGTAGATTGACCTGATTTCTAAAGTAGTTTGTTTAGAAAACAAACATCTTCATTAGCGAACACTGTACTATGTGAAATAAGCTAGTTCCGTTCTAGGAATCACTTGCTTTCCTACGAAGAAGTTTGAGTGCAGCAAGTTCAAACTTTCCTAGTTTGTGTAATCTAACAAGATGTACAAGTTAGTGGATTGGACTCATTTCTAAAGTAGTTTCTTTAGAAAAGAAACATCTTCAGTATCGAACACTGTACTGTGTGAAATAAGTGAATTCGCTTCTAGGAATCAGTTTAATTTCTACGAAGATGGTAGAGTGCAGCAAGTTCAAACTTTCCTTGTTAATGTAATCTAAAAAGATGGCCAAGTTAGTAGATTCGCCTCATTTGTAAAGTAGTTTGTTGCGAAAACAAACATCTTTATTGACGAACATTGTAGTGTGTGAAATAAGCTCATTTGGTTCTAGGAATCAGTTGCTTTCTTATAAAGAAGGTTGAGTGCAGCAAGTTCAAACTTTCCTTGTTAATGGAATCTAAAAAGATGCACTACTTAGTAGATTGGCCTCATTTCTAAAGTAGTTTCTTTAGAAAAGAAACATCTTCACTACCGAACACTATACTGTGTGAAATCAGTTAATTCGCTTCTAGGAATCAGGTTAATTTCTACGAAGATGGTTGAGTGCAGCAAGTTCAAACTTTCCTAGTTTGTGTAATCTAACAAGATGTACAAGTTTGTGGATTTGCCTCATTTTTAAATTAGTTTCATGAGAAAACAAACATCTTCAGTACGGAACACTGTACTGTGTGAAATAAGTTAATTCGGTTCTAGGAATCAGTTTCCTTTCTGCGAAGATGGTTGAGTTTAGCAAGTTCAAACTTTCCTTGATAATGTAATCTAAAAAGATGTCCAAGTTAGTAGATTCACCTCAGTTCTAAAGTAGTTTCTTTAGAAAACAAACCGAAATTGCCAAACTTTGTACTGTGTGATATGAGCTAATTTGGTTCTAGGAATCAGTTTACATTCTACGAAGATGGTTGAGTTTAGCAAGTTCAAACTTTCCTTGTTAATGTGCTCTAAAAAGATGTCAAAGTTAGTAGATTTGCCTCATTGGTAAAGTAGTTTGTTGAGAAAACAAACATCTTCATTGCCTAACATTGTACTGTGTGTAAAAGCTAATTCAGTTCTAGAATTCAGATGCTTTCCTTCAAAGAAGGTTGAGTGCAGCCAGTTCAAACTTTCCTTGTTAATGTAATCTAAAAAGATGCACAATGAGGTAGATTGGCCTCATTTCTAAAGTAGTTTCTTTAGAAACATCTTCAGGACCGAACACTTTACTGTGTGAAATAAGGTAAGTCACTTCTAGGAGTCACCCCATTTGTAAAATAGTTGGTTAAGAAAATTAACATCTTTATTGCCGAACATTGTACTGTGTGAAATAAGCTCAATTGGTTCTAGGAATCACTTGCTTTCCTATAAAGAATGTTGAGTGCAGAAAGTTCAAACTTTCCTAGTTTGTGTAATTAAACAAGATGTACAAGTTAATGGATTCGCCTCCTTCTAAAGTAGTTTCTTTAGAAAAGAAACATCTTCAGTTTATTCACTTCTAGGAATCAGTTTAATTTCTACGAAGATGGTTGAGTGCAGCAAGTTCAAACTTTCCTTGTTAATGTAATCTAAAAAGATGGCCAAGTTAGAAGATTCGCCTCATTTGTAAAGTACTTTGTTGAGAAAACAAACATCTTCATTGCCGAATATTGTACTGTGTGAAATAAGCTCATTCGGTTCTAGGAATCAGTTGCTATCCTACAAAGAAGTTTGAGTGCAGCAAGTTCAAACTTTCCTTGTTAATGTAATCTAAAAAGATGCACAACTTAGTAGATTGGCCTCATTTCTAAAGTAGTTTCTTTAGAAAAGAAACATCTTCAGTACCTAACACTGTACTGTGTGAAATAAGTGAATTTGCTTCTAGGAATCATTTTAATTTCTACGAAGATGGTTGAGTGCAGCAAGTTCAAACTTTCCTTGTTAATGTAATCTAAAAAGATGGCCAAGTTAGTAGATTCGCCTCATTTGTAAAGTAGTTTGTTGAGAAAACAAACATCTTCATTGCCAAACATTGTACTGTGTGAAATAAGCTCATTCGGTTCTAGGAATCAGTTGCTTTCCTATAAAGAAGGTTGAGTGCAGCAAGTTCAAACTTTCCTTGTTAATGTAATCTGAAAAAGATGCCCAACTTAGTAGATTGGCCTCATTTCTAAAGTAGTTTGTTTAGAAAACGGACATATTCATTACCGAACACTGTACTATGTGAAATGAGCTATTTCGGATCTAGGAATCACTTGCTTTCCTACGAAGAAGGTTGAGTGCAGTAAGTTCAAACTTTCCTAGTTTGTGTAATCTAACAAGATGTACAAGTTAGTGGTTTCGCATCATTTCTAAAGTGGTTTCTTTAGAAAAACAAACATCTTCAGTACTGAGCACTGTACTGTGAAATCAGTTAAATCGGTTCTAGGAATCAGTCTCCTTTCTGCGAAGATGGTTGAGTCCAGCAAGTTCAAAGTTTCCTTGTCAATGTAATCTAAAAAGATGGCCAAGTTAGCAGATTCACCTCAACGGTAAGGTAGGTTGTTGAGAAGATTAACATCTTTACTGTCGAACATTGTGCTGTGTGAAATAAGCTCATTCGGTTCTAGGAATCAGTTGCTTTCCTACAAAGAAGATTGAGGGCAGCAAGTTCAAACTTTCCTTGTTAATGTAATCTAAAAAGATGCACAACTTAGTAGATTGGCCTCATTTCTAAAGTAGTTTCTTTAGAAAAGAAACATCTTCAGTACCGAACACTGTACTGTGTGAAATGAGTTAATTCGCTTCCAGGAATCGGTTTACTTTCTACGAAGAAGGTTGACGGCACAAGTTCAAATTTTCCTAGTTTGTGTAATCTATCAAGATGTACATGTTAGTGGATTCGCCTCATTTCTAACGCAGGTCCTTCAGAAAAGAAACATCTTCAGTTCCAAACATTGAACTGTGTGAAATAAGGTAATTCACTTCTAGGAATCAGTTTAATTTCTATGAAGACGGTTGAGTTTAGCAAGTTCAAACTTTCCTTGTTAATGTAATCTAAAAAGCTCTCCAAGTTAGTAGATTTGCCTCATTGGTAAAGTAGTTCGTTGAGAAAACAAACATCTTCATTTCCGAACATTGTAATGTGTGAAAAAGCTCATTCGGTTCTAGAATTCAGTTGCTTTCCTACAAAGACCGTTGACCGCAGCAAGTTCAAACTTTCCTTGTTAATGTAATCTAAAAAGATGCACGACTTAGTAGATTGGCCTCATTTCTAAAGTAGTTTCTTTAGAAAAGAAACATCTTCATTACTGAACACTGTACTGTGTGAAATAAGTTAATTCGCTTCTAAGAATCAGTTTAATTTCTACGAAGAAGGTTGAGTGCAGCAAGTTCAAACTTTCCTTGTTAATGTAATCTAAAAAGATGCACAACTTAGTAGATTGGCCTCATTTCTAAAGTAGTTTCTTTAGAAAAGAAACATCTTCAGTACCTAACACTGTACTGTGTGAAATGAGCTAGTTCGGTTCTAGGAATCACTTGCTTTCCTATAAGAAGGTTGAGTGCAGCAAGTTCAAACTTTCCTATTTTGTGTAATCTAACAAGATGTACAAGTTAGTGGTTTCGCGTCATTTCTAAAGTGGCTTCTTTAGAAAAGAAACATCTTCAGTACTGAACACTGTACTGTGTGAAATTAGTTATTTCGGTTCTAGGAATCAGTTTCCTTTCTACGAAGATGCTTGAGTGCAGCAAGTTCAAACTTTCCTTGTTAATGTTATCTAAAAAGATGGCTAAATTAGCAGATTCACCTCATGTGTAAAGTATTTTGTTGAGAAAACAAACATCTTCATTGCCGAACATTGTACTGTGTGAAATAAGCTCATTCGGTTCTATTAATCAGTTGCTTTCCTACAAAGAAGGTTGAGGGCAGCAAGTTCAAACTTTGCTTGTTAATGTTATCTAAAAAGATGGCTAAATTAGCAGATTCACCTCATGTGTAAGGTATTTTGTTGAGAAAACAAACATCTTCATTGCCGAACATTGTACTGTGTGAAATAAGCTCATTCAGTTCTATTAATCAGTTGCTTTCCTACAAAGAAGGTTGAGGGCAGCAAGTTCAAACTTTGCTTGTTAATGTAAGCTAAAAAGATGCACAACTTATTAGATTGGCCTCATTTCTAAAGTAGTTTGTTTAGAAAGGAAACATCTTCAGTACCGAACACTATGCTGTGTGAAATGAGTTAATTCGCTTCTAGGAATCAATTTAATTTCTACGAAGATGGTTGAGTGCAGCAAGTTCAAACTTTCCTCGTTTGTGTAATCTAACAAGATGTACAAGTTAGTGGATTCGCCTCATTTCTAAAGTAGTTTCTTTACAAAAGAAACATCTTCAGTACCGAACACTGTACTGTGTGAAATAAGTGAATTTGCTTCAAGGAAAATGTTTAATTTCTACGAAGATGGTTGAGTGCAGCAATTTCAAACGTTCCTTGTTAATGTAATCTAAAAAGGTGCACAACTTAGTAGATTGGCCTCATTTCTAAAGTAGTTTGTTTACAAAACAAACATCTTCATTACCGAACACTATACTATGTGAAATGAGCTAATTTGGTTTTAGGAATCACTTGCTTTCCTATGAAGAAGGTTGACTTCAGCAAGTTCAAACTTTCCTCGTTTGTGTAATCTAACAAGATGTACAAGTTAGTGGATTCGCGTTGTTTCTAAAGTGGTTTCTTTAGAAAACAAACATCTTCAGTACTGAACACTGTACTGTGTGAAATAAGTTAATTCGCATCTAGGAATCAGTTTCCTTTCTACGAAAAAGGTTGAGTGCAGCAAGTTCAAACTTTCCTTGTTAATGTAATCTAAAAAGATGGCCAAGTTAGCAGAGTCACCTCATTTGTAAATAAGTTTGTTGAGAAAATTAATATCTTTATTGCCGAACATTGTACTGTGTGAAATAAGCTCATTCGGTTCTAGGAATCAGTTGCTTTCCTACAAAGAAGGTTGAGTGCAGCAAGTTCAAACTTTCCTTGTTAATGGAATCTAAAAAATGCACAACTTAGTAGATTGGCCTCATTTCTAAAGTAGTTTCTTTAGAAAAGAAACATCATCAGTATCGAACACTATACTATTTGAAATGAGCTAGTTCGGTTCTAGGAATTACTTGCTTTCTTACGAAAAAGGTTGAGTGCAGCAAGTTCAAACTTTCCTTGTAATGTAATCTAAAAAGATGGCCATGTTAGAAGATTCGCCTCATTCGTAAAGTACTATGTTGAGAATACAAATATCTTCATTGCCAAACATTGTACTGTGTGAAATAAGCTCATTCGGTTCTGGGAATCAGTTGCTTTCCTACAAAGAAGGTTGAGTGCAGCAAGTTCAACTTTCCTTGTTAATGTAATCTAAAGAGATGCACAACTTTGTAGATTGGCCCCATTTCTAAAGTAGTTTGTTTAAAAACAAACATATTCATTACCAAACACTGTACTATGTGAAATAAGCTAGTTCCGTTCTAGGAATAACTTGCTTTCCTACGAAGAAGGTTGAGTGCAGCAAGTTCAAACATTCCTAGTTTGTCTAATCTAACAACATGTACAAGTTAGTGGATTCACCTCATTTCTAAAGTAGTTACTTTAGAAAAGAAACATCTTCATTACCGAACACTGTACTGTGTGAAATAAGCTCATTCAGTTCTAGGAATCAGTTGCTTTCCTACAAAGAAGGTTGAGTGCAGAAAGTTCAAACTTTCCTTGTTAATGTAATCTGAAATGTTGC
This sequence comes from Orientallactaga sibirica, assembly GCA_036365145.1. Classification (NCBI taxonomy): domain Eukaryota; kingdom Metazoa; phylum Chordata; class Mammalia; order Rodentia; family Dipodidae; genus Orientallactaga; species Orientallactaga sibirica. The sequence continues at coordinate 411,075 of JAEOAD010000795.1, forward strand.
ACAACTTAGTAGATTGGCCTCATTTCTAAAGTAGTTTGTTTACAAAACAAACATCTTCATTACTGAACACTATACTATGTGAAATGAGCTAGTTCGGTTCTAGGAATCACTTGCTTTCGTATGAAGAAGGTTGAGTGCAGCAAGTTCAAACTTTCCTCGTTTGTGTAATCTAACAAGATGTACCAGTTAGTGGATTGACATCATTTCTAAAGTGGTTTCTTTAGAAAACAAACATCTTCAGTACTGAGCACTCTACTGTGTGAAATAAGTCAATTATTTTCTAGGAATCAGTTTCCTTTCTAAGACGATGGTTGGGTGCAGCAAGTTCAAACTTTCTTTGTTATTGTAATCTAAAAAAGCTGGCCACGTTAGCAGAGTCACCTCATTTGTAAAATAGTTTGTTGAGAAAATTAACATCTTTATTCCCGAACATTGTACTGTGTGAAATAAGCTCATTCAGTTCTAGGAAACATTTGCTTTCCTACAAAGAAGGTTGAGTGCAGCAAGTTCAAACTTTCCTTGTTAATGTAATCTAAAAGATGCACAACTTAGTAGATTGGCCTCATTTCTAAAGTAGTTTGTTTAGAAAACAAACATCTTCATTACTGAACACTGTACTATGTGAAATAGGCTAGTTCCGTTCTAGGAATGACTTGCTTTCCTACGAAGAAGGTTGAGTGCAGCAAGTTCAAACTTTCCTAGTTTGTGTAATCTAACAAGATGTTCAAGTTAGTGGATTCGCCTCATTTCTAAAGTAGTTTCTTTAGAAAAGAAACATCTTCAGTACCGAACACTGTACAGTGTGAAATAAGTGAATTCGCTTCTAGGAATCAGTTTAATTTCTACGTAAGATGGTTGAGTGCAGCAAGTTCAAACTTTCCTTGTTAATGTAATCCAAAAAGATGGCCAAGTTAGTAGATTCGCCTCATTTGTAAAGTAGTTTGTTGAGAAAACAAACATCTTCATTGCCAAACATTGTACTGTGTGAAATAAGCTCATTCGGTTCTGGGAATCAGTTGCTTTCCTATTAAGAAGGTTGAGTGCAGCAAGTTCAAACTTTCCTTGTTAATGTAATCTGAAAAGATGCACTACTTAATAGATTGGCCTCATTTCTAAAATAGTTTGTTTACAAAACAAACATCTTCATTACTGAACACTATACTATGTGAAATGAGCTAATTCGGTTCTAGGAATCACTTGCTTTCCTACAAAGAAGGTTGAGTGCAGCAAGTTGAAACTTTCCTCGTTTGTGTAATCTAACAAGATGTACAAATTAGTGGATTCGCGTTGTTTCTAAAGTGGTTTCTTTAGAAAACAAACATCTTCAGTACTGAACACTGTACTGTGTGAAATAAGTTAATTCGGATCTAGGAATCATTTTCCTTTCTACGAAGATGGTTGAGTGCAGCAAGTTCAAACTTTCCTTGTTAATGTAATCTAAAAAGATGGCCAAGTTAGCAGAGTCACCTCATTTGTAAAATAATTTGTTGAGAAAATTAACATCTTTATTGCCGAACATTGTACTGTGTGAAATAAGCTCATTTGGTTTTAGGAATCACTTGCTTTCCTACAAAGAAGGTTGAGTGCAGCAAGTTCAATCTTTCCTTGTTAATGGAATCTAAAAAGATGCACAACTTAGTAGATTGGCCTCATTTCTAAAGTAATTTCTTTAGAAAAGAAACATCTTCAGTACCGAACACTGTACTGTGTGAAATGAGTTAATTCGCTTCTAGGAATCAGTTTAATTTCTACGAAGATGGTTGAGTGCAGCAAGTTCAAACTTTCCTAGTTTGTGTAATCTAACAAGATGTACAAGTCATTTCATTAGCCTCATTTCTCAAGTAGTTTCTTTAGAAAAGAAACATCTTCAGGACCGAACACTGTACTGTGTGAAATAAGGTAATTCGGTTCTAGGAATCAGTTTAATTTCTACCAAGATGATTGGGTGCAGCAAGTTCAAACTTTCCTTGTTAATTTAATCTAAAAGGAAGCACAACTTAGTAGATTGGCCTCATTTCTAAAGTAGTTTCTTTACAAAACAAACATCTTCATTAGCTTAACACTATACTATGTGAAATGAGCTAATTGGGTTCTAGGAATCACTTGCTTTCCTATGAAGAAGGTTGAGTGCAGCAAGTTCAAACTTTCCTCGTTTGTGTAATCTAACAAGATGTACAAGTTAGTGGATTCGCATTCTTTCTAAAGTGGTTTCTTTAGAAAACAAACATCTTCAGTACCGAACACTGTACTGTGTGAAATAAGTTAATTCGCTTCTAGGAATCAGTTTAATTTCTACGAAGAAGGTTGAGTGCAACAAGTTCAAACTTTCCTTGTTAATGTAATCTAAAAATATGGCCAAGTTAGAAGATTCGCCTCATTTGTAAAGTACTTTGTTGAGAAAAACAAACATCTTCATTGCTAACATTGTACTGTGTGAAATAAGCTCATTCGGTTCTAGGAATCAGTTGCTTTCCTACAAAGAAGGTTGAGTGCAGCAAGTTCAAACTTTCCTTGTTAATGTAATCTAAAAAGATGGCCAAGTTAGTAGATTTGCCTCATTTCTAAAGCAGTTTGTTTAGAAAACAAACATCTTCATTACTGAACACTCTACTATGTGAAATAAGCTAGTTCCGTTCTAGGAATCACTTGCTTTCCTACGAAGAAGGTTGAGTGCAGCAAGTTCAAACTTTCTTATTTTGTCTAATCTAACAAGATGTACAAGTTAGTGGATTCGCCTCATTTCTAAAGTAGTTTCTTTAGAAAAGAAACATCTTCAGTACTGAACACTGTACTGTGTGAAATAAGGTAAATCGGTTCTAGGAATCAGTTTCCTTTCCACGAAGATGGTTGAGTGCAGCAAGTTCAAACTTTCCTTGTTAATGTAATCTAAAAAAGATGGCCAAGTTCGAAGATTCGCCTCATTTGTAATGTACTTTGTTGAGAAAACAAACATCTTCATTGCGAACATTGTACTGTGTGAAATAAGCTCATTCGGTTCTAGGAATCAGTTGCTTTCCTACAAAGAAGTTTGAGTGCAGCAAGTTCAAACTTTCCTTGTTAATGTAATCTAAAGAGATGGCCAAGTTAGTGGAATCGCCTCATTTGTGAAGTAGTTTGTTGAGAAAACAAACATCTTCATTTGTTTAACATTGTACTGTGTGAAATAAGCTCATTTGGTTCTAGGAATCAGTTGCTTTTCTATAAAGAAGGTTGAGTGCAGCAAGTTCAAACCTTCCTTGTTAATGTAATCTGAGAAGATGCACAACTTAGTAGATTGGCCTCATTTCTAAAGTAGTTTGTTTAGAAAACAAACATCTTCATTACCGAACACTGTACTATGTGAAATGAGCTAGTTCAATTCTAGGAATCACTTGCTTTCCTACGAAGAAGGTTGAGTGCAGCAATTTCAAAATTTCCTAGTTTGTGTAATCTAACAAGATGTACAAGTTAGTGCATTTGCCTCATTTCTAAAGTAGTTTCTTTAGAAAAGAAACATCTTCAGTACCGAACGCTGTACTGTGTGAAATAAGTGAATTCGCTTCTAGGAATCAGTTTAATTTCTACGAAGATGGTTGAGTGCAGCAAGTTCAAACTTTCGTGGTTAATGTAATGTAAAAAGATGGCCAAGTTAGTAGATTCGCCTCATTTGTAAAGTAGTTTGTTGAGAAAATTAACATCTTTATTGCCAAACATTGTACTGTGTGAAATAAGCTCATTCGGTACTAGAAATCAGTTGCTTTCCTACAAAGAATGTTGAGTGCATCAAGTTTAACCTTTCCTTGTTAATGGATTCTGAAAAGTTGCACAACTTAGTAGATTGGCCTCATTTCTAAAGTAGTTTCTTTAGAAAAGAAACATCTTCAGTACCGAACACTGTACTGTGTAAAATAAGTGAATTCGCTTCTAGGAATCAGGTTAATTTCTACGAAGAGGGTTGAGTGTAGCAAGTTCGAACTTTCCTTCTTAATGTAATCTAAAAAGATGGCCATGTTAGTAGATTCGCCTCATTTGTAAAGTAGTTTGTTGAGAAAATTAACATCTTTATTGCGAACATTGTACTGTGTGAAATAAGCTCATTGGGTTCTAGGTATCACTTGCTTTCATACAAAGAAGGTTGAGTGCAGCAAGTTCAAACTTTCCTTGTTAATGTAATCTAAAAAGATGCACAACTTAGTAGATTGGCCTCATTTCTAAAGTAGTTTCTTTAGAAAAGAAACATATTCAGTACCTAACACTGTACAGTGTGAAATAAGTTAATTAAGCTTCTAGGAATCAGTTTAATTTATACGAAGAAGGTTGAGTGCAGCAAGTTCAAAATTTCCTTGTTAATGTAATCTAAAAAGATGGCCAAGTTAGAAGATTCGCCTCATTTGTAAAGTACTTTGTTGAGAAAACAAACATCTTCATTGTTTAACATTGTACTGTGTGAAATAAGCTCATTCGGTTCTAGACATCATTTGCTTTCCTACAAAGAAGGTTGAGTGCAGCAAGTTCAAACTTTCCTTGTTAATGTAATCTAAAAAGATGCACAACTTAGTAGATTGGCCTCATTTCTAAAGTAGTTTCTTTAGAAAACAAACATCTTCATTACCGAACACTGTACTATGTGAAATAGGCTAGTTCCGTTCTAGGAATCACTTGCTTTCTTACGAAGAAGGTTGAGTGCAGCAAATTCAAACTTTCCAATTTGTGTAATCAAACAAGATATACAAGTTAGTGCATTCGCCTCATTTCTAAAGTAGTTTCTTTAGAAAAGAAAGATCTTCACTACCGAACACTGTACTGTGTGAAATAAGGTAATTCGGTTCTAGGAATCAGTTTAACTTCTACGAAGATGGTTGATTGCAGCAAGTTGAAACATTCCTTGTTAATGTAATCTAAAAAGATGTCCAAGTTAGTAGATTCGCCTCATTTCTAAAGTACGTTCTTTAGAAAAGAAACCTAAATTGCCAAACTTTGAACTGTGTGAAATGAGCTAATTCGGTTCTAGGAATCAGTTTACTTTCTAAGAAGATGGTTGAGTTTAGCAAGTTCAAACTTTCCTTGTTAATGTGCTCTAAAAAGGTGTCCAAGTTAGTAGATTTGCCTCATTGGTAAAGTAGTTTGTTGAGAAAACAAACATCTTCATTGCCAAACATTGTACTGTGTGAAAAAAGCTAATTTAGTTCTAGAATTCAGTTGCTTTGCTACAAAGAAGGTTGAGTGCAGCCAGTTCAAACTTTCCTTGTTAATGTAATCTAAAAAGATTCACAACGTAGTAGATTGGTCTCATTTCTAAAGTAATTTCTTTAGAAAAGAAACATCTTCAGTACCGAAGATTGTACTGTGTGAAATAAGTCAATTCGCTTCTAGGAATCAGTTTAATTTCTACGAAGAAGGTTGACTGCAGCAAGTTCAAACTTTCCTAGATTGTGTAATCTAACATGATTTACAAGTTAGTCTATTCACGTCGTTTCTAAAGTGATTTCTTTAGAAAACAAACATCTTCAGTACCGAACACTGTACTGTGTGAAATAAGTTAATTCGGTTCTATGAATCAGTTTCCTTTCTACGAAGATGGTTGAGTGCAGCAAGTTCAAACTTTCCTGCTTAATGTAATCTAAAAAGATGTCCAAGTTAGCAGAGTCACCTAATTTGTAAAATACTTTGTTGAGAAAATTAATTAACATCTTCATTGCCGTACATTGTAGTGTGTGAAATAAGCTCATTCGGTTCTAGGAATCGCTTGCTTTCCTACAAAGAAGGTTGAGTGCAGCAAGTTCAAACTTTCCTTGTTAATGTAATCTCAAAAGATGCACAACTTAGTAGATTGGCCTCATTTCTAAAGTAGTTTGTTTACAAAACAAACAGCTTCATTGCCGAACACTATACTATGTGAAATGAGCTAGTTCGGTTCTAGCAATCACTTGCTTTCCTACGAAGAAGGTTGAGTGCAGTAAGTTCAAACTTTCCTCCTTTGTGTAATCTAGCAAGATGTACAAGTTAGTGCTTTCGAGTCGTTTCTAAAGTGGTTTCTTTAGAAAACAAACATCTTCAGTACTGAGCACTGTACAGTGTGAAATAAGTTAATTCGCTTCAAGGAATCAGTTTAATTTCTACGAAGAAGGTTGAGTGCAGCAAGTTCAAACTTTCCTTGTTAATGTAATCTAAAAATATGGCCAAGTTAGAAGATTCGCCTCATTTGTAAAGTACTTTGTTGAGAAAACAAACATCTTCATTGCCGAACATTGTACTGTGTGAAATAAGCTCATTCGGTTCTAGGAATCAGTTGCTTTCCTACAAAGAAGGTTGAGTGCAGCAACTTCAAACTTTCCTTGTTAATGTAATCTGAAAAGATGCACAACATAGTAGATTGGCCTCATTTCTAAAGTAGTTTGTTTAGAAAACAAACATCTTCATTACCGAACACTGTACTATGTGAAATGAGCTAATTCGATTCTAGTAATCACTTGCTTTCCTACGAAGGAGGTTGAGTGCAGCAAGTTCAAACTTTCCTAGTTTGTGTATTCTAATAAGATGTAAAAGTTAGTGGATTCGACCCATTTCTAAAGTAGTTTCTTTAGAAAACAAACATCTTCAGTACCGAACACTGTACTGTTTGAAATAAGTGAATTCGCTTCTCGGAATCAGTTTAATTTCTACGAAGAAGGTTGAGAGCAGGAAGTTCAAACTTTGGTAGTTTGTGTAATCTAACAAGATCTACAAGTAAGTGGATTCGTGTCATTTCTAAATTAGTTTCTTTAGAAAACAAACATCTTCAGTTCCGAACACTGTTCTGTGTGAAATAAGTGAATTCGCTTCTAGGAATCAGTTTAATTTCTACTAAAATGGTTGAGTGCAGCAAGTTCAAACTTTCCTTGTTAATGATATCTAAAAAGATGTCCAAGTTAGTAGATTCGCCTCATTTCTAAAGTAGTTTCTTTAGAATACAATCCTTCATTGCCAAACATTCTACTGTGTGAAATTAGCTAATTCGGTTCTAGGAATCAGTTTACTTTCTACGAAGATGGTTGAGTTTAGCAAGTTCGAACTTTCCTTGTTAATGTAATCTAAAAAGATATCCAAGTTAGTAGATTCGACTCATTTCTAAAGTAGTTTCTTTAGAAAACAAACCTTCATGAACAAACATTGTACTGTGTGAAATGAGCTAATTCGGTTCTAGGGATCTGTTTATTTTCTAAGAAGATGGTTTAGTTTAGCAAGTTCAAACATTCCTTGTTAATGTAATCTAAAACGATGGCCAAGTTAGTAGATTCGCCTCATTTGTAAAGTAGTTTGTTGAGAAAACAAACATCTTCATTGCCTAACATTGTACTGTGTGAAATAAGCTCATTCGGTTCTAGGAATCAGTTGCTTTCACACAAAGAAGGTTGAGTGCAGCAAGTTCAAAGTTTCCTTGTTAATGTAATCTAAAAAGATGCACCACTTAGTAGATTGACTCATTTCTCAAGTAGTTTGTTGAGAAAACAAACATCTTATTTACCGAACACTGTACTATGTGAAATGAGCTAGTTCGGTTCTAGGAATCACTTGCTTTCCTACAAAGAAGCTTGAGTGTAGCAAGTTCAAACTGTCCTAGTTTGTGTAATCTAACAAGATGTACAAGTTATTGCATTCGCATCGTTTCTAAAGTGGTTTCTTTAGAAAACAAACATCTTCAGTACTGAACACTGTACTGTGTGAAATAAGTTAATTCAGTTCTAGGAATCAGTTTCCTTTCTACGAAGATGGTTGAGTGCAGCAAGTTCAAACTTTCCTCGTTTGTGTAATATAACAAGATGTACAAGATAGTGGATTCACGTCATTTCTGAAGTGGTTTCTTTAGAAAACAAACATCTTCAGTACTGAGCACTGCACTGTGTGAAATAAGTTAATTGGTTCTAGGAATCAGTTTCCCTTTCTCACGAAGATGGTTGTGTGCAGCAAGTTCAAACTTTCCTTGTCAATGTAATCTAAAAAGATGTCCAAGTTAGTAGATTTGACTCATTTGTAAGGTAGTTTGTTGAGAAAACAAATATCTTCATTGCGGAATATTGTACTGTATGAAAAAGTTAATTCGAATCTAGAATTCAGTCGCTTTCCTACAAAGACGGTTGAGTGCAGCAATTTCAAACATTCCTTGTTAATGTAATCTAAAAGATGCACAACTTAGTGGATTCACCTCATTTCTAAAGTAATTTCTTTAGAAAAGAAACAACTTCACTACTGAACACTGTACTGTGTGAAATAAGTTAATTTGCTTCCAGGAATCAGTTTAATTTCTACTGAAGATGGTTTAGCGCAGCAAGTTCATACTTTCCTTGTTAATGTAATCTGCAAAGATGGCAAAGTTAGTAGATTCACCTCATTTGTAAAGTAGTTTGTTGAGAAAACAAACAGCTTCATTGCGGAACATTGTACTGTGTGAAAAAAGCTAATTCGGATCTAGAATTTAGTTGCTTTCCTACAAAGACTGTTGAGAGCAGCAAGTTAAAACAATCCTTGTTAATGTATTCTAAAAAGGTGCACAACTTAGGGGATTCGCCTCATTTCTAAAGTAATTTCTTTAGAAAAGAAACATCTTCAGTATCTAACACTGTACTGTGTGAAATAAGTGAATTCGTTTTCTAGGAATCAGTTCAATTTCTACGAAGATGGTTGAGTGCAGCATGTTCAATCTTTCCTTGTTAATGTAATCTAAAAAGATGGCCAAGTTAGTAGATTCACCTCATTTGTAAAGTAGTTTGTTGAGAAAACAAACATCTTCATTGCCAAACATTGTACTGTGTGAAATAAGCTCATTCGGTTCTAGGAATCAGTTGCTTTCCTACAAAGAAGGTTGAGTGCAGCAAGTTCAAACTTTCCTTGTTAATGTAATCTAAAAAGTTGCACAATTTAGTAGATTGGCCTCATTTCTAAAGTAGTTTGTTTACAACACAAACATCTTCATTACCGAACACTATACAATGTGAAATGAGCTAGTTCGGTTTTAGGAATCACTTGCTTTCCTACGAAGAAAGTTGACTGCAGCAAGTGCAAACTCTCCTCGTTTGTGTAATCTAACAAGATTTACAAGTTAGTGGATTTGCTTCGTTTCTAAAGTGGTTTGTTATAAAACAAACATCTTCAGTTCTGAACACTGTACTGTGTGAAATAAGTTAATTCGGTTCTTGGAATCAGGTTCCTTTCTACAAAGATGGTTGAGTGCACCAAGTTCATACTTTCTTTGTTAATGTAATCTAAAAAGATGGCCAAGTTAGCAGAGTCACCTCATTTGTACAGCAGTTTGTTGAGAAAATTAACATCTTTATTGCTGAACAATGTACTATGTTAAATAAGCTCATTTGGTACTAGAAATCAGTTTGCTTTCCTACAAAGAAGGTTGAGTGCAGCAAGTTCACACTTTCCTTGTTAATGGAATGTAAAAAGATGCACAACATAGTAGATTGGCCTCATTTCTAAAGTTGTTTCTTTAGAAAAGAAACATCTTCTACCAGAACACTGTACTGTGTGAAATGAGTTAATTAGTTTTCTAGGAATCAGTTTAATTTCTATGAAGATGGTTGAGTCCAGCAAGTTCAAACTTTCCTTGATAATGTAATCTAAAAAGATGCACAACTTAGTGGATTCGCCTCATTTCTAAAGTAGTTTCTTTAGAAAAAGAAACATCTTCAGTACTGCGAACACTGTACTGTGTGAAATAAGTGAATTCGCTTCTAGGAATCAGTTTAATTTCTACGAAGATGGTTGAGTGCAGCAAGTTGTAACTTTCCTTGTTAATGTAATAAAAAAAGATGGCCAAGTTAGTAGATTCGCCTCATTTGTAAAATAGTTTGTTGAGAAAACAAACATCTTCATTGCCAAACATTGTACTGTGTGAAATGAGCTCATTCGGTTCTAGCAATCAGTTGCTTTCCTATAAAGAAGGTTGAGTGCAGCAAGTTCAACCTTTCCTTGTTAATGTAATCTGACAAGATGCATAACTTAGTAGATTGGCCTCATTTCTAAAGTAGTTTGTTTAGAAAACAAACATCTTCATTACCGAACACTATACTATGTGAAATGAGCTAGTTCGGTTCTTGGAATCTCTTGCTTTCCTACGAAGAAGGTTGAGTGCAGCAAGTTCAAACTTTCCTTGTTAATGTAATCTAAAAAGATGCACAACTTAGTAGATTGGCCTCATTTCTAAAGTAGTTTCTTTAGAAAAGAAACATCTTCAGTACGAACACTGTACTGTGTGAAATGAGTTAATTCGCTTGTAGGTATCGGTTTACTTTCTATGAAGAAGGTTGAGTGCAGCAAGTTCAAACTTTCCTAGTTTGTGTAATCTAACAAGATGTACAAGTTAGTGGATTCGCCTCATTTATAATGTAGGTCCTTCAGAAAAAGAAACATCCTCAGTTCCAAAACACTGAACTGTGAAATAAGTTAATTTGGTTCTAGGAATCAGTTTAATTTCTATGAAGACGGGTGAGTATAGCAAGTTCAAACTTTCCTTGTTAATGTAATCTAAAAAGATGTCCAAGTTAGAGATTTGCCTCATTAGTAAAGTAGTTCGTTGAGAAAACAAACATCTTCATTGCCAACATTGTACTGTGTGAAAAAGCTCATTCGGTTCTAGAATTCAGTTGCTTTCCTACAAAGACGGTTGAGTGCAGCAAGTTCAAACTTTCCTTGTTAATGTAATCTAAAAAGATGCACAACTTAGTAGATTGGCCTCATTTCTAAAGTAGTTTCTTTAGAAAAAAAAACATCTTCAGTACCGAACACTGTACTGTGTGAAATAAGTTAATTCATTTCTAGGAATCAGTTTAATTTACGAAGAAGGTTGAGTGTAGCAAGTTCAAATTTTCCTTGTTAATGTAATCTAAAAAGATGGCCAAGATAGAAGATTCGCCTCACTTGTAAAGTACTTTGTTGAGAAAACAAACATCTTCATTGCCGAACATTGTACTGTGTGAAATAAGCTCATACGGTTCTAGGAATCAGTTGCTTTCCTATAAAGAAGGTTGAGTGCAGCAAGTTCAAACTTTCCTTGTTAATGTAATCTGAAAAGATGCACAACTTAGTAGATTGGCCTCATTTCTAAAGTAGTTGGTTTAGAAAACAAACATCTTCATTACCGAAGACTGTACTATGTGAAATGAGCTAGTTCGGTTCTAGGAATCACTTGCTTTCCTACGAAGAAGGTTGAATGCAGCAAGTTTAAACTTTCCTAGTTTGTGTAATCTAACAAGATGTAGAAGTTAGTGGTTTCAAGGTCATTTCTAAAGTGGTTTCTTTAGAAAACAAACATCTTCAGTACTGAACACTGTACTGTGTGAAATAAGTTAAATCGGTTCTAGGAATCAATTGCTTTCTACAAAAAATGGTTGAGTGCAGCAAGTTCAAAATTTCCTTGCCAATGTAATCTAAAAAGACGGCCAAGTTAGCAGATTCACCTCATTGGTAAGGTAGTTTGTTGAGAAAAATTAACATCTTTATTGCCGAACATTTTACTGTGTGAAATAAGCTCATTCGGTTCCAGGAATCACTTGCTTTCCTACAAAAGAAGGTTGAGTGCAGCAAGTTCAAACTTGCCTTGTTAATGTAATCTAAAAAGATGCACAACTTAGTAGATTAGCCTCATTTCTAAAGTAGTTTCTTTAGAATAGAAACATCTTCAGTACCGAACACTGTACTGTGTTAAATAAGCTTAATTCGTTCTAGGAATCAGTTTAATTTCTACGAAGAAGGTTGAGTGCAGCAAGTTCAAACTTTCCTTGTTAATGTAATCTAAAAGATGGCCAAGTAAGAAGATTCGCCTCATTTGTAAAGTACTTTGTTGAGAAAACAAACATCTTCATTACTCTAACACTGTACTATGTGAAGTAAGCTTAGTTCCATTCTAGAATCACTTGCTTTCCTACGAAGAAGGTTGAGTGCAGCAAGTTCAAACTTTCCTAGTTTGTGTAATCTAACAAGATGTACAAGTTAGTGGCTTCACCTCATTTCAAAATTAGTTTCTTTAGAAAACAAACATCTTCCGCACCAAACACTCTACTGTGTGAAATAAGTTAATTTGGTTTTAGGAATCATTTTCCTTTCTACGAAGATGGTTGAGTGCAGCCAGTTCAAACTTTCCTTGTTAATGTAATCTAAAAAGATGTCCAAGTTAGTAGATTTGCCTCAATCTAAAGCAGTTTCTTTAGAAAACAAACCTTCATTGCCAAACTTTGTACTGCGTGAAATGAGCTAATTCTGTTCTAGGAATCAGTTTACATTCTATGAAGATGGTTGAGTTTAGCAAGTTCAAACTTTCCTTGTTAATGTAATCTAAAAAGATGCACAACTTAGTAGATTGGGCTCATTTCTAAAGTAGTTTGTTTAGAAAACAACCATCTTCATTAACGAACACCATGCTATGTTAAATAAGCTAGTTCGGTTCTGCTAATCACTTGCTTTCCTACGAAGAAGTTTGAGTGCAGCAAGTTCAAACTTTCCTAGTTTGTGTAATCTAACAAGATGTACAAGTTGGTGGTTTTGCATCATTTCTAAACTAGTTTCTTTAGAAAACAAACATCTTCAGTCCCGAACACTGTACTGTGTGTTGTAAGTTAATTCGGTTCTAGGAATCAGTTTCCTTTCTACGAAGATGGTTGAGTTTAGCAAGTTCAAACTTTCCTTGTTACTGTAATCTAAAAAGATGTCCAAGTTAGTAGATTCGCCTCATTTCTAAAGTAGTTTCTTTAGGAAACAAACCTAAATTGCCAAACTTTGTACTGTGTGAAATGAGCTAATACGGTTCTAGATATCAGTTTAATTTCTACGAAGATGGTTGAGTTTAGCAACTTCAAACTTTCCTTTTTAATGTGCTCTAAAAAGATGTCCAAGTTAGTAGATTTTCCTCATTGGTAAAGTACTTTGTTGAGAAAACAAACATCTTCATTTCTGAACATTGTACTGTGTGAAAAAAGCTAATTTAGTTCTAGAATTCAGTTGCTTTACTACAAAGAATGTTGAGTGCAGCCAGTTCAAACTTTCCTTGTTAATGTAATAAAAAAAGATGCACAACGTAGTAGATTGGCCTCATTTCTAAAGTAGTTTCTTTAGAAAAGAAACATCTTCAGTACCGAACACTGTACTGTGAGAAATAAGTTAATTCGCTTCTAGGAATCACTTTAATTTCTACATAGAAGGTTGAGTGCAGGAAGTTCAAAGTTTCCTAGTTTGTGTAATCTAACAAGATGTACAAGTTAGTGCATTCGCCTCATTTGTAAAGCAGTTTCTTTAGAAAAGAAACATCATCAGTATCGAACACTGTACTGTGTGAAATAAGGTAATTCGGTTCTAGGAATCAGTTTAATTTCTACGAAGATGGTTGAGTGCAGCAAGTTCAAACTTTCCTTGTTAATGTAATCTGAAAAGATGGCCAAGTTAGTAGATTCACCTCAGTTGTAAAGTAGTTTGTTGAGAAAACAATCATCTTCATTGCCTAACATTGTACTGTGTGAAATAAGCTCATTCGGTTCTAGGAATCAGTTGCTTTCCTACAAAGAAGGTTGAGTGCAGCAAGTTGAAACTTTCCTTGTTAATGTAATCTGAAAAGTTGCACAACTTAGTAGATTGGCCTCATTTCTAAAGTAGTTTGTTTACAAAACAAACATCTTCATTCCCGAACACTATACTATGTGAAATGAGCTAGTTCGGTTCTAAGAATCACTTGCTTTCCTACGAAGAAGGTTGAGTGCAGCAAGTTCAAACTTTCCTCGTTTGTGGAATCTAACAAGACGTACAAGTTAGTGGATTTGCCTCATTTCTAAAGTGGTTTCTTTAGAAAACAAACATCTTCAGTACTGAACACTGTACTGTGTGAAATAAGTTAATTCTTTTCTAGGAATCAGTTTCCTTTCTACGAAGATGCTTGAGTGCAGCAAGTTCATACTTTCTATGTTAACGTAATCTAAAAAGATGGCCACGTTAGCAGATTCACCTCATTTGTAAAATAGTTTGTTGAGAAAAATTAATCACTTTTTTGCCGAACATTGTACTGTGTGAAATAAGCTCAATCGGTTCTAGGAATGACTTGCTTTCCTACAAAGAAGGTTGAGTGCAGCAAGTTCAAACTTTCCTTGTTAATCTAATATAAAAAGATTTCCAAGTTAGAAGATTCGCCTCATTTGTAAAGTACTTTGTTGAGAAAACAAACATATTCTTTTCCGAACATTGTACTGTGTGAAATAAGCTCATTCGGTTCTAGGAATCAGTTGTTTTCCTACAAAGAAGGTTGAGTGCAGCAAGTTCAAACTTTCCTTGTTAATGTAATCTAAAAAGATGTACAACTTAGTAGATTGGCCTCATTTCTAAAGTAGTTTGTTTAGAAAACAAACATCTTCATTACCGAACACTGTGCTATGTGAAATAAGCTAATTCCGTTCTAGGAATCACTTGCTATCCTACGAAGAAGGTTGAGTGCAGCAAGTTCAAACTTTCCTAGTTTGTGTAATCTAACAAGATGTACAAGTTAGTGGATTCGTCTCATTTCTAAGGTAGTTTATTTAGAAAAGAAACATCTTCAGTACCAAACACTGTACTGTGTGAAATAAGTGAATTAGTTCTAGGAATCAGTTTAATTTCTACGAAGATGCTTGATTGCAGCAAGTTCAAACTTTCCTTGTTAATGTAATCTAAAGAGATGGCCAAGTTAGTAGATTCGCCTCATTTGTAAAGTAGTTTGTTGAGAAAACAAACATCTTCATTGCCGAACATTGTACTGTGTGAAATAAGCTCATTCGGTTCTAGGAATCAGTTGCATTCCTACAAAGAAGGTTGAGTGCAGCAAGTTCAAACTTTCCTTGTTAATGTAATCTGAAAAGATGTACAACTTAGTAGATTTGTCTCATTTCTAAAGTAGTTTGTTTACAAAATAAACATCTTCATTACCGAACACTATACTATGTGAAATGAGCTAGTTCGATTCCAGGAATCACTTGCTTTCCTACGAAGAAGGATGAGTGCAGCAAGTTCAAGCTTTCCTCGTTTGTGTAATCTAACAAGATGTACAAGTTAGTGTATTCGCCTGTTTCTAAAATGGTTTCTTTAGAAAACAAACATCTTCAGTACTGAACACTGTACTGTGTGAAATAAGTTAATTCGGTTCTAGGAATCAGTTTCCTTTCTATGAAGATGGTTGAGTGCAGCAAGTTCAAACTTTCCTTGTTAATGTAATCTAAAAAGATGGCCAAGTTAGTAGATTCACCTCATTTGTAAAATAGTTTTTTGAGAAAATTAACATCTTTATTGCCCAACATTGTACTGTGTGAAATAAGCTCATTCGGTTCTAGGAATCACTTGCTTTCCTACAAAGAAGGTTGAGTGCAGCAAGTTCAAACTTTCCTTGTTAATGTAATCTAAAAAGATGCACAAGTTAGTAGATTGGCCTCATTTTCTAAAGTAGTTTCTTTAGAAAAGAAACATCTTCTTTACCTAACACTGTACTGTGTGAAATAAGCTGAATTCGGTTCTAGGAATTAGTTTAATTTCTACAAAGATGGTTGAGTGCAGCAAGTTCAAACTTTCCTTGTTAATGTAATCTAAAAAGATGTACAAGTTAGTAGATTGGCCCTCATTTCTAAAGTAGTTTGTTGAGAAAACAAACATCTTCATTTCCAAACATTGTACTGTGTGAAATAAGCTAATTCAGTTCTAGGAATCACTTGCTTTCCTATAAAGAAGGTTGAGTGCAGCAAGTTCAAACTTTCCTTGTTTGTGTAATCTAAAAAGATGTACAAGTTAGTAGATTCGCCTCATTTCTAAAGTAGTTTGTTTAGAAAACAAACATCTTCATTACCAAACACTGTACTGTGTGAAATAAGCTAATTTGGTTCTAGGAATCACTTTAATTCCTACGAAGATGGTTGAGTGCAGCAAGTTCAAACTTTCCTTGTTAATGTAATCTAACAAGGTGTACAAGTTAGTAGATTCGCCTCATTTCTAAAGTAGTTTCTTGAGAAAACAAACATCTTCATACTGAACATTGTACTGTGTGAAATAAGCTAATTCGGTTCTAGGAATCAGTTAATTTCCTACAAAGAAGGTTGAGTGCAGCAAGTTCAAACTTTCCTTGTTAATGTAATCTAAAAAGATGTACAACTTAGTAGATTGGCCTCATTTCTAAAGTAGTTTGTTTAGAAAACAAACATCTTCATTACCGAACACTATACTATGTGAAATGAGCTAGTTCGGTTCTTGGAATCACTTGCTTTCCTACGAAGGAGGATGAGTGCAGCAAGTTCAAACTTTCCTCGTTTGTGTAATCTAACAAGATGTACAAGTTAGTGTATTCGAGTCATTTCTAAAATGGTTTCTTTAGAAAACAAACATCTTCAGTACTGAACACTGTACTGTGTGAAATAAGTTAATTCGGTTCTAGGAATCAGGTTCCTTTCTATGAAGATGGTTGAGTGAAGCAAGTTCAAACTTTCCTTGTTAATGTAATCTAAAAAGATGGCCAAGTTAGCAGAGTCACCTCATTTGTAAAATCGTTTTTTGAGAAAATTAACATCTTTATAGCCCAACATTGTACTGTGTGTTATAAGCTCATTCGGTTCTAGGAATCACTTGCTTTCCTACAAAGAAGGTTGAGTGCACCAAGTTCAAACTTACCTTGTAAATGTAATCTAAAAAGATGCACAACTTAGTAGATTGGCCTCATTTCTAAAGTAGTTTCTTTAGAAAAGAAACATCTTCAGTACCGAACACTGTACTGTGTGAAATAAGTGAATTCGCTTCTAGGAATTAGTTTAATTTCTACGAAGATGGTTGAGTGCAGCAAGTTCAAACATTCCTTGTTAATGTAATCTAAAAAGATGGCCAAGTTAGTAGATTCGCGTCATTTGTAAAGTAGTTTGTTGAGAAAACAAATATCTGCATTTCCAAACATTGTACTGTGTGAAATAAGCTCATTCAGTTCTAGGAATCAGTTGCTTTCCTATAAAGAAGGTTGAGTGCAGCAAGTTCAAACTTTCCTTGTTAATGTAATCTGAAAAGATGCACAACTTAGTAGATTGGCCTCATTGATAAAGTTGTTTGTTTCAAAACAAACATCTTCATTACCGAACACTATACTATGTGAAATGAGCTAGTTTGGTTCTAGGAATCACTTGCTTTCCTACGAAGAAGGTTGAGTGCAGCAAGTTCAAACTTTCCTAGTTTGTGTAATCTAACAAGGTGTACAAGTTAGTGCATTCGCCTCATTTCTAAAGTAGTTTCTTTAGAAAAGAAACATCTTCAGTACTGAACACTGTACTGTGTGAAATAAGGTAAATCGGTTCTAGGAATCAGTTTAATTTCTTAGAAGATGGTTGAGTGCAGCAAGTTCAAACTTACCTTGTTAATGTAATCTAAAAAGATGCACAACTTAGTAGATTGGCCTCATTTCTAAAGTAGTTTGTTTAGAAAACAAACATCTTCATTACCGAACACTATACTATGTGAAATGAGCTAGTTCGGTTCTTGGAATCACTTGCTTTCCTACGAAGGAGGATGAGTGCAGCAAGTACAAACTTTCCTCGTTTGTGTAATCTAACAAGGTGTACAAGTTAGTGGATTCGAGTCATTTCTAAAGTGGTTTCTTTAGAAAACAAACATCTTCAGTACTGAACACTGTACTGTGTGAAATAAGTTAATTCGGTTCTAGGAATCAGTTTCCTTTCTATGAAGATGGTTCAGTGCAGCAAGTTCAAACTTTCCTTGTTAATGTAATGTAAAAAGATGGCCAAGTTAGCAGAGTCACCTCATTTGTAAAATATTTTGTTGAGAAAATTAACATCTTTATAGCCGAATATTGTACTGTGTGAAATTTGCTCATTCGGTTCAAGGAATCACTTGCTTTCATACAAAGAAGGTTGAGTGCAGCAAGTTCTAACTTACCTTGTTAATGTAATCTAAAAAGATGCACAACTTAGTAGATTGGCCCCTTTTCTAAAGTAGTTTCTTTAGAAAAGAAACATCTTAAGTACCGAACACTGTACTGTGTGAAATAAGTTAATTCGCTTCTAGGAATCAGTTTAATTTCTACGAAGAAGGTTGAGTGCAGCAAGTTCAAACTTTCCTTGTTAATGTAATCTAAAAAGATGGCCAAGTTTGAAGGTTCACCTCATTTGTAAAGTGCTTTCTTGTGGAAACAAACATCTTCATTGCCGAACATTGTACTGTGTGAAATAAGCTCATTCGGTTCTAGGAATCAGTTGTTTTCCTACAATCAAGGTTGAGTGCAACAAGGTAAAACGTTCCTTGTTAATGTAATCTAAAAAGATGGCCAAGTTAGTAGATTCAGCTCATTTGTAAAGTAGTTTGTTGAGAAAACAAACATCTTCATTGCCGAACATTGTACTGTGTGAAATAAGCTCATTCGGTTCTAGGAATCAGTTGCTTTCCCACAAAGAAGGTTGAGTGCAGCAAGTTCAAACTTTCCCTGTTAATGTAATCTAAAAAGATGTCCAAGTTAGCAGAGTCACCTCATTTGTAAAATCGTTTTTTAAGATAATTAACATCTTTATAGCCCAACATTGTACTGTGTGTTATAAGCTCATTCGGTTCTAGGAATCACTTGCTTTCCTACAAAGAAGGTTGAGTGCACCAAGTTCAAACTTACCTTGTAAATGTAATCTAAAAAGATGCACAACTTAGTAGATTGGCCTCAATTCTAAAGTAGTTTCTTTAGAAAAGAAACATCTTCAGTACCGTATACTGAACTATGTGAAATGAGCTAGTTCGATTCTAGGAATCACTTGCTTTCCTACGAAGAAGGTTGAGTGCAGCAAGTTCAAACTTTCCTCGTTTGTGTAATCTAAGAAGATGTACAAGTTAGTGGATTCGCCTCATTTAAAGTAGTTTCTTTAGAAAAGAAACATCTTCAGTACCGAACACTGTACTGTGTGAAATAAGTGAATTCACTTCTAAGAATCACTTCCTTTCCTACAAAGAAGGTTGAGTGCAGCAAGTTCAAACTTTCCTTCTTAATGTAATCTAAAAAGATGCACAACTTAGTAGATTGGACTCATTTCTAAAGTAGTTTCTTTCAAAAGAAACTTGTTCAGTATCAAACACTGTACTGTGTGACATAAGTTAATTTGCTTCTAGGAATCATTTTGATTTCTTCGAAGATGGTTGAGTGCAGCAAGTTCAAACTTTCCTTTTTAATGTAATCTCAAAAGATTGCCAAGTTAGAAGATTCGCCTCATTTGTAAAGTAGTTTGTTGAGAAAACAAACATCTTCATTGCCGAACATTGTACTGTGTGAAAAAAGCTAATTCGTTTTTAGAATTCAGTTGCTTTCCTACAAAGACGGTTGAGTGCAGCAAGTTCAAACTTTCTTTGTTATTGTAATCTAAAAAGATGCACAACTTATTACATTGGCCTCATTTCTAAAGTTGTTTCTTTAGAAAAGAAACATCTTCAGTACCGAACACTGTACTGTGTGAAATAAGTTAATTCGCTTCTAGGAATCAGTTTTAATTTTTATGAAGAAGGTTGAGTGCAGCAAGTTCAAACTTTCCTTGTTTGTGTAATCTAACAAGATGTACAAGTTAGTTGATTCGCGTCATTTCTAAAGTAGTTTCTTTAGAAAACAAACCTTCATTGCCAAACATTATACTGTGTGAATTGAGCTAATTCGGTTCTAGGAATCAGTTTACTTTCTACGAAGATGATTGAGTGCAGCAAGTTCAAACTTTCCTTGCTAATGTAATCTAAAAAGATGTCAAAGTTAGCAGATTTGACTCATTTGTAAGGTCTTTTGTTCAGAAAACAAACATCTTCATTGCGGAATATTGTACTGTGTGAGAAAAGTTAATTTGAATCTAGAAATCATTCGCTTTCCTACAAAGACGGTTGAGTGCAGCAATTTCAAACATTCCTTGTTAATATAATATAAAAAGATGCACAACTTAGTGGAATCGCCTCATTTCTAAAGTAATTTGTTTACAAAACAAACATCTTCATTACCGAACACTATACTATGTGAAATGAGCTAGTTCGGTTCTAGGAATCACTTGCTTTCCTCCGAAGAAGGGTGAGTGCAGCAAGGTCAAACTTTCCTAGTTTGTGTAATCTAACAAAATGTACAAGTTAGTGCATTCGCCTCATTTCTAAAGTAGTTTCTTTAGAAAAGAAACATCTTCAGTACTGAACACTGTACTGTGTGAAATAAGGTAAATCGGTTCTAGGAATCAGTTTAATTTCTACAAAGATGGTTGAGTGCAGCAAGTTCAAACATACATTGTTAATGTAATCTAAAAAGATGCACAACTTAGTAGATTGGCCTCATTTCTTAAGTAGTTTCTTTAGAAAAGAAACATCATCAGTATCGAACACTGTACTGTGTGAAATAATTGAATTCGCTTCTAAGAATCAGTTTAATTTCTACGAAGAAGGTTGAGTGCAGCAAGTTCAAACTTTCCTTGTTAATGTAATCTCAAAAGATGGCCAAGTTAGAAGACTCGTCTCATTTGTAAAGTACTTTGTTGAGGAAACAAACATCTTCATTGCCGAACATTGTACTGTGTGAAATAAGCTCATTCGGTTTTAGGAATCAGTTGCTTTCCTACAAAGAATGTTGAGTGCAGCAAGTTCGAACTTTCCTTTTAATGTAATCTAAAAAGATGGCCAAGTTAGTAGATTCGCCTCATTTGTAAAGTAGTTTGTTGAGAAAACAAACATCTTCATTGCCGAACATGGTACTGTGTGAAATAAGCTCATTCGGTTCTAGGAATCAGTTGCTTTCCTAGAAAGAAGGTTGAGTGCAGCAAGTTCAAACCTTCCTTGTTAATGTAATCTGAAAAGATGCACAACTTAGTAGATTGGACTCATTTCTAAAGTAGGTTGTTTAGAAAACAAACATCTTCATTACCGAACACTGTACTATGTTAAAAAAGCTATTTCCGTTCTAGGAATCACTTGCTTTCCTACGAGGAAGGTTGAGTGCAGCAAGTTCAAACTTTCCTAGTTTGTGTAATCTAAAAGATGTACAAGTTAGTGGATTCACCTCATTTCTAAAGTAGTTTCTTTAAAAAAGAAACATCTTCAGTACCGAACACTGTACTGTCTGAAATAAGTTAATTCGTTTCCAGGAATCAGTTTAATTTCTAAGAAGATGGTTGAGTGCAGCAAGTTCAAACTTTCCTTGTTAATGTAATCTAAAAAGATGGCCGAGTTAGTAGATTCGCCTCATTTGTAAAGTTGTTTGTTGAGAAAATTAACATCTTTATTGCCGAACATTGGACTGTGTAAAATAAGCTCATTCGGTTCTAGGAAACACTTGCTTTCCTACAAAGAAGGTTGAGTGCCACAAGTTCAAATTTTCCTTGTTAATGTAATCTGAAAAGTTGCACAATTAAGTAGATTGGCCTCATTTCTAAAGTAGTTCCTTTAGAAAAGAAACATCTTAAGTATTTAACACTGTACTGTTTGAAATGAGTTAATTCACTTCTAGGAATCAGTTTAATTTCTATGAAGATGGTTGAGTGCAGCAAGTTCAAACTTTCCTAGTTTGTGTAATCTAACAAGATGTACAACTTAGTGGATTTGCATCATTTCTAAATTAGTTTCTTTAGAAAACAAACATCTTCAGTACCGAACACTGTACTGTGTGAAATAAGTTAATTCTGTTCTAGGAATCAGTTTGCTTTCTACGAAGATGGTTGAGTTTAGCAAGTTCAAACTTTCCTTGTTAATGTAATCTAAAAAGATGTCCAAGTTAGTAGATTCGCCTCATTTCTAAAGTAGTTTCTTTAGAAAACAAACCTAAATTGCCAAACTTTGTACTGTGTGAAATGAGCTAATTCGGTTCTAGGAATCTGTTTACTTTCTACGAAGTTGCTTGAGTTTAGCAAGTTCAAACTTTCCTTGTTAATGTAATCTAAAAACATATCCAAGTTAGTAGATTCGCCTCATTTCTAAAGTAGTTTCTTTAGAAAACAAACCTAATTGCCAAACTTTGTACTGTGTGAAATGAGCTAATTCGGTTCTAGGAATCAGTTTACATTCTACGAAGATGGTTGAGTTTAGCAAGATCAAACGTTCCTTGTTAATGTGCTCTAAAAAGATGTCCAAGTTAGTAGATTTGCCTCATTGGTAAAGTAGTTTGTTGAGAAAACAAACATCTTCATTGCCAAACATTGAACTGTGTGAAATAAGCTCATTCGGTTCTAGGAATCAGTTGCTTTCCTACAAAGAAGGTTGAGTGCAGCAAGTTCAAACTTTCCTTGTTAATGTAATCTAAAAAGATGCACAACTTAGTGGATTGGCCACATTTCTAAACACTTTGTTGAGAAAACAAACATCTTCATTACCGAACACTGTACTATGTTAAATAAGGTAGTTCCATTCTAGGAATCACTTGCTTTCCTACGAAGAAGGTTGAGTGCAGAAAGTTCAAACTTTCCTAGTTTGTGTAATCTAACAAGATGTCCAAGTTAGTGGATTCGCCTCATTTCTAAAGTAGTTTCTTTAGAAAAGAAACATCTTCTGTACCGAATACTGTACTGTTTGAAATGAGTTAATTCGCTTCTAGGAATCAGTTTAATTTCTACGAAGATGGTTGAGTGCAGCAAGTTCAAACTTTCCTAGTTTGTGTAATCTAACAAGATTTCCAAGTTACTGGATTCGAGTCATTTCTAAATTAGTTTCTTTAGAAAACAAACATCTTCAGTACCGAACACTGTACTGTATGAAATAAGGTAATTCGGTTCTAGGAATCAGTTTCCTTTCTACGGAGATGGTTGAGTTTAGCAAGTTCAAACTTTCCTTCTTAATGTACTCTAAAAAGATGTCCAAGTTAGTAGATTCGCCTCATTGGTAAAGTACTTTGTTGAGAAAACAAACATCTTCATTGCGAACATTGTAATGTGTGAAATAAGTTAAAGTCGCTTCTAGGAATCAGTTTAATTTCTACGAAGATGGTTGAGTGCAGCAAGTTCAAACTTTCCTTGTTAATGTAATCTAAAAAGATGGCCAAGTTAGTAGATTCGCCTCATTAGTAAAGTAGTTTGTTGAGAAAACAAACATCTTCATTGCCGAACATTGTACTGTGAGAAATAAGCTCATTCGGTTCTAGGAATCAGTTGCTTTCCTATAAAGAAGGTTGAGTGCAGCAAGTTCAAACTTTCCTTGTTAATGTAATCTGAAAAAGATGCACAACTTAGTAGATTGGCCTCATTTCTAAAGTAGTTTGTTTAGAAAACAAACATCTTAATTACCGAACACTGTACTATGTGAAATGAGCTAGTTCGATTCTAGGAATCAGTTGCTTTCCTACGAAGAAGGTTGAGTGCAGCAAGTTCAAACTTTCCTAGTTTGTGTAATCTAACAACATGTACAAGTTAGTGGATTCGCCTCATTTCTAAAGTAGTTTCTTTAGAAAAAAACATCTTCAGTACCGTACACTGTACTGTGTGAAATAAGTGAATTCGCTTCTAGGAATCAGTTTAATTTCTACGAAGATGGTTGAGTGGAGCAAGTTCAAACTTTCCTTGTTAATGTAATCTAAAAAGATGGCCAAGTTAGTAGATTCGCCTCATTTGTAAAGTAGTTTGTTGAGAAAATTAACATCTTTATTGCCGAAGATTGCACTGTGTGAAATAAGCTCATTCGGTTCTAGGAATCAGTTGCTTTCCTACAAAGAAGGTTGAATGCAGCAAGTTCAAACTTTCCTTGTTAATGTAATCTGAAAAGTTGCACAACTTAGTAGATTGCCCTCATTTCTAAAGTACTTTCTTTAGAGAAGAAACATCTTCAGTCCCGAACACTGTACTGTGTGAAATGAGTTAATTCGCTTCTAGGAATCAGTTTAATTTCTACGAAGATGGTTGAGTGCAGCAAGTTCAAACTTTCCTAGTTTGTGTAATCTAAAAAGATGTACAAGTTAGTGGATTTGCGTCATTTCTGAATTAGTTTCCTTAGAAAACAGACAATTTCAGTACCGAACACTGTACTGTGTGAAATAAGTTAATTCGGTTCTAGAAATCAGTTTCCTTTCTACAAAGATGGTTGAGTTTAGCAAGTTCGAACTTTCCTTCTTAATGTAATCTAAAAAGATGTCCAAGTTAGTAGATTCGCCTCATTTCTAAAGTAGTTTCTTTAGAAAACAAACTTAAATTTCCAAACTTTGTACTGTGTGAGATGAGCTAATTCGGTTCTAGGAATCAGTTTACATTCCACGAAGATGGTTGAGTTTAGGAAGTTCAAACTTTCCTTGTTAATGTGCTCTAAAAAGATGTCCAAGTTAATAGATTTGCCTCATTGGTAAAGTAGTTTGTTAAGAAAAAAAAAATCTTCATTGCCGAACATTGTACTGTGTGAAAAAAGCTAATTTAGTTCTAGAAATCAGTTGCTTTCCTACAAAGAAGGTTGAGTGCAGCCAGTTCAAACTTTCCTTGTTAATGTAATCTAAAACGGTGCACAACTTAGTAGATTGGCCTCATTTCTAAAGTAGTTTCTTTAGAAAAGAAACATCTTCAGTACCGAACAGTGTACTGTGTGAAATAAGTTAATTAAGCTTCTAGGAATCAGTTTAATTCTACGAAGAAGGTTGAGTGCAGCAAGTTCAAACTTTCCTTGTTAATGTAATATAAAAAGATGGCCAAGTTAGAAGATTCGCCTCATTTGTAAATTAGTTTGTTGAGAAAACAAACATCTTCATTGCCGAACATTGTACTGTGTGAAATAATCTCATTCGTTTCTAGGAATCAGTTGCTTTCCTACGAAGAAGGTTGAGTGCAGCAAGTTCAAACTTTCCTTGTTTGTGTAATCTAACAAGATGTACAAGTTAGTGGATTCGCCTCATTTCTAAAGTAGTTTCTTTAGAAAAGAAACATCTTCAGTACCGTACACTGTACTGTGTGAAATAAGTGAATTTCGTTTCTAGGAATCAGTTTAATTTCTACGAAGATGGTTGAGTGCAGCAAGCTCAAACTTTCCTTGTTAATGTAATCTAAAAAGATGGCTAAGTTAGTAGATTCGCCTCATTTGTAAAGTAGTTTGTTGAGAAAATTAACATCTTTATTCCCAAAGATTGTACTGTGTGAAATAAGCTCATTCGGTTCTAGGAAGCACTTCCTTTCCTACAAAGAAGGTTGAGTGCAGCAAGTTCAAACTTTCCTTGTTAATGTAATCTGAAAAGTTGCACAACTTAGTAGATTGGCCTCATTTCTAAAGTACTTTCTTTAGAAAAGAAACATCTTCAGTACCGAACACTGTACTGTGTGAAATGAGTTAATTCGCTTCTAGGAATCAGTTTAATTTCTACG
The DNA here is from genome assembly GCA_036365145.1 of Orientallactaga sibirica. Lineage (NCBI taxonomy): Eukaryota > Metazoa > Chordata > Mammalia > Rodentia > Dipodidae > Orientallactaga > Orientallactaga sibirica. The sequence continues at coordinate 436,340 of JAEOAD010000795.1, forward strand.
AAGATGGTTGAGTGCAGCAAGTTCAAACTTTCCTTGCTAATGTAATCTAAAAAGATGTCAAAGTTAGCAGATTTGACTCATTTGTAAGGTCTTTTGTTCAGAAAACAAACATCTTCATTTGCGGAATATTGTACTGTGTGAGAAAAGTTAATTTGAATCTAGAAATCATTCGCTTTCCTACAAAGACGGTTGAGTGCAGCAATTTCAAACATTCCTTGTTAATATAATATAAAAAGATGCACAACTTAGTGGAATCGCCTCATTTCTAAAGTAATTTGTTTACAAAACAAACATCTTCATTACCGAACACTATACTATGTGAAATGAGCTAGTTCGGTTCTAGGAATCACTTGCTTTCCTCCGAAGAAGGGTGAGTGCAGCAAGGTCAAACTTTCCTAGTTTGTGTAATCTAACAAAATGTACAAGTTAGTGCATTCGCCTCATTTCTAAAGTAGTTTCTTTAGAAAAGAAACATCTTCAGTACTGAACACTGTACTGTGTGAAATAAGGTAAATCGGTTCTAGGAATCAGTTTAATTTCTACAAAGATGGTTGAGTGCAGCAAGTTCAAACATACATTGTTAATGTAATCTAAAAAGATGCACAACTTAGTAGATTGGCCTCATTTCTTAAGTAGTTTCTTTAGAAAAGAAACATCATCATTATCGAACACTGTACTGTGTGAAATAATTGAATTCGCTTCTAAGAATCAGTTTAATTTCTACGAAGAAGGTTGAGTGCAGCAAGTTCAAACTTTCCTTGTTAATGTAATCTCAAAAGATGGCCAAGTTAGAAGATTTGTCTCATTTGTAAAGTACTTTGTTGAGGAAACAAACATCTTCATTGCTGAACATTGTACTGTGTGAAATAAGCTCATTAGGTTTTAGGAATCAGTTGCTTTCCTACAAAGAATGTTGAGTGCAGCAAGTTCGAACTTTCCTTTTAATGTAATCTAAAAAGATGGCCAAGTTAGTAGATTCGCCTCATTTGTAAAGTAGTTTGTTGAGAAAACAAACATCTTCATTGCCGAACATGGTACTGTGTGAAATAAGCTCATTCGGTTCTAGGAATCAGTTGCTTTCCTAGAAAGAAGGTTGAGTGCAGCAAGTTCAAACCTTCCTTGTTAATGTAATCTGAAAAGATGCACAACTTAGTAGATTGGACTCATTTCTAAAGTAGGTTGTTTAGAAAACAAACATCTTCATTACCGAACACTGTACTATGTTAAAAAAGCTATTTCCGTTCTAGGAATCACTTGCTTTCCTACGAAGGAAGGTTGAGTGCAGCAAGTTCAAACTTTCCTAGTTTGTGTAATCTAAAAGATGTACAAGTTAGTGGATTCACCTCATTTCTAAAGTAGTTTCTTTAAAAAGAAACATCTTCAGTACCGAACACTGTACTGTCTGAAATAAGTTAATTCGTTTCCAGGAATCAGTTTAATTTCTAAGAAGATGGTTGAGTGCAGCAAGTTCAAACTTTCCTTGTTAATGTAATCTAAAAAGATGGCCGAGTTAGTAGATTCGCCTCATTTGTAAAGTTGTTTGTTGAGAAAATTAACATCTTTATTGCAAACATTGGACTGTGTAAAATAAGCTCATTCGGTTCTAGGAAACACTTGCTTTCCTACAAAGAAGGTTGAGTGCCACAAGTTCAAATTTTCCTTGTTAATGTAATCTAAAAAAGTTGCACAATTAAGTAGATTGGCCTCATTTCTAAAGTAGTTCCTTTAGAAAAGAAACATCTTAAGTACCGAACACTGTACTGTTTGAAATGAGTTAATTCACTTCTAGGAATCAGTTTAATTTCTATGAAGATGGTTGAGTGCAGCAAGTTCAAACTTTCCTAGTTTGTGTAATCTAACAAGATGTACAACTTAGTGGATTTGCATCATTTCTAAATTAGTTTCTTTAGAAAACAAACATCTTCAGTACCGAACACTGTACTGTGTGAAATAAGTTAATTCTGTTCTAGGAATCAGTTTGCTTTCTACGAAGATGGTTGAGTTTAGCAAGTTCAAACTTTCCTTGTTAATGTAATCTAAAAAGATGTCCAAGTTAGTAGATTCGCCTCATTTCTAAAGTAGTTTCTTTAGAAAACAAACCTAAATTGCCAAACTTTGTACTGTGTGAAATGAGCTAATTCGGTTCTAGGAATCTGTTTACTTTCTCTGAAGTTGCTTGAGTTTAGCAAGTTCAAACTTTCCTTGTTAATGTAATCTAAAAAACATATCCAAGTTAGTAGATTCGCCTCATTTCTAAAGTAGTTTCTTTAGAAAACAAACCTAATTGCCAAACTTTGTACTGTGTGAAATGAGCTAATTCGGTTCTAGGAATCAGTTTACATTCTACGAAGATGGTTGAGTTTAGCAAGATCAAACGTTCCTTGTTAATGTGCTCTAAAAAGATGTCCAAGTTAGTAGATTTGCCTCATTGGTAAAGTAGTTTGTTGAGAAAACAAACATCTTCATTGCCAAACATTGAACTGTGTGAAATAAGCTCATTTAGTTCTAGGAATCAGTTGCTTTCCTACAAAGAAGGTTGAGTGCAGCAAGTTCAAACTTTCCTTGTTAATGTAATCTAAAAAGATGCACAACTTAGTGGATTGGCCACATTTCTAAACACTTTGTTGAGAAAACAAACATCTTCATTATCCAACACTGTACTATGTTAAATAAGGTAGTTCCATTCTAGGAATCACTTGCTTTCCTACGAAGAAGGTTGAGTGCAGAAAGTTCAAACTTTCCTAGTTTGTGTAATCTAACAAGATGTCCAAGTTAGTGGATTCGCCTCATTTCTAAAGTAGTTTCTTTAGAAAAGAAACATCTTCTGTACCGAATACTGTACTGTTTGAAATGAGTTAATTCGCTTCTAGGAATCAGTTTAATTTCTACGAAGATGGTTGAGTGCAGCAAGTTCAAACTTTCCTAGTTTGTGTAATCTAACAAGATTTCCAAGTTACTGGATTCGAGTCATTTCTAAATTAGTTTCTTTAGAAAACAAACATCTTCAGTACCGAACACTGTACTGTATGAAATAAGGTAATTCGGTTCTAGGAATCAGTTTCCTTTCTACGGAGATGGTTGAGTTTAGCAAGTTCAAACTTTCCTTCTTAATGTACTCTAAAAAGATGTCCAAGTTAGTAGATTCGCCTCATTGGTAAAGTACTTTGTTGAGAAAACAAACATCTTCATTGCCGAACATTGTAATGTGTGAAATAAGTTAAGTCGCTTCTAGGAATCAGTTTAATTTCTACGAAGATGGTTGAGTGCAGCAAGTTCAAACTTTCCTTGTTAATGTAATCTAAAAAGATGGCCAAGTTAGTAGATTCGCCTCATTAGTAAAGTAGTTTGTTGAGAAAACAAACATCTTCATTGCCGAACATTGTACTGTGAGAAATAAGCTCATTCGGTTCTAGGAATCAGTTGCTTTCCTATAAAGAAGGTTGAGTGCAGCAAGTTCAAACTTTCCTTGTTAATGTAATCTGAAAAGATGCACAACTTAGTAGATTGGCCTCATTTCTAAAGTAGTTTGTTTAGAAAACAAACATCTTAATTACCGAACACTGTACTATGTGAAATGAGCTAGTTCGATTCTAGGAATCAGTTGCTTTCCTACGAAGAAGGTTGAGTGCAGCAAGTTCAAACTTTCCTAGTTTGTGTAATCTAACAACATGTACAAGTTAGTGGATTCGCCTCATTTCTAAAGTAGTTTCTTTAGAAAAAACATCTTCAGTACCGTACACTGTACTGTGTGAAATAAGTGAATTCGCTTCTAGGAATCAGTTTAATTTCTACGAAGATGGTTGAGTGGAGCAAGTTCAAACTTTCCTTGTTAATGTAATCTAAAAAGATGGCCAAGTTAGTAGATTCGCCTCATTTGTAAAGTAGTTTGTTGAGAAAATTAACATCTTTATTGCAAAGATTGCACTGTGTGAAATAAGCTCATTCGGTTCTAGGAATCAGTTGCTTTCCTACAAAGAAGGTTGAATGCAGCAAGTTCAAACTTTCCTTGTTAATGTAATCTGAAAAGTTGCACAACTTAGTAGATTGCCCTCATTTCTAAAGTACTTTCTTTAGAGAAGAAACATCTTCAGTCCCGAACACTGTACTGTGTGAAATGAGTTAATTTAGTTTCTAGGAATCAGTTTAATTTCTACGAAGATGGTTGAGTGCAGCAAGTTCAAACTTTCCTAGTTTGTGTAATCTAAAAAGATGTACAAGTTAGTGGATTTGCGTCATTTCTGAATTAGTTTCCTTAGAAAACAGACAATTTCAGTACCGAACACTGTACTGTGTGAAATAAGTTAATTCGGTTCTAGAAATCAGTTTCCTTTCTACAAAGATGGTTGAGTTTAGCAAGTTCAAACTTTCCTTCTTAATGTAATCTAAAAAGATGTCCAAGTTAGTAGATTCGCCTCATTTCTAAAGTAGTTTCTTTAGAAAACAAACTTAAATTTCCAAACTTTTGTACTGTGTGAGATGAGCTAATTCGGTTCTAGGAATCAGTTTACATTCCACAAAGATGGTTGAGTTTAGGAAGTTCAAACTTTCCTTGTTAATGTGCTCTAAAAAGATGTCCAAGTTAATAGATTTGCCTCATTGGTAAAGTAGTTTGTTAAAAAAAAATCTTCATTGCGAACATTGTACTGTGTGAAAAAGCTAATTTAGTTCTAGAAATCAGTTGCTTTCCTACAAAGAAGGTTGAGTGCAGCCAGTTCAAACTTTCCTTGTTAATGTAATCTAAAACGGTGCACAACTTAGTAGATTGGCCTCATTTCTAAAGTAGTTTCTTTAGAAAAGAAACATCTTCAGTACCGAACAGTGTACTGTGTGAAATAAGTTAATTCGCTTCTAGGAATCAGTTTAATTCTACGAAGAAGGTTGAGTGCAGCAAATTCAAACTTTCCTTGTTAATGTAATATAAAAAGATGGCCAAGTTAGAAGATTCGCCTCATTTGTAAATTAGTTTGTTGAGAAAACAAACATCTTCATTGCCGAACATTGTACTGTGTGAAATAATCTCATTCGTTTCTAGGAATCAGTTGCTTTCCTACGAAGAAGGTTGAGTGCAGCAAGTTCAAACTTTCCTTGTTTGTGTAATCTAACAAGATGTACAAGTTAGTGGATTCGCCTCATTTCTAAAGTAGTTTCTTTAGAAAAGAAACATCTTCAGTACCGTACACTGTACTGTGTGAAATAAGTGAATTCGCTTCTAGGAATCAGTTTAATTTCTACGAAGATGGTTGAGTGCAGCAAGCTCAAACTTTCCTTGTTAATGTAATCTAAAAAGATGGCCAAGTTAGTAGATTCGCCTCATTTGTAAAGTAGTTTGTTGAGAAAATTAACATCTTTATTCCCGAAGATTGTACTGTGTGAAATAAGCTCATTCGGTTCTAGGAAGCACTTCCTTTCCTACAAAGAAGGTTGAGTGCAGCAAGTTCAAACTTTCCTTGTTAATGTAATCTGAAAAGTTGCACAACTTAGTAGATTGGCCTCATTTCTAAAGTACTTTCTTTAGAAAAGAAACATCTTCAGTACCGAACACTGTACTGTGTGAAATGAGTTAATTCGCTTCTAGGAATCAGTTTAATTTCTACGAAGATGGTTGAGTGCAGCAAGTTCAAACTTTCCTTGTTAATGTAATCTAAAAAGAAGGCCAAGTAAGTAGATTAGCCTCATTTGTAAAGTAGTTTGTTGAAAAAACAAACATCTTCATTGCCAAACATTGTACTGTGTGAAATAAGCTCATTTCGGTTCTAGGAATATGTTGCTTTCCTACAAAGAAGGTTGAGTGCAGCAAGTTCAAACTTTCCTTGTTAATGTAATCAAAAAAAATGCACAACTTAGTAGACTGGCCTCATTTCTAAAGTAGTTTCTTTCGAAAAGAAACATCTTCAGTATCCAACAGTGTACTGTGTGAAATAAGTTAATTCGCTTCTAGGAATCAGTTTAATTTCTACGAAGATGGTTGAGTGCAGAAAGTTCAAACTTTCTTTTTTAATGTAATCTCAAAAGATGGCCAAGTTAGAAGATTCGCCTCATTTGTGAAGTAGTTTGTTGAGAAAACAAACATCTTCATTGCCGAACATTGTACTGTGTGAAAAAAGCTAATTCGGTTGTAGAATTCAGTTGCTTTCCTACAAAGACGGTTGAGTGCAGCAAGTTCAAACTTTCTTTGTTAATGTAATCTAAAAACATGCACAACTTAGTAGATTGGCCTCATTTCCAAAGTAGTTTCTTTAGAAAAGAAACATCTTCTCTACCAAACACTGTACTGTGTGAAATGAGTTAATTCGCTTCTAGGAATCAGTTTAATTTCTCCGAAGATGGTTGAGTGCAGCAAGTTAAAACTTTCCTAGTTTGTGTAATCTAAGAAGATGTACAAGTTAGTGGATTCGCATCATTTCTAAATTAGTTTCTTTAGAAAACAAACATATTCAGTACCAAACACTGTACTGTGTGAAATAAGTTAATTCGGTTCTAGGAATCAGTTTCCTTTCTACGAAGATGGTTGAGTGCAGCAAGTTAAACTTTCCTTGTTAATGTAATCTAAAAAGATGGCCAAGTTAGAAGATTCGCCTCATTTGTAAAGTACTTTGTTGAGAAAACAAATATCTTCATTGCCGGACATTGTACTGTATGAAATAAGCTCATTCGGTTTTAGGAATCAGTTGCTTTCCTACAAAGAAGGTTGAGTGCAGTAAGTTCAAACGTTGGTTGTTATTGTAATCTGAAAAGTTGCACAACTTAGTAGATTGGCCTCATTTCTAAAGTAGTTTGTTTAGTAAACAAACATCTTCATTAACGAACACTATACTATGTGAAATGAGCTAATTCGGTTCTAGGAATCGCTTGCTTTCCTACAAAGAAGGCTGAGTGCAGCAAGTTCAAACTTTCCTAGTTTGTGTAATCTAACAAGATGTACAAGTTAGTGGATTCACGTCATTTCTAAATTAGTTTCTTTAGAAAACAAACATCTTCAGTACGAACACTGTACTGTGTGAAATAAGTTAATTCGGTTCTAGGAATCAGTTTCCTTTCTATGAAGATGGTTGAGTTTAGCAAGTTCAAACTTTCCTTGTTAATGTAATCTAAAAAGATGTCCAAATTAGTAGATTCACCTCATTTCTAAAGTAGTTTCTTTAGAAAACAAACCTAAATTGCCAACCTTTGTACTGTGTGAAATGAGCTAATTCGTTTCTAGGAATCAGTTTACTTTCTACGAAGATGGTTGAGTTTAGCAAGTTCAATCTTTCCTTGTTAATGTGCTCTAAAAAGATGTCAAGTTAATAGATTTGTCTCATTGGTAAAGTAGTAATGTAATCTAAAAAGATGGCCAAGTTAGTAGATTCACCTCATTTGTAAGGTCTTTTGTTGAGAAAATTAACATCTTTATTGCTAACATTGTACTGTGTGAAATAAGCTTATTCGCTTTTAAGAATCAGTTGCTTTCCTACAAAGAAGGTTGAGTGCAGCCAGTTCAAACTTTCCTTGTTAATGTAATCTAAAAGATGCACAACGTAGTAGATTGGCCTCATTTCTAAAGTAGTTTCTTTAGAAAAGAAACATCTTCAGTACCAACACTGTACTGTGTGAAATAAGTTAATTAATTCTAGGAATCACTTTAATTTCTACGAAGAAGATTGAGTGCAGCAAGTTCAAACCTACCTAGTTTGTGTAATCTAACAAGATGTACCAGTTAGTAGATTTGCCTCATTTGTAAAGTAGTTTGTTGAGCAAACAAACATCTTCATTGCGGAATATTGTACTGTGTGAAAAAGTTAATTCGAATCTGGAATTCAGTCGCTTTCCTACAAAGACGGTTGAGTGCAGCAATTTCAAACATTCCTTGTTAATGTAATCTAAAAAGATGCACAACTTAGTGGATTCGCCTCATTTCTAAAGTAATTTCTTTAGAAAAGAAACATCTTCAGTTTAACACTGTACTGTGTGAAATAAGTTAATTCGCTTCCAGGAATCAGTTTAATTTCTATGAAGATGGTTGAGTGCAGCAAGTTAAAACTTTCCTTGTTAATGTAATCTAAAAAGATGCACAACTTAGTAGATTGGCCTCATTTCTAAAGTAGTTCCTTCAGGAAAGAAACATCTTCAATACCGAACACTGTACTGTGTGAAATAAGTGAATTCGCTTCTAGGAATCAGTTTAATTTCTACGAAGATGGTTGAGTGCAGCAAGTTCAATACCGAACACTGTACTGTGTGAAGTAAGTGAATTTGCTTCAAGGAATGAGTTTAATTTCTACGAAGAAGGTTGAGTGCAGCAAGTTAAAACTTTCCTTGTTAATGTAATCTAAAAAGAAGGCCAAGTTAGAAGATTCGCCTCATTTGTAAAGTACTTTGTTGAGGAAACAAACATCTTCATTGCCGAACATTGCACTGTGTGAAATAAGCTCATTCGGTTCTAGGAATCAGTTTCCTTTCTACGAAGATTGTTGAGTTTAACAAGTTCAAACTTTCCTTGTTAATGTAATCTAAAAAGATGTCCAAGTTAGTAGATTTGCCTCATTGCTAACGTAGTTTCTTTGGAAAACAAACCTAAATTGCCAAACTTTGTACTGTGTGAAATTAGTTAATTCGGTTCTAGGAATCAGTTTACTTTCTACGAAATGGTTGAGTTTAGCAAGTTCAAACTTTCCTTGTTAATGTGCCCTAAAAAGATGTCCAAGTTAGTAGATTTGCCTCATTGGTAAAGTAGTTTGTTAAGAAAAAAAAAAATCTTCATTGCCGAACATTGTACTGTGTGAAAAAAGCTAAATTAGTTCTAGAATTCAGTTGCTTTCCTACAAAGAAGGTTGAGTGCAGCCAGTTCAAACTTTCCTTGTTAATGTAATCTAAAAAGATGCACAACGTAGTAGATTGGCCTCATTTCTAAAGTAGTTTCTTTAGAAAAGAAACATCTTCAGAACCGAACAGTGTACTGTGTGAAATAAGTTAATTCGCTTCTAGGAATCAGTTTAATTCTACGAAGAAGGTTGAGTGCAGCAAGTTCAAACTTTCCTTGTTAATGTAATCTAAAAAGATGGCCAAGTTAGAAGATTCGCCTCATTTGTAAATTACTTTGTTGAGAAAACAAACATCTTCATTGCGAACATTGTACTGTGTGAAATAAGCTCATTCGGTTCTAGGAATCAGTTGCTTTCCTACAAAGAAGGTTGAGTGCACCAAGTTCAAACTTTCCTTGTTAGTGTAATCTAAAAAGATGCACAACTTAGTAGACTGGCCTCATTTTTAAAGTAGTTTCTTTACAAAACAAACATCTTCGTTACCAAACACTGTACTATGTGAAGTAAGCTAGTTCCGTTCTAGGAATCACTTGCTTTCCTACGAAGAAGGTTGAGTGCAGCAAGTTCAAAAGTTCCTAGTTTGTATAATCTAACAAGATGTACAAGTTAGTGGATTCGCCTCATTTCTAAAGTAGTTTCATTAGAAAAGAAATATCTTCAGTACCGAACACTGTACTGTGTGAAATAAGTTCAAGCTCATTCAGTTCTAGAATTCAGGTGCTTTCCTACAAAGACCGTTGAATGCAGCAAGTTCAAACTTTCCTTGTTTATGTAATCTAAAAAGATGCACAAATTAGTGGATTCGCCTCATTTGTAAAGTAATTTCTTTAGAAAAGAAACATCTTCAGTACCGAACACTGTACTGTGTGAAATGAATTAATTCGCTTCTAGGAATCAGTTTAATTTCTATGAAGATGGTTAAGTGCAGCAAGTTCAAACTTTCCTTGTTAATGAAATTTGCAAAGATGGCCAAGTTAGTAGATTCACCTCATTTGTAAAGTAGCTTGTTGAGAAAACAAATATCTTCATTGACGAACATTGTACTGTGTTAAAAAAGCTAATTCGTATCTAGAATTCAGTTGCTTTCCCAGAAAGACGGTTGAGTGCAGCAAGTTCAAATATTCCTTGTTAATGTATTCTAAAAAGATCCACAACTTAGTGGATTCGCCTCATTTCTAAAGTAATTTCTTGAGAAAAGAAACATCTTCAGTACCGAACACTGTAAAGTGTGAAATACGTTAATTCGCTTCTAGGAATCAGTTTAATTTCTACGAAGATGGTTGAGGGCAGCAAGTTCAAACTTTCCTTGTTAATGTAATCTGTAAAGATGGCCAAGTTAGTAGATTCCCCTCATTATAAAAGTAGTTTGTTGAGAAAACAAACATCTTCATTGCCGAACATTGTACTGTGAGAAATAAGCTCATTCGGTTCTAGGAATCAGTTGCTTTCCTACAAAGAAGGTTGAGTGCAGCAAGTTGAAACTTTCCTTGTTAATGTAATCTGAAAAGATGCACAACTTAGTAGATTGGCCTCATTTCTAAAGTAGTTTGTTTAGAAAACAAACATCTTCATTACCGAACACTCTACTATGTGAAATGAGCTAGTTCGATTCTAGGAATCAGTTGCTTTCCTACGAAGAAGGTTGAGTGCGTAGAAACCTACCTAGTTTGTGTAATCTAACAAGATGTACCAGTTAGTAGATTTGCCTCATTTGTAAAGTAGTTTGTTGAGCAAACAAACATCTTCATTGCGGAATATTGTACTGTGTGAAAAAAGTTAATTCAAATCTGGAATTCAGACGCTTTCCTATAAAGACGGTTGAGTGCAGCAAGTTCAAACATTCTTTGTTAATGTAATCTAAAAAGATGCACAACGTAGTGGATTCGCCTCATTTCTAAAGTAATTTCTTTAGAAAAGAAACATCTTCAGTACCGAACACTGTACTGTATGAAATAAGTTAATTCGCTTCCAGGAATCAGTTTAATTTCTACGAAGATGGTTGAGTGCAGCAAGTTCATACTTTCGTTGTTAATGTAATCAGCAAAGATGGCCAAGTTAGTAGATTCACCTCATTTGTAAAGTAGTTTGTTAAGAAAACAAACATCTTCATTGCAGAACAATTGTACTGTGTGAAAAAAGCTAATTTGGATCTAAAATTTTGTTGCTTTCTTACAAAGACGGTTGAGTGCAGCAAGTTCAAACATTCCTTGTTAATGTATTCTAAAAAGCTGCACAACTTAGGGGATTAGCCTCATTTCTAAAGTAATTTCTTTAGAAAAGAATCATCTTCAGTACCGAACACTGTAATGTGTGAAATAAGGTAATTCGGTTCTAGGAATCAATTTAATTTCTACGAAGATGGTTGCGTGCAGCAAGTTCAAACTTTCCTTGTTAATGTAATCTAAAAAGATAGCCAAGTTAGCAGAGTCACCTCATATGTAAAGTATTTTGTTGAGAAAATTAACATCTTTATTGCGAACATTGTACTGCGTGAAATAAGCTCATTCGGTTCTAGGATTCAGTTGCTTTCCTACAAAGAAGGTTGAGTGCAGCAAGTTCAAACTTTCCTTGTTAATGTAATCTAAAAAGATGCACAACTTAGTAGATTGGACTCATTTCTAAAGTAGTTTGTATAGAAAAGAAACATCTTCAGTACCGAACACTGTACAGTGTGAAATAAGTAATTCTCTTCTAGGAATCAGTTTCCTTTCTACGAAGATGGTTGAGTGCAGCAAGTTCAAACTTTCCTAGTTTGTGTAATCTAACAAGATGTACAAGTTAGTGCATTCACCTCATTTCTAAAGTAGTTTCTTTAGAAAAGAAACATCTTTAGTACCGAAGACTGTTGGTGTGAAATAAGGTAATTCGGTTCTGGGAATCAGTTGCTTTCCTACAAAGAAGGTTGAGTGCAGCAAGTTCAAACTTTCCTGGTAAAGTAACCTAAAAAGATGCACAACTTAGGAGATTCGCCTCATTTCTAAAGTAGTTTGTTTAGAAAACAAACATCTTCATTACCGAACACTGTACTATGTGAAATAAGCTAGTTCCGTTCTAGGAATCACTTGGTTTCCTACGAAGAAAGTTGAGTGCAGCAAGTTCAAACTTTCCTAGTTTGTGTAATCTAACAAGATGTACAAGTTAGTGCATTCACCTCATTTCTAAAGTAGTTTCTCTAGCAAAGAAACATCTTCAATACGAAACTGTTCTGTGTGAAATAAGGTAATTCGGTTCTAGGAATCAGTTTAATTTCTACGAAGATGGTTGAGTGCAGCAAGTTCAAACTTTCCTTCTTAATGTAATCTAAAAAGATGCACAACGTAGTAGATTGGCCTCATTTCTAAAGTAGTTTGTTTGCAAAACAAACATCTTCATTACCGAACACTATACTATGTGACATGAGCTAGTTCGGTTCTAGGAATCACTTGCTTTCCTACGAAGAAGGTTGAGTGCAGCAGGTTCAAACTTTCTTCGTTTGTGTAATCTAACAAGATGTACCAGTTAGTAGATTTGCCTCATTTGTAAAGTGGTTTGTTGAGCAAACAAACATCTTCATTGCGGAATATTGTACTGTGTGAAAAAAGTTAATTCGAATCTTGAATTCAGTCACTTTCCTACAAAGACGGTTGAGTGCAGCAATCTCAAACATTCCTTGTTAATGTAAGTTAAAAAGATGGCCAAGTTAGCAGATTAACCTCATTTGTAAAGTAGTTAGGTGAGAAAATTAACATCTTTATTGCCGAACATTGTACTGTGTGAAATAAGCTCATTCAGTTCTAGGAATCACTTGCTTTCCTAAAAAGAAGGTGGAGTGCAGCAAGTTCAAACTTTCCTTGTTAATGTAATCTAAAAAGATGTCCAAGTTAGTAGATTTGACTCATTTGTACGGTAGTTTGTTCAGAAAATAAACATCTTCATTGCGGAATATTGTACTGTGTGAAAAAAGTTTATTCGAATCTAGAAATCATTCGCTTCCCTACAAAGACGGTTGACTGCAGCAATTTCAAACATTCCTTGTTAATATAATCTAAAAAGATGCACAACTTAGTGCATTCGCCTCATTTCTAAAGTAATTTCTTTAGAAAAGAAACATCTTCATTACGAACACTGTACTGTGTGAAATAAGTTAATTCGCTTCCAGGCATCAGTTTAATTTCTACGAAGATGGTTGAGTGCAGCAAGTTCATACTTTCCTTCTTAATGTAATCAGCAAAGATGGCCAAGTTAGTAGATTCACCTCATTTGTAAAGTAGTTTGTTAAGAAAACAAACATCTTCATTGCGGAACAAATGTACTGTGTGAAAAAAACTAATTCGGATCTAAAATATTGTTGCTTTCCTACAAAGACGGTGGAGTGCAGCAAGTTCAAACATTCCTTGTTAATGTATTCTAAAAAGGTGCACAACTTAGGGGATTAGCCTCATTTCTAATGTAATTTCTTTAGAAAAGAAACATCTTCAGTACCGAACACTGTACTGTGTGAAATAAGGTAATTCGGTTCTAGGAATCAGTTTAATTTCTACAAAGATGGTTGAGTGCAGCAAGACCAAACTTTCCTTGTTAATATAATCTAAAAAGACGGCCAAGTTAGCAGAGTCACCTCATTTGTAAAGTATTTTGTTGAGAAAATTAACATCTTTATTGCCGAACATTGTACTGCGTGAAATAAGGTCATTCGGTTTTAGGAATCTCTTCCTTTCCTACAAAGAAGGTTGAGTGCAGCAAGTTCAAACTTTCCTTGTTAATGTAATCTAAGAAGATGCACAACTTAGTAGATTGGCCTCATTTCTAAAGCAATTCTTTAGAAAAGAAACATCTTCAGTACAGAACACTGTACAGTGTGAAATAAGTTAATTCGTTTCAAGGAATGAGTTTAATTTCTACGAAGAAGGTTGAGTGCAGCAAGTTAAAGCTTTCCTTGTTAATGTAATCTAAAAAGATGCACAACTTAGTAGATTGGCCTCATTTCTAAAGTAGTTCCTTCAGAAAAGAAACATCTTCAATACCGCACACTGTACTGTGTGAAGTAAGTGAATTCGCTTCAAGGAATGAGTTTAATTTCTACGAAGAAGGTTGAGTGCAGCAAGTTAAAACTTTCCTAATTTGTGGAATCTAACAAGATGTACAAGTTAGTGGTTTCGCGTCATTTCTAAATTAGTTTCTTTAGAAAACAAACATCTTCAGTACCGAACACTGTACTGTGTGAAATAAGTAAATTCGGTTCTAGGAATCAGTTTCCTTTCTACGAAGATGGTTGAGTTTACCAAGTTCAAACTTTCCTTGTTAATTTAATCTAAAAAGATGTCCATGTTAGTAGATTCGCCTCATTTCTAAAGTAGTTTCTTTAGAAAACAAACATAAATTGCCAATCTTTGAACTGTGTGAAATGAGCTAATTCGGTTCTAAGAATTAGTTTACTTTCTACGAAGATGGTTGAGTTTAGCAAGTTAAAACTTTCCTTGTTAATGTGCTTAAAAAGATGTCCAAGTTATTAGATTTGCCTCATTGGTAAAGTAGTTTGTTGAGAAAACAAACATCTTCATTGCCGAACATTGTACTGTGTGAAAAAAGCTAATTTAGTTCTAGAATTCAGTTGCTTTACCACGAAGAAGGTTGAGTATAGCCAGTTCAAACTTTCCTTGTTAATGTAATCTAAAAAGATGCACAACGTAGTAGATTGGCCTCATTTCTAAAGTAGTTTCTTTAGAAAAGAAACATCTTCAGTACCGAACACTGTACTGTGTGAAATAAGTGAATTCGCTTCTAGGAATCAGTTTAATTTCTACGAAGATGGTTGAGTGCAGCAAGTTCAAACTTTCCTAGTTTGTGAAATCTAAGAAGATATACAAGTTAGTGCATTCGCCTCATTTAAAGTAGTTTCTTTAGAAAAGAAACATCTTCAGTACTGAACACTGTTAGGTGTGAAATAAGGTAATTCGGTTCTCGGAATCAGTTGCTTTCCTACAAAGAAGGTTGAGTGCAGCAAGTTCAAACTTTCCTGGTTAAAGTAACCTAAAAAGATGCACAACATAGTAGATTCGCCTCATTTCTAAAGTAGTTTGTTTAGAAAAGAAACATCTTCTTTACCGAACACTGTACTATGTGAAATAAGCTAGTTCCGTTCTAGGAATCACTTGGTTTCCTACGAAGAAGGTTGAGTGCAGCAAGATCAAACTTTCCTAGTTTGTGTAATCTAACAAGATGTACAAGGTAGTGCATTCGCCTCATTTCTAAAGTTGTTTCTCTAGAAAAGAAACATCTTCAGTACCGAAAACTGTAATGTGTGAAATAAGGTAATTCGGTTCCAGGAATCAGTTTAATTTCTATGAAGATGGTTGAGTGCAGCAAGTTCAAACTTTCCTTGTTAATGTAATCTAAAAAGATGGCCAAGTTACCAGAGTCACCTCATTTGTAAAGTATTTTGTTGAGAAAATTAACATCTTTATTGCCAAACATTGTACGGCGTGAAATAAGCTCATTCGGTTTCAGGAATCTCTTGCTTTCCTACAAAGAAGGTTGAGTGCAGCAAGTTCAAAATTTCCTTGTTAATGTAATCTAAAAAGATGCACAACTTAGTAGATTGGCCTCATTTCTAGAGTAGTTCCTTCAGAAAAGAAACTTCTTCTGTACCGAACACTGTACTGTGTGAAATAAGTGAATTCGCTTCAAGGAATGAGTTTAATTTCTACGAAGAAGGTTGAGTGCAGCAACTTAAAACTTTCCTTGTTAATGTAATCTAAAAAGATGGCCAAGTTAGAAGATTCGCCTCATTTGTAAAGTACTTTGTTGAGGAAACAAACATCTTCATTGCCGAACATTGCACTGTGTGAAATAAGCTCATTCGGTTATAGGAATCACTTGCTTTCCTACAAAGAAGGTTGAGTGCAGCAAGTTAAAACTTTCCTTGTTAATGTAATCTAAAAAGATGCACAACTTATTAGATTGGCTTCATTTCTAAAGTAGTTCCTTCAGAAAAGAAACATCTTCAGTACCGAACACTGTACAGTGTGAAATAAGTGAATTCGGTTCTAGGAATCAGTTTCCTTTCTACGAAGATTGTTGAGTTTAGCAAGTTCAAACTTTCCTTGTTAATGTAATCTAAAAAGATGTCCACGTTAGTAGATTCGCCTCATTTCTAACATAGTATCTTTGGAAAACAAACCTAAATGGCCAAACTTTGTACTGTGTGAAATTAGCTAATTCGGTTCTAGGAATCAGTTTACTTTTCTACGAAGATGGTTGAGTTTAGCAAGTTCAAACTTTCCTTGTTAATGTGCTCTAAAAAGATGTCCAAGTTAGTAGATTTGCCTCATTTTTAAAGTAGTTTGTTGAGAGAAAACAAACATCTCATTGGTTTAACATTGTACTGTGTGAAAAAAGCTAATTCGGTTCTAGAATTCAGTTGCTTTCCTACAAAGAAGGTTGAGTGCAGGCAGTTCAAACTTTCCTTGTTAATGTAATCTAAAAAGATGCACAACGTAGTAGATTGGCCTCATTTCTAAAGTAGTTTCTTTAGAAAAGAAACATCTTCAGTACCGAACACTGTACTGTGTGAAATAAGTTAATTCGCTTCTAGGAATCAGTTTAATTTCTCTGAAGAAGGTTGAGTGCAGCAAGTTCAAACTTTCCTAGTTTGTGTAATCTAACAAGATGTACAAGTTAGTGGATTCGCCTCATTTGTAAAGTAGTTTATTTAGAAAAGAAACATCTTCAGTACCGAACACTGTACTGTGTGAAATAAGTGAATTCGCTTCTAGGAATCAGTTTAATTTCTACGAAGATGGTTGAGTGCAGCAACTTCTAACTTTCCTTGTTAATGTAATCTAAAAAGATGGCCAAGTTTGTAGATTCGCCTCATTTGTAAAGTATTTTGTTGAGAAAACAAACATCTTCATTGCCAAACATTGTACGGTGTGAAATAAGCTCATTCGGTTCTAGGAATCAGTTGCTTTCCTACAAAGAAGGTTGAGTGCATCAAGTTCAAACTTTCCTTGTTAATGTAATCTGAAAAGTTGCACAACTTAGTAGATTGGCCTCATTTCTAAAGTAGTTTGTTTAAAAAACAAACATCTTCATTACCGAACACTATACTATGTGAAATGAGCTAGTTCAGTTCTAGGAATCACTTGCTTTCCTACGAAGAAGTATGAGTGCAGCAAGTTCAAACTTTCCTCGTTTGTGTAATCTAACAAGATGTACAAGTTAGTGTATTTGCGTCTTTTCTAAAGTGGTTTCTTTAGAAAACAAACATCTTCAGTACTGAACACTGTACTGCGTGAAATAAGTTAATTCGGTTCTAGGAATCATTTCCTTTCTACGAAGATGGTTGAATGCAGCAAGTTCAAACGTTCCTTGTTAATGTAATCTAAAAAAAAATGGCCAAGTTAGCAGAGTGGCCTCATTTGTAAAATAGTTTGTTGAGAAAACAAACATCTTCATCACCGAACATTGTACTGTGTGAAATAAGCTCATTCGGTTCTAGGAATCACTTGCTTTCCTACAAAGAAGGTTGAGTGCAGCAAGTTCAAACTTTCCTTGTTAATGTAATCTAAAAAGATGCACAACTTAGTAGATTGGCCTCATTTCTAAAGTAGTTTCTTTAGAAAAGAAACATCTTCAGTACCGAACACTGTACTGTGTGAAATAAGTTAATTGGCTTCTACTAATCAGTTTAATTTCTACGAAGGTGGTTGACTGCAGCAAGTTCAAACTTTCCTAGTTTGTGTAATCTAACAAGATGTACAAGTTAGTAGATTTGTGTCATTTCTAAATTAGTTTCTTTACAAAACAAAGATCTTCAGTACCGAACACTGTACTGTGTGAAATAAGTTAATTCGGTTCTAGGAATCAGTTTCCTTTCTACGAAGATGGTTGAGTTTAGCAAGTTCAAACTTTCCTTGTTAATGTAATCTAAAAAGATGTCCAAGTTAGTAGATTTGCCTCATTTCTAAAGTACTTTCTTTAGAAAACAAACCTAATTGCCAAACTTTGTACTGTGTGAAATGAGCTAATTCGGTTCTAGGAATCAGTTTACTTTCTACGAAGGGGTTGAGTTTAGCAAGTTCAAACTTTCCTTGTTAATGTGCTCTAAAAAGATGTCCAAGTTAGTAGATTTGCCTCATTGGTAAAGTAGTTTGTTGAGAAAACAAACATCTTCATTGGCAAACATTGTACTGTGTGAAAAAGCTAATTTAGTTCTAGAATTCAGTTGCTTTCCTACAAAGAAGGTGGAGTGCAGCCAGTTCAAACTTTCCTTGTTAATGTAATCTAAAAAGATGCAAAACTTAGTAGATTGGCCTCATTTCTAAAGTAGTTTGTTTACAAAACAAACATCTTCATTACAGAACACTATACTATGTGACATGAGCTAGTTCGGTTCTAGGAATCACTTGCTTTCCTACAAAGAAGGTTGAGTGCAGCAGGTTCAAACTTTCCTCGTATGTGTCATCTAACATGATGTACCAGTTAGTAGATTTGCCTCATTTGTAAAGTGGTTTGTTGAGCAAACAAACTTCTTCATTGCGGAATATTGTACTGTGTGAAAAAAGTTAATTCGAATCTTGAATTCAGTCACTTTCCTACAAAGACGGTTGAGTGCAGCAATTTCAAACATTCCTTGTTAATGTAATCTAAAAAGATGCACAACTTAGTGGATTAGCCTCATTTCTAAAGTAATTTCTTTAGAAAAAAACATCTTCAGTACCGAACACTGTACTGTGTGAAATAAGTTAATTAAGCTTCCAGGAATCAGTTTATTTCTACGAAGATGGTTGAGTGCAGCAAGTTCATACTTTCCTTGTTAATGTAATCAGCAAAGATGGCCAAGTTAGTAGATTCACCTCATTTGTAAAGTAGTTTGTTAAGAAAACAAACATCTTCATTGCGGAACAAATGTACTGTGTGAAAAAGCTAATTCGGATCTGAAATTTTGTTGCTTTCCTACAAAGACGGTGGAGTGCAGCAAGTTCAAACATTCCTTGTTAATGTAATCTAAAAAATGGCCAAGTTAGTAGATTCACCTCATTTGTAAAGTAGTTTCTTTAGAAAAGAAACACCTTCAGTACCGAACACTGTACTGTGTGAAATAAGATAGTTCCGTTCTAGGAATCAGTTTAATTTCTAAGAAGAAGGTTGAGTGCAGCAAGTTCAAACTTTCTTAGTTTGTGTAATCTAACAAGATGTACAAGTTAGTGGATTCGCCTCATTTCTAAAGTAGTTTCTTTAGAAAAGAAACATCTTCAGTACCGAACACTGTACGGTGTGAAATAAGTTAATTCGCTTCTAGGAATCAGTTTAATTTCTACGAAGATGGTTGAGTGCAGCAAGTTCAAACTTTCCTTGTTAATGTAATCTAAAAAGATGGCCAAATTAGAAGATTCGCCTCATTTGTAAAGTACTTTGTTGAGAAAACAAACATCTTCATTGCCGAACATTGTACTGTGTGAAATAAGCTCATTCAGTTCTAGGAATCAGTTGCTTTCCTACAAAGAAGGTTGAGTGCAGCAAGTTCAAACTTTCCTTGTTAATGTAATCTAAAAAATTGCACAACTTAGTAGATTGGCCTCATTTTTAAGGTAGTTTGTTTAGAAAACAAACATCTTCATTACCGAGCACTGTACTATGTGAAATAAGCTAGTTCCGTTCTAGGAATCACTTGCATTCCTATGAAGAAGGTTGAGTGCAGCAAGATCAAACTTTCCTAGTTTGTGTAATCTAACAAGATGTACAAGTTAGTGGATTCGCCTCATTTCTAAAGTAGTTTCTTTAGAAAAGAAACATCTTCATTACCGAACACTGTACTGTGTGGAATAAGTGAATTCAGTTCTAGGAATCAGTTTAATTTCTACGAAGATGGTTGAGTGCAGCAAGTTCAAACTTTCCTTGTTAATGTAATCTAAAAATATGGCCAAGTTAGTAGATTCGCCTCATTTTTAAAGTAGTTTGTTGAGAAAATTAACATCTTTATTGCGAGCATTGTACTGTGTGAAATAAGCTCATTCGGTTCTAGGAATCACTTGCTTTCCTAAAAAGAAGGTTGAGTGCACCAAGTTCAAACTTTCCTTGTTAATGTAAGCTGAAAAGTTGCACAACTTAGTAGATTGGCCTCATTTCTAAAGTAGTTTTCTTTAGAAAAGAAACCTCTTCATTACCGAACACTGCAGTGTGTGAAATAAGTTAATTCGGCTTCTAGGAATCAGTTGAATTTCTAAGAAGATGGTTGAGTGCAGCAAGTTCAAACTTTCCTAGTTTCTGTAATCTAACAAGATGTACAAGTTAGTGGATTCGCGTCATTTCTAAATTAGTTTCTTTAGAAAACAAGCATCTTCTGTACCAAACACTGTACTGTGTGAAATAAGTTAATTTGGTTCTAGGAATCAGTTTCCTTTCTACGAAGATGGTTTAGTTCAGCAAGTTCAAACTTTCCTTGTTAATGTAATCTAAAAAGATGTCCAAGTTAGTAGATTCGCCTCATTTCTAAAGTAGTTTCTTGAGAAAACAAACCTAAATTGCCAAACTTTGTACTGTGTGAAATGAGCTAATTCGGTTCTAGGAAACAGTTTACTTTCTACGAAGATGGTTGAGTTTAGCACGTTCAACCTTTGTTTGTTAATGTGCTCTAAAAAGATGTCCAAGTTAGTAGATTTGCCTCATTGGTAAAGTAGTTTGTTGAGAAAACAAACATCTTCATTGCCAAACATTGTACTGTGTGAAAAAAGCTAATTTAGTTCTAGAATTCATTTGCTTTCCTACAAAGAAGGTTGAGTGCAGCCAGTTCAAACTTTCCTTGTTAATGTAATCTAAAAAGATGCACAAATTAGTAGATTGGCCTCATTTCTAAAGTAGTTTGTTTACAAAACAAACATCTTCATTGCCGAACACTATACTATGTGAAATGAGCTAGTTCGGTTCTAGGAATCACTTACTTTCCTAGGAAGAAGGTTGAGTGCAGCAAGTTCAAACTTTCCTCGTTTGTGT
The DNA here is from genome assembly GCA_036365145.1 of Orientallactaga sibirica. Taxonomy (NCBI): domain Eukaryota; kingdom Metazoa; phylum Chordata; class Mammalia; order Rodentia; family Dipodidae; genus Orientallactaga; species Orientallactaga sibirica. The sequence continues at coordinate 457,114 of JAEOAD010000795.1, forward strand.
AATCTAACAAGCTGTACAAGTTAGTGGATTCGTGTCATTTCTAAAGTGGTTTTTTAGAAAACAAACATCTTCAGTAATGAGCACTGTACTGTGTGAAATAAGTTAATTCGCTTCTAGGAATCAGTTTAATTTCCACGAAGATGGTTGAGTGCAGCAAGTTAAAACTTTCCTTGTTAATGTAATCTAAAAAGATGGCCAAGGTAGTATTTCGCCTCATTAGTAAAGTATTTTGTTGACAAAACAAACATCTTCATTGCCAAACATTGTACTGCGTGAAATAAGCTCATTCGGATCTAGGAATCATTTGCTTTCCTACAAAGAAGGTTGAGTGCAGCAAGTTCAAACTTTCCTTGTTAATGTAATCTGAAAAGTTGCACAACTTAGTAGATTGGCCTCATTTCTAAAGTAGTTTGTTTACAAAACAAACATCTTCATTACCGAACACTATACTATGTGAAATGAGGTAGTTCGGTTCTAGGAATCACTTGCTTTCCTACGAAGAAGGTTGAGTGCAGCAAGTTCAAACTTTCCTTGTTAATGTAATCTAAAAAGATGGCCAAGTTAGAAGATTATCCTCATTTGTGAAGTACTTTGTTGAGAAAACAAACAACTTCATTGCCGAACATTGGAATGTGTGAAATAAGCTCATTCGGTTCTAGGAATCAGTTGCTTTCGTACAAAGAAGGTTGAGTGCATCAAGTTCAAACTTTCATTGTTAATGTAATCTGAAAAGATGCACAACTTAGTAGATTGGCCTCATTTCTAAAGTAGTTTGTTTAGAAAACAAACATCTTCATTACCGAACACTGTACTATGTGAAATAAGCTAGTTCCGTTCTAGGAATCACTTGCTTTCCTATGAAGAAGGTTGAGTGCAGCAAGTTCAAACTTTCCTAGTTTGTGTAATCTAACAAGATGTACAAGTTAGTGGATTCGCCTCATTTCTAAAGTAGTTTCTTTAGAAAAGAAACATCTTCAGTACCGAACACTGTACTGTGTGAAATACGTGAATTCGCTTCTAGGAATCAGTTTAATTTCTACGAAGATGGTTGAGTTTAGCAAGTTCAAACTTTCCTTGTTAATGTAATCTAAAAAGATGGCCAAGTTAGTATTTCGCCTCATTTGTAAAGTATTTTGTTGAGAAAACAAACATCTTCATTGCCAAGCATTGTACTGTGTGAAATAAGCTCATTCGGATCTAGGAATCCTTTGCTTTCCTACAAAGGTTGAGTGCAGCAAGTTCAAACTTTCCTTGTGAATGTAATCTGAAAAGTTGCACAACTTAGTAGATTGGCCTCATTTCGAAAGTAGTTTGTTTACAAAACAAACATCTTCATTACCGAACACTATACTATGTGAAATGAGGTAGTTCGGTTCTAGGAATCACTTGCTTTCCTACGAAGAAGGTTGAGTGCAGTAAGTTCAAACTCTCCTTGTTAATGTAATCTAAAAAGATGGCCAAGTTAGAAGATTCCCCTCATTTCTAAAGTATTTTCTTGAGAAAACAAACATCTTCATTTCGAACAATGGACTGTGTGAAATAAGCTCATTCGGTTTTAGGAATCAGTTTCTTTCCTACAAAGAAGGTTGCGTGCAGCAAGTTCAAACTTTCCTTGTTAATGTAATCTGAAAAGATGCACAAATTAGTAGATTGGCCTTATTTCTAAAGTAGTTTGTTTAGAAAACAAACATCTTCATTAAGAACACTGTACTATGTGAAATAAGCTAGTTCCGTTGTAGGAATCACTTGCTTTCCTACGAAGAAGGTTGAGTGCAGCAAGGTCAAACTTTCCTAGTTTGTGTTATCTAACAAGATGTACAAGTTTATGGATTCGCCTCATTTCTAAAGTAGTTTCTTTACAAAAGAAACATCTTCAGTACCGAACACTATACTGTGTGAAATAAGTGAATTGGCTTCTAGGAATCAGTTTAATTTCTACGAAGATGGTTGAGTGGAGCAAGTTCAAACTTTCCTTGTTAATGTAATCTAAAACGATGGCCAAGTCAGTAGATTCACCTCATTTGTAAAGTAGTTTGTTGAGAAAACAAACATCTTCATTACCAAACAGTGTACTGTGTGAAATAAGCTCATTCGGTTCTGGGAATCAGTTGCTTTCCTATAAAGAAGGTTGAGTGCAGCAAGTTCAAACTTTCCTTGTTAATGTAATCTGAGAAGATGCACAACTTAGTGGATTCGCCTCATTTCTAAAGTAGTTTCTTTAGAAAACAAACATCTTCATTACCGAACACTATACTATGTGAAATGAGCTAGTTCGGTTCTAGGAATCACTTGCTTTCCTACGAAGAAGGTTGAGTGCAGCAAGTTCAAACTTTCCTCGTTTGTGTAATCTAACAAGATGTACAAGTTAGTCGATTCACGTCGTTTCTAAAGTGGTTTCTTTAGAAAACAAACATCTTCAGTACTGAACACTGTACTGTGTGAAATAAGTTAATTCGGTTCTAGGAATCAGTTTCCTTTTTACGAAGATGGTTGAGTGCAGCAAGGTCATACGTTCCTTGTTAATGTAATCTAAAAAGATGGCCAATTTAGCAGAGTCACCTCATTTGTAAAATAGTTTGTTGAGAAAATTAACATCTTTATAGCCGAACATTGTACTGTGTGAAATAAGCTCATTCGGTTCTAGGAATCACGTGCTTTCCTACAAAGAAGGTTGAGTACAGCAAGTTCAAACTTACCTTGTTAATGTAATCTAAAAAGATGCACAACATAGTAGATTGGCCTCATTTCTAAAGTAGTTTCTTTAGAAAAGAAACATCTTCAGTACCGAACACTGTACTGTGTGAAATAAGTTAATTCGCTTCTAGGAATCAGTTTAATTTCTACGAAGAAGGTTGAGTGCAGCAAGTTCAAACTTTCCTTGTTAATGTAATCTAAGAGATAGCCAAGTTAGAAGATTCGCCTCATTTGTAATGTACTTTGTTGAGGAAACAAACATCTTCATTGCCGAACATTGTACTGTGTGAAATAAGCTCATTCGGTTCTAGGAATCAGTTGCTTTCCTACAGAGAAGGTTGAGTGCAGCAAGTTAAAACTTTCCTTGTTAATGTAATCTAAAAAGATGGCCAAGTTAGAAGATTCGCCTCATTTGTAAAGTACTTTGTTGAGAAAACAAACATCTTCATTGCCGAACATTGTACTGTGTGAAATAAGCTCATTCGGTTCTAGGAATCAGTTGCTTTCCTACAAAGAAGGTTGAGTGCAGCAAGTTCAAACTTTCCATGTTAATATAATCTGAAAAGATGCACAACTTAGTAGATTGCCCTCATTTCTAAAGTAGTTTGTTTAGAAAACAAACATCTTCATTACCGAAAACTGTAGTATGTGAAATGAGCTAGTTCGTTTCTCGGAATCACTTGCTTTCCTACAAAGAAGGTTGAGTGCAGCAAGTTCAAACTTTCCTCGTTTGTGTAATCCAACAAGATGTACAAGTTAGTGGATTCGCCTCATTTCTAAAGTAGTTTCTTTAGTAAGGAAACATCTTCAGTACCGAACACTGTACTGTGTGAAATAAGTGAATTCGCTTGTAGGAATCAGTTTAATTTCTACGAAGAAGGTTGAGTGCAGCAAGTTCAAACTTTCCTTGTTAATGTAATCTAAAAAGATGGCCAAGTTAGTTGATTCGCCTCATTTTTAAAGTAGTTTGTTGAGAAAATTAACATCTTTATTGGTTTAACATTGTACTGTGTGAAATAAGCTCATTCGGTTCTAGGAATCACTTGCTTTCCAAAAAAGAAGGTTGACTGCAGCAAGTTCAAACTTTCCTTGTTAATGTAATCTGAAAAGTTGCACAACTTAGTAGATTGGCCTCATTTCTAAAGTAGTTTCTTTAGAAAAGAAACATCTTCAGTACCGAACACTGTAGTGTTTGAAATGAGTTAATTCGCTTCTAGGAATCAGTTTAATTTCTAAGAAGATGGTTGAGTGCAGCAAGTTCAAACTTTCCTAGTTTGTGTAATCTAACAAGATGTACAAGTTAGTGCATTCGCGTCATTTCTAAATTAGTTTCTTTAGAAAACAAGCATCTTCAGTACCCAACACTGTACTGTGTGAAATAAGGTAATTCGGTTCTAGGAATCAGTTTCCTTTCTACGAAGATGGTTTAGTTCAGCAAGTTCAAACTTTCCTTGTTAATGTGCTTTATAAAGATGTCCAAGTTAGTAGATTTGCCTCATTGGTAAAGTAGTTTGTTGAGAAAACAAACATCTTCATTGAAAACAAACATTGTACTGTGTGAAAAAGCCAATTTAGTTCTAGAATTCATTTGCTTTACTACAAAGAAGGTTGAGTGCAGCCAGTTCAAACTTTCCTTGTTAATGTAAGATGCACAAATTAGTAGATTGGCCTCATTTCTAAAGTAGTTTGTTTACAAAACAAACATCTTCATTGCCGAACACTATACTATGTAAAATGAGCTAGTTCGGTTCTAGGAATCACTTACTTTCCTAGGAAGAAGGTTGAGTGCAGCAAGTTCAAACTTTCCTCGTTTGTGTAATCTAGCAAGCTGTACAAGTTAGTGGATTAGTGTAGTTTCTAAAGTGGTTTCTTTAGAAAACAAACATCTTCAGTACTGAGCACTGTACTGTGTGAAATAAGTTAATTCGGTTCTAGGAATCAGTTTCCTTTCTACGAAGATGGTTGAGTTTAGCAAGTTCAAACTTTCCTTGTTAATGTAATCTAAAAAGAAGGTCAAGTTAGTAGATTCGCCTCATTTCTAATGTAGTTTCTTTAGAAAACAAACCTAAATTGAAAATCTTTGTACTGTGTGAAATGAGCTAATTTGGTTCTAGGAATCAGTTTAATTTCTACGAAGATGGTTGAGTTTAGCAAGTTCAAACTTTCCTTGTTAATGTGCTCTAAAAAGATGTCCAAGTTAGTAGATTTGCCTAATTGGTAATGTAGTTTGTTGAGAAAACAAACATCTTCATTGCCAAACATTGTACTTTGTAAAAAAAGCTAATTTAGTTCTAGAATTCAGTTGCTTTCCTACAAAGAAGGTTGAGTGCAGCCAGTTCAAACTTTCCTTGTTAATGTAATCTAAAAAGATGCACAACTTAGTAGATTGGCCTCATTTCTAAAGTAGTTACTTTAGAAAAGAAACATCTTCAGTACCGAACACTGTACTGTGTCAAATAAGTTAATTCGCTTCTAGGAATCAGTTTAATTTCTATGAAGAAGTTTGAGTGCAGCAAGTTCAAACTTTCCTTGTTAATGTAATCTAAAGAGATGGCCAAGTTAAAAGATTCGCCTCATTTGTAAAGTACTTTGTTGAGGAAACAAACATCTTCAATACCGAACATTGTACTGTGTGAAATAAGCTCATTCGGTTCTAGGAATCAGTTGCTTTCCTACAAAGAAGGTTGAGTGCCGCAAGTTCAAACTTTCCTTGTTAATGTAATGTAAAAAGATGCACAACTTAGTAGATTGGCTTCATTTCTAAAGTAGTTTGTTTAGAAAACAAACATCTTCATTAGTGAACACTGGACTATGTGAAATAAGCTAGTTCCGTTCTAGGAATCACTTGCTTTCCTAGGAAGAAGGTTGAGTGCAGCAAGTTCAAGCTTTCCTAGTTTGTGTAATCTAACAAGATGTACAAGTTAGTGGATTAGCCTCATTTCTAAAGTAGTTTCTTTAGAAAAGAAACATCTTCAGTACCGAACACTGTACTGTGTGAAATAAGTGAAATTCACTTCTAGGAATCAGTTTAATTTCTACAAAGATGGTTGAGTGCAGCAAGTTCAAACTTTCCTTGTTAATGTAATCTAAACAGATGGCCAAGTTAGTAGATTCACCTCATTTTGTAAAGTAGTTTGGTGAGAAAACAAACATCTTCATTAGAAACATTGTACTGTGTGAAATAAGCTCATTCAGTATTAGGAATCAGTTGCTTTCCTATAAAGAAGGTTGAGTGCAGCAAGTTCAAACTTTCATTGCTAATGTAATCTGAAAAGATGCACAAGTTAGTAGATTGGCCTCATTTCTATTGTAGTTTGTTTACAAAACAAATATCTTCATTACCGAACACTATACTATGTGAAATGAGCTAGTTCCGTTCTAGGAATCACTTGCTTTCCTACGAAGAAGGTTGAGTGCAGCAAGTTCAAACTTTCCTCGTTTGTGTAATTTAACAAGATGTACAATTTAGTGGATTCGCGTCGTTTCTAAAGTGGTTTCTTTGGAAAACAAACATCTTCAGTACTGAGCACTGTACTGTGTGAAACAAGTTAATTCAGTTCTAGGAATCAGTTTCCTTTCTATGAAGATGGTTGAGTTTAGCCAGTTCAAACTTTCCTTGTTAATGTAATCGAAAAAGATGGCCAAGTTAGTAGATTCGCCTCATTTCTAAAGTAGTTTCTTTAGAAAACAAACCTAAATTGAAAAACTATGTACTGTGTGAAATGAGCTAATTCGGTTCTAGGAATCAGTTTACTTTCTACGAAGTTGGTTGAGTTTAGCAAATTCAAACTTTCCTTGTTAATGTGCTCTAAAAAGATGTCCAAATTAGTAGATTTGCCTCATTGGTAAAGTAGTTTGTTGAGAAAATAAACATCTTCATTGCCAAACATTGTACTTTGTAAAGAAAGCTAATTTAGTTCTAAAATTCAGTTGCTTTCCTACAAAGAAGGTTGAGTGCAGCCAGTTCACACTTTCCTTGTTAATGTAATCTAAAAAGATGGCCAAGTTAGAAGATTCGCCTCATTTGTAAAGTACTTTGTTGAGAAAACAAACATCTTCATTGCCGAACATTGTACTGTGTGAAATAAGCTCATTTGGTTCTAGGCATCAGTTGCTTTCCTACAAAGAAGGTTGAGTGCAGCAAGTTCAAACTTTCCTTGTTAATGTAATGTAAAAAGATGCACAACTTAGTAGATTGGCCTCATTTCTAAAGTAGTTTGTTTAGAAAACAAACATCTTCACTAGTGAACACTGGACTATGTGAAATAAGCTAGTTCCGTTCTAGGAATCACTTGCTTTCCTACGAAGAAGGTTGAGTGCAGCAAGTTCAAGCTTTCCTAGTTTGTGTAATCTAACAAGATGTACAAGTTAGTGGTTTCGCCTCATTTCTAAAGTAGTTTCTTTAGAAAAGAAACATCTTCAGTACCGAACACTGTACTGTGTGAAATAAGTGAATTCGGCTTCTAGGAATCAGTTTAATTTCTACAAAGATGGTTGAGTGCAGCAAGTTCAAACTTTCCTTGTTAATGAAATCTAAAAAGATGGCCAAGTTAGTAGATGCTCCTCATTTGTAAAGTAGTTTGTTGAGAAAACAAACATCTTCATTGCCAAATATTGTACTGTGTGAAATAAGCTCATTCAGTATTAGGAATCAGTTGCTTTCCTATAAAGAAGGTTGAGTGCAGCAAGTTCAAACTTTCCTTGTTAATGTAATCTAAAAAGATGCACAACTTAGTATGTTGGCCTCATTTCTAAAGTAGTTTGTTTACAAAACAAACATCTTCATTACCGAACACTATACTATGTGAAAGGATCTAGTTCGGTTCTAGGAATTACTTGCTTTCCTAAGAAGAAGGTTGAGTGCAGCAAGTTCAAACTTTCCTAGTTTGTGTAATCTAACCAGATATACACGTTAGTGCATTCGCCTCATTTCTAAAGTAGTTTCTTTAGGAAAGAAACATCTTTAGTACTGAACTCTGTACTGTGTGAAATAAGCTAAATCGGTTCTGGGAATCAGTTTAATTTCTACAAAGATGGTTGAGTGCAGCAAGTTCAAACTTTCCTTGTTAATGTAATCTAAAAAAGATGCACAACTTAGTAGATTGGCCTCATTTCTAAAGCAGTTTGTTTACAAAACAAACACCTTCATTACCGATGACTATACAATGTGAAATGAGCTAGTTCGGTTCTAGGAATAACTTCCTTTCCTACAAAAGAAGGATGAGTGCAGCTAATTCAAACTTTCCTCGTTTGTGTAATCTAACAAGATGTACAAGTTAGTGGATTCGCCTCTCGTTTCTAAAGTGGTTTCTTTAGAAAACAAACATCTTCATTACTGAACACTGTACTGTGTGAAATAAGTGAATTCGTTTCTAGGAATCAGATTCCTTTTCTACAAAGATGGTTGAGTGCAGCAAGTTCAAACTTTCCTAGTTTGTGTAAGCCAACCAGATGTACAAGTTAGTGGATTCGCCTCATTTCTAAAGTAGTTTCTTGAGAAAACAAACATCTTCATTGCCGAACATTGTACTGTGTGAAATAAGCTCAAATTCGGTTCTAGGAAACAGTTTGCTTTTCTACAAAGAAGGTTGAGTGCAGCAAGTTCAAACTTTCCTTGTTAATGTAATCTAAAAAGATGGCCAAGTTAGTAGATTCGCCTCATTTGTAAAGTAGTTTGTTGAGAAAACAAACATCTTCATTGCCAAACATTGTACTGTGTGAAATAAGCTCATTCAGTTCTAGGAATCAGTTGCTTTCCTACAAAGAAGGTTGAGTGCAGCAAGTTCAAACTTTCCTTGTTAATGTAATCTAAAAAGATGCACAACTTAGTAGGTTGGCCTCATTTCAAAAGTAGTTTCTTTAGAAAAAAACATCTTCATTACCGAACACTGTACTGTGTGAAATGAGCTAATTCGGTTCTAGGAATCACTTGCTTTCCTACAAAGAAGGTTGAGTGCAGCAAGTTCAAACTTTCCTAGTTTGTGTAATCTAACAAGATGTACAAGTTAGTGGATTCGCCTCATTTCTAAAGTAGTTTCTTTAGAAAAGAAACATCTTCATTTCGAACACTGTACTGTGTGAAATAAGCTCATTCGGTTCTAGGAATCTGTTGCTTTCCTACAAAAGAAGGTTGAGTGCAGCAAGTTCAAACTTTCCTTGTTAATGTAATCTAAAAAGATGCACAACTTAGTAGATTGGTCTCATTTCTAAAGTAGTTTGTTTACAAAACAAACATCTTCATTACCGAACACTATACTATGTGAAATGAGCTAGATCGGTTCTAGGAATCACTTGCTTTTCCTACAAAGAAGGTTGAGTGCAGCAAGTTCAAACTTTCCTAGTTTGTGTAATCTAACAAGATGTACCAGTTAGTGGATTCGCCTCATTTCTAAAGTGGTTTCTTTAGAAAACAAACATCTTCAGTACTGAGCACTGTACTGTGTGAAATAAGTTAATTCTTTTCTAGGAATCAGTTTCCTTTTCCTACAAAGATGGTTGAGTGCAGCAAGTTCAAACTTTCTTTGTTAATGTAATCTAAAAAGATGGCCAAGTTAGCAGAGTCACCTCATTTGTAAAATAGTTTGTTGAGAAAACTAACATCTTCATTGCGAACATTGTACTGTGTGAAATAAGCTCATTCGGTTCTAGGAATCACTTGCTTTCCTACAAAGAAGGTTGAGTGCAGCAAGTTCAAACTTTCTAGTTTGTTAATGTAATGTAAAAGATGTACAAGTTAGTAGATTGGCCTCATTTCTAAAGTAGTTTCTTTAGAAAACAAACATCTTCAGTGCGAACACTGTACAGTGTGAAATAAGTTAATTCGGTTCTAGGAATCAGTTTAATTTCTACAAAAAAGGTTGAGTGCAGCAAGTTCAAACTTTCCTTGTTAATATAATCTAAAAAGATGTACAAGTTAGTAGATTCGCCTCATTTCTAAAGTATTTTCTTGAGAAAACAAACATCTTCATTGCCGAACATTGTACTGTGTGAAATAAGCTCATTCGGTTCTAGGAATCACTTGCTTTCCTACAAAGAAGGTTGAGTGCAGCAAGTTCAAACTTTCCTTATTAATGTAATCTAAAAAGATGCACAACTTAGTAGATTGGTCTCATTTCTAAAGTAGTTTCTTTAGAAAACAAACATCTTCATTGCCGAACATTGTACTATGTGAAATAAGCTAATTCGGTTCTAGGAATCACTTGCTTTCCTACAAAGAAGGTTGAGTGCAGCAAGTTCAAACTTTCCTAGTTTGTGTAATCTAACAAGATGTACAAGTTAGTAGATTCGCCTCATTTCTAAAGTAGTTTCTTTAGAAAACAAACATCTTCATTTCCGAACATTGTACTGTGTGAAATAAGCTAATTCGGTTCTAGGAATCACTTGCTTTCCTACAAAGAAGGTTGAGTGCAGCAAGTTCAAACTTTCCTTGTTTAATGTAATCTAACAAGATGTACAAGTTAGTAGATTCGCCTCATTTCTAAAGTAGTTTCTTGAGAAAACAAACATCTTCATTGCCGAACATTGTACTGTGTGAAATAAGCTAATTCGGTTCTAGGAATCACTTGCTTTCCTACAAAGAAGGTTGAGTGCAGCAAGTTCAAACTTTCCTAGTTAGTGTAATCTAACAAGATGTACAAGTTAGTAGATTGGCCTCATTTCTAAAGTAGTTTCTTTGAGAAAACAAACATCTTCATTACCGAACATTGTACTGTGTGAAATAAGCTAATTTGTTTCTAGGAATCACTTGCTTTCCTACAAAGAAGGTTGAGTGCAGCAAGTTCAAACTTTCCTAGTTTGTGTAATCTAACAAGATGTACAAGTTAGTAGATTCGCCTCATTTCTAAAGTAGTTTCTTTAGAAAACAAACATCTTCATTACCGAACATTGTACTGTGTGAAATAAGCTAATTCGGTTCTAGGAATCAGTTTGCTTTCCTACAAAAAGATGGTTGAGTGCAGCAAGTTCAAACTTTCCTAGTTTGTGTAATCTAAAAAGATGTACAAGTTAGTAGATTCGCCTCATTTCTAAAGTAGTTTCTTGAGAAAACAAACATCTTCATTGCCGAACATTGTACTGTGTGAAATAAGCTAATTCGGTTCTAGGAATCACTTGCTTTCCTACAAAGAAGGTTGAGTGCAGCAAGTTCAAACTTTCCTAGTGTGTGTAATCTAACAAGATGTACAAGTTAGTAGATTTGCCTCATTTCTAAAGTAGTTTCTTGAGAAAACAAACATCTTCATTGCCGAACATTGTACTGTGTGAAATAAGCTAATTCGGTTCTAGGAATCACTTGCTTTCCTACAAAGAAGGTTGAGTGCAGCAAGTTCAAACTTTCCTAGTTTGTGTAATCTAACAAGATGTACAAGTTAGTAGATTCGCCTCATTTCTAAAGTAGTTTCTTGAGAAAACAAACATCTTCATTGCCAAACATTGTACTGTGTGAAATAAGCTAATTCGGGCCTAGGAATCACTTGCTTTCCTACAAAGAAGGTTGAGTGCAGCAAGTTCAAACTTTCCTAGTTTGTGTAATCTAACAAGATGTACAAGTTAGTAGATTCGCCTCATTTCTAAAGTAGTTTCTTGAGAAAACAAACATCTTCATTAGAACATTGTACTGTGTGAAATAAGCTAATTCGGTTCTAGGAATCACTTGCTTTCCTACAAAGAAGGTTGAGTGCAGCAAGTTCAAACTTTCCTAGTTTGTGTAATCTAACAAGATGTACAAGTTAGTAGATTCGCCTCATTTCTAAAGTAGTTTCTTGAGAAAACAAACATCTTCATTAGTGAACATTGTACTGTGTGAAATAAGTTAATTCGGTTCTAGGAATCACTTGCTTTCCTACAAAGAAGGTTGAGTGCAGCAAGTTCAAACTTCCCTTGTTTGTGTAATCTAACAAGATGTACAAGTTAGTAGATTCGCCTCATTTCTAAAGTAGTTTCTTGAGAAAACAAACATCTTCATTGCTGAACATTGTACTGTGTGAAATAAGCTAATTCGGTTCTAGGAATCACTTGCTTTCCTACAAAGAAGGTTGAGTGCAGCAAGTTCAAACTTTCCTAGTTTGTGTAATCTAACAAGATGTACAAGTTAGTAGATTCGCCTCATTTCTAAAGTAGTTTCTTGAGAAAACAAACATCTTCATTACTGAACACTGTACTGTGTGAAATAAGCTAATTCGGTTCTAGGAATCAGTTTGCTTTTCTACAAAGATGGTTGAGTGCAGCAAGTTCAAACTTTCCTAGTTAATGTAATCTAACAAGATGTACAAGTTAGTAGATTCGCCTCATTTCTAAAGTAGTTTCTTGAGAAAACAAACATCTTCATTGCGAACATTGTACTGTGTGAAATAAGCTAATTCGGTTCTAGGAATCACTTGCTTTCTACAAAGAAGGTTGAGTGCAGCAAGTTCAAACTTTCCTTGTTAATGTAATCTAACAAGATGTACAAGTTAGTAGATTCGCCTCATTTCTAAAGTAGTTTCTTGAGAAAACAAACATCTTCATTGCGAACATTGTACTGTGTGAAATAAGCTAGTTCGGTTCTAGGAATCACTTGCTTTCCTACAAAGAAGGTTGAGTGCAGCAAGTTCAAACTTTCTAGTTTGTGTAATCTAACAAGATGTACAAGTTAGTAGATTCGCCTCATTTCTAAAGTAGTTTCTTTAGAAAACAAACATCTTCATTGCCGAACATTGTACTGTGTGAAATAAGCTAATTCGGTTCTAGGAATCACTTGCTTTCCTACAAAGAAGGTTGAGTGCAGCAAGTTCAAACTTTCCTAGTTAATGTAATCTAACAAGATGTACAAGTTAGTAGATTCGCCTCATTTCTAAAGTAGTTTCTTTAGAAAACAAACATCTTCATTGCTGAACATTGTACTGTGTGAAATAAGCTAATTCGGTTCTAGGAATCACTTGCTTTCCTACAAAGAAGGTTGAGTGCAGCAAGTTCAAACTTTCCTAGTTAATGTAATCTAACAAGATGTACAAGTTAGTAGATTCGCCTCATTTCTAAAGTAGTTTCTTGAGAAAACAAACATCTTCATTGCCGAACATTGTACTGTGTGAAATAAGCTAATTCGGTTCTAGGAATCACTTGCTTTCCTACAAAGAAGGTTGAGTGCAGCAAGTTCAAACTTTCCTAGTTTGTGTAATCTAACAAGATGTACAAGTTAGTAGATTCGCCTCATTTCTAAAGTAGTTTCTTGAGAAAACAAACATCTTCATTGCGAACATTGTACTGTGTGAAATAAGCTAATTCGGTTCTAGGAATCACTTGCTTTCCTACAAAGAAGGTTGAGTGCAGCAAGTTCAAACTTTCCTAGTTTGTGTAATCTAACAAGATGTACAAGTTAGTAGATTCGCCTCATTTCTAAAGTAGTTTCTTGAGAAAACAAACATCTTCATTGCCGAACATTGTACTGTGTGAAATAAGCTAATTCGGTTCTAGGAATCACTTGCTTTCCTACAAAAGGTTGAGTGCAGCAAGTTCAAACTTTCCTAGTTTGTGTAATCTAACAAGATGTACAAGTTAGTAGATTCGCCTCATTTCTAAAGTAGTTTCTTGAGAAAACAAACATCTTCATTGCCGAACATTGTACTGTGTGAAATAAGCTAATTCGGTTCTAGGAATCACTTGCTTTCCTACAAAGAAGGTTGAGTGCAGCAAGTTCAAACTTTCCTAGTTTGTGTAATCTAACAAGATGTACAAGTTAGTAGATTCGCCTCATTTCTAAAGTAGTTTCTTGAGAAAACAAACATCTTCATTGCCGAACATTGTACTGTGTGAAATAAGCTAATTCGGTTCTAGGAATCACTTGCTTTCCTACAAAGAAGGTTGAGTGCAGCAAGTTCAAACTTTCCTAGTTTGTGTAATCTAACAAGATGTACAAGTTAGTAGATTCGCCTCATTTTCAAAGTAGTTTCTTGAGAAAACAAACATCTTCATTGCCGAACATTGTACTGTGTGAAATAAGCTAATTCGGTTCTAGGAATCACTTGCTTTCCTACAAAGAAGGTTGAGTGCAGCAAGTTCAAACTTTCCTAGTTTGTGTAATCTAACAAGATGTACAAGTTAGTAGATTCGCCTCATTTCTAAAGTAGTTTCTTGAGAAAACAAACATCTTCATAGCCGAACATTGTACTGTGTGAAATAAGCTAATTCGGTTCTAGGAATCACTTGCTTTCCTACAAAGAAGGTTGAGTGCAGCAAGTTCAAACTTTCCTAGTTTGTGTAATCTAACAAGATGTACAAGTTAGTAGATTCGCCTCATTTCTAAAGTAGTTTCTTGAGAAAACAAACATCTTCATTGCGAACATTGTACTGTGTGAAATAAGCTAATTAGGTTCTAGGAATCACTTGCTTTCCTACAAAGAAGGTTGAGTGCAGCAAGTTCAAACTTTCCTAGTTTGTGTAATCTAACAAGATGTACAAGTTAGTAGATTGGCCTCAAAAGTAGTTTCTTGAGAAAACAAACATCTTCATTGCCGAACATTGTACTGTGTGAAATAAGCTAATTCGGTTCTAGGAATCACTTGCTTTCCTACAAAGAAGGTTGAGTGCAGCAAGTTCAAACTTTCCTAGTTTGTGTAATCTAACAAGATGTACAAGTTAGTAGATTCGCCTCATTTTCAAAGTAGTTTCTTGAGAAAACAAACATCTTCATTGTCTAACGTTGTACTGTGTGAAATAAGCTAATTCGGTTCTAGGAATCACTTGCTTTCCTACAAAGAAGGTTGAGTGCAGCAAGTTCAAACTTTCTTGTTAATGTAATCTAAAAAGATGCACAACTTAGTAGATTGGCCTCATTTCTAAAGTAGTTTCTTTAGAAAACAAACATCTTCATTACCGAACATTGTACAGTGTGAAATAAGCTAATTCGGTTCTAGGAATAACTTCCTTTCCTACAAAGAAGGTTGAGTGCAGCAAGTTCAAACTTTCCTAGTTTGTGTAATCTAACAAGATGTACAAGTTAGTAGATTCGCCTCATTTCTAAAGTAGTTTCTTTAGAAAACAAACATCTTCATTGAACATTGTACTGTGTGAAATAACTGAATTCGGTTTCTAGGAATCAGATTCCTTTCCTACAAAGATGGTTGAGTGCAGCAAGTTCAAACTTTCCTAGTTTGTGTAATCTAACAAGATGTACAAGTTAGTAGATTCGCCTCATTTCTAAAGTAGTTTCTTTAGAAAACAAACATCTTCATTGCTGAACACTGTACTGTGTGAAATAAGCTAAATTCGTTTCTAGGAATCAGTTTAATTTCTACAAAAGATGGTTGAGTGCAGCAAGTTCAAACTTTCCTTGTTAATGTAATCTAAAAAGATGGCCAAGTTAGTAGATTAGCCTCATTTCTAAAGTAGTTTTGTTGAGAAAACAAACATCTTCATATTGCCAAACATTGTACTGTGTGAAATAAGCTCATTCAGTTCTAGGAATCACTTGCTTTCCTACAAAGAAGGTTGAGTGCAGCAAGTTCAAACTTTCCCTTGTTAATGTAATCTAAAAAGATGCACAAGTTAGTAGATTGGCCTCATTTCAAAAGTAGTTTCTTTACAAAAAAACATCTTCATTACCGAACATTGTACTGTGTGAAATAAGCTAATTCGGTTCTAGGAATCAGATTGCTTTCCTAAGAAGAAGGTTGAGTGCAGCAAGTTCAAACTTTCCTAGTTTGTGTAATCTAACAAGATGTACAAGTTAGTGGATTCGCCTCATTTCTAAAGTAGTTTCTTTAGAAAACAAACATCTTCATTACCGAACATTGTACTGTGTGAAATAAGCTCATTCGGTTCTAGGAATCACTTGCTTTCCTACAAAGAAGGTTGAGTGCAGGAAGTTCAAACTTTCCTTGTTAATGTAATCTAAAAAGATGCACAAGTTAGTAGATTGGTCTCATTTCTAAAGTAGTTTGTTTACAAAACAAACATCTTCATTACCGAACACTTGTACTGTGTGAAATAAGCTAATTCGTTTCTAGGAATCACTTGCTTTTCCTATGAAGAAGGTTGAGTGCAGCAAGTTCAAACTTTCCTCGTTTGTGTAATCTAACAAGATGTACCAGTTAGTGGATTCACGTCATTTCTAAAGTGGTTTCTTGAGAAAACAAACATCTTCAGTACTGAGCACTGTACTGTGTGAAATAAGTTAATTCTTTTCTAGGAATCAGTTTCCTTTCTACAAAGATGGTTGAGTGCAGCAAGTTCAAACTTTCTTTGTTAATGTAATCTAAAAAGATGGCCACGTTAGTAGATTCACCTCATTTGTAAAATAGTTTGTTGAGAAAAACTAACATCTTTATTGCCGAACATGTACTGTGTGAAATAAGCTCATTCGGTTCTAAGAATCAGTTGCTTTCCTACAAAGAAGGTTGAGTGCAGCAAGTTCAAACTTTCCTTGTTAATGTAATCTAAAAAGATGCACAACTTAGTAGATTGGCCTCATTTCTAAAGTAGTTTCTTTAGAAAAGAAACATCTTCAGTACCGAAAACTGTACTGTGTGAAATAAGTTAATTCGGTTTCAGGAATCAGTTTAATTTCTATGAAGAAGGTTGAGTGCAGCAAGTTCAAACTTTCCTTGTTAATGTAATCTAAAAAGATGGCCAAGTTAGCAGATTCGCCTCATTTGTAAAGTATTTTGTTGAGAAAACAAACATCTTCATTGCCAAACACTGTACTGTGTGAAATAAAGCTCAATTCGGTTCTAGGAATCAGTTGTTTTACTACAAAGAAGGTTGAGTGCAGCAAGTTCAAACTTTCCTTGTTAATGTAATCTAAAAGATGCACAACTTAGTAGATTGGCCTCATTTCTAAAGTAGTTTCTTTAGAAAACAAACATCTTCATTACCGAACACGGTGTACTATGTGAAATAACCTAGTTCGGTTCTAGGAATCACTTGCTTTCCTACAAAGAAGGTTGAGTGCATCAAGTTCAAACTTTCCTAGTTTGTGTAATCTAACAAGATGTACAAGTTAGTGGTTTCAGTCGTTTCTAAAGTGGTTTCTTTAGAAAACAAACATCTTCAGTACTGAACACTGTACTGTGTGAAATAAGTTAATTCGGTTCTAGGAATCAGTTTCTTTTCTACAAAGAAGGTTGAGTGCAGCAAGTTCAAACTTTCCTTGTTAATGTAATCTAAAAAGATGTACAAGTTAGTAGATTCGCCTCATTTGTAAAGTAGTTTGTTGAGAAAACAAACATCTTCATTGCCAAACATTGTACTGTGTGAAATAAGCTCATTCGGTTCTAGGAATCACTTGCTTTCCTACAAAGAAGGTTGAGTGCAGCAAGTTCAAACTTTCCTTGTTAATGTAATCTAAAAAGATGCACAACTTAGTAGATTGGCCTCATTTCTAAAGTAGTTTCTTTAGAAAACAAACATCTTCATTACCGAACACTGTACTGTGTGAAATGAGCTAATTTGGTTCTAGGAATCAGATAAATTTCTAAGAAGAAGGTTGAGTGCAGCAAGTTCAAACTTTCCTAGTTTGTGTAATCTAACAAGATGTACAAGTTAGTGGATTCACATCATTTCTAAAGTAGTTACTTTAGAAAACAAACATCTTCAGTACTGAACACTGTACTGTGTGAAATAAGTTAATTCGGTTCTAGGAATCAGTTTCTTTTACGAAGATGGTTGAGTGCAACAAGTTCAAACTTTCCTTGTTAATGTAATCTAAAAAGATGGCCAAGTTAGTAGATTCTCCTCATTTCTAAAGTAGTTTCTTTAGAAAACAAACATCTTTGCCAAACATTGTACTGTGTGATATGAGCTAATTCGGTTCTAGATATCAGTTTCCTTTCTACGAAGATTGAGTTCTAGCAAGTTCAAACTTTCTTTGTTAGTTCTCTAAAAAGATGTCCAAGTTAGTAGATTTGTCTCATTGGTAAAGTAGTTTCTTGAGAACACAAACATCTTTGCCTAACATTGCAGAAGATGGTTGAGTGCAGCAAGATCAAACTTCCTTGTTAATGTAATCTAAAAAGATGGCCAAGTTAGTAGATTGGCCTCATTTGTAAAGTAGTTTGTTTACAAAACAAACATCTTCATTGCCAAACATTGTACTGTGTGAAATAAGCTCATTCGGTTCAATACTTTGTGAAGGTTGAGCAACAAGTTCAAAGTTCTAATGAAATGAGCTAGTTTGGTTCACTTGCTTTCCTACGAAGAAGGTTGAGTGCAGCAAGTTCAAACTTTCCTCGTTTGTGTAATCTAACAAGATTTACAAGTTAGTGGATTCGCGTCATTTCTAAAGTGGTTTCCTTATAAAACAAACATCTTCAGTACTGAACACTGTACTGTGTGAAATAAGTTAATTTGGTTCTAGGAATCAGTTTAATTTCTATGAAGATGGTTGAGTGCAGCAAGTTCAAACTTCCCTTGTCAATGTAATCTAAAAAGATGCAGAACTTAGTAGATTGGCCTCATTTCTAAAGTAGTTTGTTTACAAAACAAACATCTTCATTACCGAACACTATACTATGTGAAATGAGGTAGTTCCGTTCTAGGAATCACTTGCTTTCCTACGAAGAAGGATGAGTGCAGCAAGTTCAACCTTTCCTCGTTTGTGTAATCTAACAAGATGTACAAGTTAGTGGATTCGCGTCGTTTCTAAAGTGGTTTCTTTAGAAAACAAACATCTTCAGTACTGAACACTGTACTGTGTGAAAGAAGTTAATCGGTTCTAGGAATCAGTTTAATTTCTACGAAGATGGTTGAGTGCAGCCAGTTCAAACTTTCCTTCTTAATGTAATCTAAAAAGATGGCCAAGTTAGTAGAGTCACCTCATTTGTAAAATAGTTTCTTGAGGAAACAAACATCTTCATTGCCGAACACTGTACTGTGAAATAAGCTCATTCGGTTCTAGGAATCACTTGCTTTCCAACAAAGGTTGAGTGTAGCAAGGTCAAACTTTCCTTGTTAATGTAATCTAAAAAGATGGCCAAGTTAGTAGATTCGCCTCATTTCTAAAGTAGTTTGTTTAGAAAACAAACATCTTCATTACCGAACACTGTGCTATGTGAAATGAGCTAGTTCGATTCTAGGAATCACATGCTTTCCTACGAATTAGTTTGAGTGCAGAAGTTCAAACTTTCTTCGTTTGTGTAATCTAACAAGATGTACAAGTTCGTGGATTCGCCTCATTTCTAAAGTAGTTTCTTTAGAAAAGAAGCATCTTCAGTACGGAACACTGTACTGTGTGAAATAAGTGAATTCGCTTCTAAGAATCACTTGCTTTCCTATAAAGAAGGTTGAGTGCAGCAAGTTCAAACTTTCCTTGTTAATGTAATCTTAAAAGATGCACAACTTAGTAGATTGGCCTCATTTCTAAAGTAGTTTCTTTAGAAAAGAAACATCTTCAGTACTGAACACTATACTGTGTTAAATAAGTGAAATCGCTTCTAGGAATCAGTTTAATTTCTACGAAGATGGTTGAGTGCAGCAAGTTCAAACTGTCTAGTTAATGTAATCTAAAAAGATGGCCAAGTTAGTAGATTCGCCTCACTTGTAAACTCGTTTGATGAGAAAATTAACATATTTATTGCCGAACATTATACTGTGTGAAATAAGCTCATTCGGTACTAGGAATCACTTGCTTTCCTACAAAGAAGGTTGAGTGCAGCAAGTTCAAACTTCCTTGTTAATGTAATCTTAAAAGATGCACAACTTAGTAGATTGGCCTCATTTCTAAAGTAGTTTCTGTAGAAAAGAAACATCTTCAGTACCGAACACTGTACTGTGTGAAATAAGTTAATTCGCTTCTAGGAATCAGTTTAATTTCTAAGAAGAAGGTTGAGTGCACGAAGTTCAGACTTTCCTTGTTAATGGAATCTAAAAAGATGGCCAAGTTAGAAGATTCTCCTCTTTGGTAAAGTACTTTGTTGAGAAAACAAACATCTTCATTGCCGAACATTGTACTGTGTGAAATAAGCTCATTCGGATGTAGGAAACAGTTGCTTTCCTACAAAGAAGGTGGAGTGCAGCAAGTTCAAACTTTCCTTGTTAATGTAATCTAAAAAGATGCACAACTTAGTAGATTGGCCTCATTTCTAAAGTAGTTTGTTTACAAAACAAACATCTTCATTACCGAACACTATACTATGTGAAATGGGCTAGTTCCGTTCTAGGAATCACTTGCTTTCCTACGAAGAAGGATGAGTGCAGGAAGTTCAAACTTTCCTCGTTTGTGTAATTTAACAAGATGTACAAGTTAGTGGATTCGCTTCGTTTCTAAAGTGGTTTCTTTAAAAAACAAACATCTTCAGTACTGAACACTGTACTGTGTGAAATAAGTTAATTCGGTTCTAGGAATCAGTTTAATTTCTACGAAGATGGTTGAGTGCAGCAAGTTAAAACTTTCCTTGTTAATGTTATCTAAAAAGATGGCCAAGTCAGTAGAGTCACCTAATTTGTAAAATAGTTTCTTGAGGAAACAAACATCTTCATTGCCGAGAACCACTCTACTGTGTGAAATAAGCTAGTTCCATTATAGGAATCACTTGCTTTCCTACGAAGAAGGATGAGTGCAGCAAGTTCAAACTTTCCTCGTTTGTGTAATCTCACAAGGTGTACAAGTTAGTGGATTTGAGTCGTTTCTAAAGTGGTTTCTTTAGAAAACAAACATCTTCAGTACTGAACACTGTACTGTGTGAAATATATTAATTCGGTTCTAGGAATCAGTTTCATTTCTAAGAACATGGTTGAGTGCAGCAAGTTCAAACTTTCCTTGTTAATGTTATCTAAAAAAAGATGGCCATGTTAGCAGAGTCACCTCATTTGTAAAATAGTTTGTTGAGAAAATTAACATCTTTATTGCTAACATTGTACTTTGTGAAATAAGCTCATTCGGTTCTAGGAATCACTTGCTTTCCTACAAAGAAGGTTGAGTGCAGCAAGTTCAAACTTTCCTTGTTAATGTAATCTAAAAAGATGCACAACTTAGTAGATTGGCCTCATTTCTGAAGTAGTTTCTTTAGAAAAGAAACATCTTCAGTAAAACACCGTACAGTGTGAAATAATTTAATTCGCTTCTAGGAATCAGTTTAATTTCTACTGAAGAAGGTTGAGTGCAGCAAGTTCAAACTTTCCTTGTTAATGTAATCTAAAAAGATGGCCAAGTTAGAAGATTCGCCTCATTTGTAAAGTACTTTGTTGAGAAAACAAACATCTTCATTGCCAAACACTGCACTGTGTCAAATAAGCTCATTCGGTGCTAGGAATCAGTTGATTTCCTACAAAGAAGGTTGAGTGCAGCAAGTTCAAACTTTCCTTGTTAATGTAATCTAAAAAGATGCACAACTTAGTAGATTGCCACATTTCTAAAGTAGTTTGTTTAGAAAACAAACATCTTCATTACCGAACACTGTACTATGTGAAATAAGCTAGTTCCGTTCTAGGAATCACTTGCTTTCCTACGAAGAAGGTTGAGTGCAGCAAGTTCAAACTTTCCTAGTTTGTGTAATCTAACAAGATATTCAAGTTAGTGGATTCGCCTCATTTCTAAAGTAGTTTCTTTAGAAAAGAAACATCTTTACTACCGAACACTGTACTGTGTGAAATAAGTGAATTCGCTTCTAGGAATCAGTTTAATTTCTACGAAGATGGTTGAGTGCAGCAAGTTCAAACTTTCCTTGTTAATGTAATCTAAAAATTTGGCCAAGTTAGTAGATTCGCCTCATTTGTAAAGTAGTTTGTTGAGAAAACAAACATCTTCATTGCCAAACATTGTACTGTGTGAAATAAGCTCATTCGGTTCTAGGAATCACTTGCATTCCTACAAAGAAGGTTGAGTGCAAGAGTTCAAACTTTCCTTGCTAATGTAATCTGAAAAGTTGCACAACTTAGTAGATTGGCCTCATTTCTAAAGTAGTTTGTTTACAAAACAAACATCTTCATTACCGAACACTATACAATGTGAAATGAGCTAGTTCGGTTCTAGGAATCACTTGCTTTTCTACAAAGAAGGTTGAGTGCAGCAAGTTCAAACTTTCCTCGTTTGTGTAATCTAACAAGATTTACAAGTTAGTGGATTCACATCGATTCTAAAGTGGTTTCCTTATAACACAAACATCTTCAGTATTGAACACTGTACTGTGTGAAATAAGTTAATTCGGTTCTAGGAATCAGTTTCCTTTCTACGAAAATGGTTGAGTGCAGCAAGTTCAAACGTTCCTTGTTAATGTAATCTAAAAAGATGGCCAAGTTAGCAGAGTCACCTCATTTGTAAAGTAGTTTGTTGAGAAAATTAACATCTTTATTTTTGAACATTGTACTGTGTGAAATAAGCTCATTTGGTTCTAGGAATCACTTGCTTTCCTACAAAGAAGGTTGAGTGCAGCAAGTTCAAACTTTCTTTGTTAATGTAATCTAAAAAGATACACAACTTATTAGATTGGCCTCATTTCTAAAGTAGTTTCTTTATAAAAGAAACATCTTCAGTACCAAACACTGTACTGTGTGAAATAAGTTAATTCAGTTCTAGGAATCAGGTTAATTTCTACGAAGAAGGTTGAGTGCAGCAAGTTCAAACTTTCCTAGTTTGTGTAATCAAACAAGATGTACAAGTTAGTACATTAGCCTCATTTCTAAAGTAGTTTCTTTAGAAAAGAAACATCTTCAGTACCGAACACTGTACTGTGTGAAATAAGGTAATTCGGTTCTAGGAATCACTTTAATTTCTATGAAGATGGTTGGATGCAGCAAGTTCAAACTTTCCTTGTTAATGTAATCTAAAAAGATGCACAACTTAGTAGATTGGCCTCATTTCTAAAGTAGTTTGTTTTAAAACAAACATCTTCATTACGAACATGATACTATGAGATAATTTGGTTCTAGGAATCACTTGCTTTCCTATGAAGAAGGTTGAGTGCAGCAAGTTCAAGCTTTCCTCGTTTGTGTAATCTAACAAGGTTACAAGTTAGTGGATTCACGTTGTTTCTAAAGTGGTTTCTTTAGAAAACAAACATCTTCAGTACTGAACACTGTACTGTGTGAAATATATTAATTCGGTTCTAGGAATCAGTTTCCTTTCTACGAAGATGGTTGAGTGCAGCAAGTTCAAACTTTCCTTGTTAATGTAATCTAAAAAGATGGCCAAGTTAGCAGAGTCACCTCATTTGTAAAATAGTTTGTTGAGAAAATTAACATCTTTGTTGCCGATCATTGTACTGTGTGAAATAAGCTCATTCGGTTCTAGAAATCACTTAATTTTCTACAAAGAAGGTTGAGTGTAGCAAGTTCAAACTTTCCTTGTTAATGTAATCTAAAAGATGCACAACTTAGTAGATTGGCCTCATTTCTAAAGTAGTTCCGTTAGAAAAGAAACTTCTTCAGTACCGAACACTGTACAGTGTGAAATAAGTTAGTTCGCTTCTAGGAATCAGTTTAATTTCTACGAAGAAGGTTGAGTACATCAAGTTCAAACTTTCCTTGTTAATGTAATCTAAAAAGATGGCCAAGTTAGAAACTTCGCCTCATTTGTAAACTACTTTGTTGAGAAAACAAACATCTTCATTGCCGAACATTGTACTGTGTGAAATAAGCTCATTCAGTTCGAGGAATCAGTTGCTTTCCTACAAAGAAGGTTGAGTGCAGCAAGTTCAAACTTTCCTTGTTAATGTAATCTAAAAAGATGCACAACTTAGTAAATTGGCCTCATTTCTAAAGTAGTTTGTTTAGAAAACAAACATCTTCATTACCGAACACTGTACTATGTGAAATAAGCTAGTTCCGTTCTAGGAATCACTTGCTTTCCTACGAAGAAGGTTGAGTGCAGCAAGTTCAAACTTTCCTAGTTTGTGTAATCTAACAAGATGTACAAGTTAGTGGATTCGCCTCATTTCTAAAGTGGTTTTTTAGAAAAGAAACATCTTCAGTACCGAACACTGTACTGTGTGAAATAAGTGAATTCGCTTCTGAGAATCAGTTTAATTTCTACGAAGATGGTTGAGTGCAGCAAGTTCAAACTTTCCTTGTTAATGCAATCTAAAAAGATGGCCAAGTTAGTAGATTCGCCTCATTTGTAAAGTAGTGTGTTGAGAAAACAAACATCTTCATTGCCAAACATTGTACTCTGTGAAATAAGCTCATTCGGTTCTAGGAATCACTTGCCTTCCTACAAAGAAGGTTGAGTGCAGCAAGTTCAAACTTTCCTTGATAATGTAATCTGAAAGGTTGCACAACTTAGTAGATTGGCCTCATTTCTAAAGTAGTTTGTTTACAAAACAAACATCTTCATTACCGAACACTATACTATGTGAAATGAGCTAGTTCCGTTCTAGGAATCACTTGCTTTCCTACGAAGAAGTTTGAGTGCAGCAAGTTCAAACTTTCCTAGTTTGTGAAATCTAAGAAGATGTACAAGTTAGTGGTTTCTGAGTCGTTTCTAAAGTGGTTTCTTTAGAAAAGAAACATCTTCAGTACCCAAAACTGTACTGTGTGAAATAAGTGAATTCGGTTCTAGGAATCAGTTTCTTTTCTACGAAGATGGTTGAGTGCAGCAAGTTCAAACTTTCCTTTTTAATGTAATCTAAAATGATGGCCAAGTTAGTAGATTCACCTCATTTGTAAAATAGTTTGTTGAGAAAATTAACATCTTTATTTCCGAACATTGTACTGTGTGAAATAAGCACATTCGGTTCTAGGAATCAGTTGGTTTCCTACAAAGAAGGTTGAGTGCAGCAAGTTCAAACTTTCCTTGTTAATGGAATCTAAAAAGATGCACAACTTAGTAGATTGGCCTCATTTCTAAGGTAGTTTCTTTAGAAAAGAATCATCTTCAGTACCGAACACTGTACTGTGTGAAATGAGTTAATTTGCTTCTAGGAATCAGTTCAATTTCTACGAAGATGGTTGAGTGCGGCAAGTTCAAACTTTCCTAGTTTGTGTAATCTAACAAGATGTACAAGTTAGTGGATTTGCGTCATTTCCAAATTAGTTTCTTTAGAAAACAAACATCTTCAGTACCGAACACTGTACTGTGTGAAATAAGTTAATTCGGTTCTAGGAATCAGTTTCCTTTCTACGAAGATGGTTGAGTTTAGCAAGTTCAAACTTTCCTTGTTAATGTAATCTAAAATGATGTCCAAGTTAGTAGATTCGCCTCATTTCTAAAGTAGTTTCTTTAGAAAACAACCTTAATTGCCAAACTTTGTATTGTGTGAAATGGGCTAGTTCAGTTCTAGGAATCAGTTTACTTTCTACGACGATGGTTGAGTTTAGCAAGTTCAAACTTTCCTTGTTAATGTGCTCTAAAAAGATGTCCAAGTTAGTAGATTTGCCTCATTGGTAAAGTAGTTTGTTGAGAAAACAAACATCTTCATTACCGAACATTGTACTGTGTGTAAAAAGCTAATTCAGTTCTAGAATTCAGTTGCTTTCCTACAAAGAAGGTTGAGTGCATCAAGTTCAAACTTTCCTTGTTAATGTAATCTAAAACGATGCACAACGTAGTAGATTGGCCTCATTTCTAAAGTAGTTTCTTTAGAAAAGAAACATCTTCAGTACCGAACACTGTACTGTGTGAAATAAGTTAATTCACTTCTAGGAATCAGTTTAATTTCTACGAAGAAGGTTGAGTGCAGCAAGTTCAAACTTTCCTAGTTTGTGTAATCTAACAAGATGTCCAAGTTATTGTATTCGCCTCATTTCTAAAGTAGATTCCTTAGAAAAGAAACATCGTCAGTACGGAACACTGTACTGTGTGAAATAAGGTAATTCGGTTCTAGGAATGAGTTTAATTTCTACGAACATGGTTGAGTGCAGCAAGTTCGAACTTTCCTTGTTAATGTAATCTAAAAAGATGCACAACTTGGTAGATTGGCCTCATTTCTAAAGTACTTTGTTTACAAAACAAACATCTTCATTACCGAACACTATACTATGTGAAATGAGCTAGTTCCGTTCTAGGAATCACTTGCTTTCCTACGAAGAAGTTTGAGTGCAGCAAGTTCAAACTTTCCTAGTTTGTGAAATCTAAGAAGATGTACAAGTTAGTGGTTTCGAGTCGTATCTAAAGTGGTTTCTTTAGAAAACAAACATCTTCAGTACTGAACACTGTACTGTGTGAAATAAGTTAATTCTTTTCTAGGAAACAGTTTCCTTTCTACGAAGATGGTTGAGTGCCGCAAGTTCAAACTTTCTTTGTTAATGTAATCTAAAAAGATGGCCACTTTAGCAGATTCACCTCATTTGTAAAATAGTTTGTTGAGAAAATTAACATCTTTATTGCCGAACATTGTACTGTGTGAAATAAGCTCATTCGGTTCTAGGAATGACTTGCTTTCCTACAAAGAAGGTTCAGTGCAGCAAGTTCAAACTTTCCTTGTTAATGTAATCTAAAAAGATGCACAAGTTAGTAGATTGGCCTCATTTCTAAAGTAGTTTCTTTAGAAAAGAAATATCTTCAGTACTGAACACTGTACAATGTGAAATAAGTTAATTCGCTTCTAAGAATCAGTTTAATTTCTACGAAGAAGGTTGAGTGCAGCAAGTTCAAACTTTCCTTGTTAATGTAATCTAAAAAGATGGCCAAGTTAGAAGATTCGCCTCATCTGTAAAGTACTTTGTTGATAAAACAAACATCTTCATTGCCGAACTTTATACTGTGTGAAATAAGCTCATTTCAGTTCTAGGAATCAGGTGCTTTCCTACAAAGAAGGTTGAGTGCAGCAAGTTCAAACTTTCCTTGTAATGTAATCTAAAAAAGATGCATGACTTAGTAGATTGGCTTCATTTCTAAAGTAGTTTGTTTATAAAACAAACATCTTCATTACTGAACACTGTACTATGTGAAATAAGCTAGTTCCGTTCTAGGAATCACTTGCTTTCCTACAAAGAAGGTTGAGTGCAGCAAGTTCAAACTTTCCTCGTTTGTGTAATCTACAAGATTTACAAGGTAGTGGATTCGCATCGATTCTAAAGTGGTTTCCTTATAAAACAAACATCTTCAGTATTGAACACTGTACTGTGTGAAATAAGTTAATTCAGTTCTAGGAATCAGTTTCCTTTCTACGAAGATGGTTGAGTGCAGCAAGTTCAAACTTTCCTTGTTAATGTAATCTAAAAAGATGGCCAAGTTAGCAGAGTCACCTCATTTGTAAAGTAGTTTGTTGAGAAAATTAACATCTTTATTTTTGAACATTGTACTGTGTGAAATAAGCTCATTTGGTTCTAGGAATCACTTGCTTTCCTACAAAGAATGTTGAGTGCAGCAAGTTCAAACTTTCTTTGTTAATGTAATCTAAAAAGATACACAACTTATTAGATTGGCCTCATTTCTAAAGTAGTTTCTTTATAAAAGAAACATCTTCAGTACCAAACACTGTACTGTGTGGAAATAAGTTAATTCGCTTCTAGGAATCAGGTTAATTTCTACGAAGAAGGTTGAGTGCAGCAAGTTCAAACTTTCCTAGTTTGTGTAATCAAACAAGATGTACAAGTTAGTACATTAGCCTCATTTCTAAAGTAGTTTCTTTAGAAAAGAAACATCTTCAGTACCGAACACTGTACTGTGTGAAATAAGGTAATTCGGTTCTAGGAATCACTTTAATTTCTATGAAGATGGTTGGATGCAGCAAGTTCAAACTTTCCTTGTTAATGTAATCTAAAAAGATGCACAACTTAGTAGATTGGCCTCATTTCTAAAGTAGTTTGTTTACAAAACAAACATCTTCATTACCGAACATGATACTATGAGATAATTCGGTTCTAGGAATCACTTGCTTTCCTATGAAGAAGGTTGAGTGCAGCAAGTTCAAGCTTTCCTCGTTTGTGTAATCTAACAAGATGTACAAGTTAGTGGTTTCTAGTCGTTTCTATAGAGCTTTCTTTAGAAAACAAACATCTTCAGTTCTGAGCACTGGACTGTGTGAAATAAGTTAATTCGGTTCTAGGAATCAGTTTCCTTTCTACGAAGATGGTTGAGTGCAGCAAGTTCAAACTTTCCTTGTTAATGTAATCTAAAAAGATGGCCAAGTTAGCAGAATCACCTCATTTGTAAGTTAGTTTGTTGAGAAAATTAACATCTTTATTGCCGAACATTGTACTGTGTGAAATAAGCTCATTCGGTTCTCGAAAACACTTGGTATCCTACAAAGAAGGGTGAGTGCAGCAAGTTCAAACTTTCCTTGTTAATGGAATCTAAAAAGATGCACAACTTAGTAGATTGGCCTCATTTCTAAAGTTGTTTCTTTAGAAAAGAAACATCTTCACTACCGAATACTGTACTGTGTGAAATGAGTTAATTCGCTTCTAGGAATCAGTTTAATTTCTGCGAAGATGGTTGAGTGCAGAAAGTTCAAACTTTCCTAGTTTGTGTAATCTAACAAGATGTACAAGGTAGTGGAGTCGCGTCATTTCTAAATTAGTTTCTTTAGAAAACAAACGTCTTCAGTACCGAACACTGCACTGGGTGAAATAAGTTAATTCGGTTCTAGGAATCATTTTCCTTTCTACGAAGATGGTTGAGTTTAGCAAGTTCAAACTTTCCTTGTTACTGTAATCTAAAAAGATGTCCAAGTTAGTAGATTCCCCTCATTTTTAAAGTAGTTTCTTCTGAAAACAATCCTAAATTGCCAAACTTTGTACTGTGTGAAATGAGCTAATTCAGCTCTAGGAATCAGTTTACTTACAAGAAGATGGTTGAGTTTAGCAAGTTCAAAGTTTCCTTGTTAATGTGCTGTAAAAAGATGTCCAAGTTAGTAGATTTGCCTCATTGGTAAAGTAGTTTGTTGAGAAAACCAACATCTTCATGGCCGAACATTGTACTGTGTGAAAACAGCTAATTTAGTTCTAGAATTCAGTTGCTTTCCTACCAAGCAGGTTGAGTGCAGCCAGTTCAAACTTTCCTTGTTAATGTATTCTAAAAAGATGCACAACGTAGTAGATTGGCCTCATTTCTAAAGTAGTTTCTTTATAAAAGAAACATCTGCAGTAGCGAACACTGTACTGTGTGAAATAAGTTAATTCGCTTCTAGGAATCAGTTTAATTTCTACGAAGAAGGTTGAGTGCAGCAAGTTCAAACATTCCTAGTTTGTGTTATCTAACAAGATGTACAAGTTAGTGCATTCGCCTCATTTCTAAAGTAGTTTCTTTAGAAAAGAAACATCTTCAGTACCGAACACTGTACTGTGTGAAATAAGGTAATTCGGTTCTAGGAATCAGTTTAATTTCTACGAAGATGGTTGAGTGCAGCAAGTTCAAACTTTCCTTGTTAATGTAATCTGAAAAGATGGCCAAGTTAGTAGATTCGCCTCATTTGGAAAGTAGTTTGTTGAGAAAACAAACATCTTCATTGCCAAACATTGTACTGTGTGAAATAAGCTCATTCGATTCTAGGAATCAGTTGCTTTCCTACAAAGAAGGTTGAGTGCAGCAAGTTCAAACTTTCCTTGTTAATGTAATCTGAAAAGTTGCACAACTTAGTAGACTGGCCTCATTTCTAAAGTAGTTTGTTTACAAAACAAACATCTTCATTACCGAACACTGTTCTATGTGAAATAAGCTAGTTCCGTTCTAGGAATCACTTGCTTTCCTACGAAGAAGGTTGAGTGCAGCAAGTTCAAACTTTCCTAGTTTATGTAATCTAACAAGATGTACAAGTTAGTGGATTCGCCTCATTTCTAAAGTAGTTTGTTTAGAAAACAAACATCTTCATTACCGAACACTATTCTATTTGAAATGAGCTACTTCGGTTCTAGGAATTACTTGCTTTCCTACAAAAAAGATGAGTGCAGCAAGTTCAAACGTTCCCAGTTTGTGTAATCTACCAAGATGTACAAGTTAGTGCATTCGCCTCATTTCTAAAGTAGTTTCTTTAGAAAAGAAACATCTTCAGTACTGAACACTGTACTGTGTGAAATAAGGTAAATCGGTTCTAGGAATCAGTTTAATTTCTACGAAGATGGTTGAGTGCAGCAAGTTCAAACTTTCTTTGTTAATGTAATGTAAAAAGACACACAACTTAGTAGATTGGCCTCATTTCTAAAGTAGTTTGTTTACAAAACAAACATATTGATGACAGAAGACTATACTATGTGAAATGATTTAGTTCGGTTCTAGGAATCACTTGCTTTCCTACGAAGAAGGATGAGTGCAGCAAATTCAAACTTTCCTCGTTTGTGTAATCTAACAAGATGTACAAGTTAGTGGATTCGCATCGTTTCTAAAGTGGTTTCTTTAGAAAACAAACATCTACAGTAATGAACACTGTACTGTGTGAAAAAAGTTAATTCGGTTCTAGGAATCAGTTTACTTTCTACGAAGATGGTTGAGTGCAGGAAGTTCAAACTTTCCTTGTTAATGTAATCTAAAAAGATGGCCTAGTTAGCAGAGTCACGTCATTTCTAAAATAGTTTGTTGAGAAAATTAACATCTTTATAGCCGAACATTGTACTGTGTGAAATAAGCTCATTCGGTTCTAGGAATCACTTGCTTTCCTACAAAGAAGGTTGAGTGAAGCAAGTTCAAAATTACCTTGTTAATGTAATCTAAATATATGCACAACTTAGCAGATTGGCCTCATTTCTAAAGTAGTTTGTTTACAAAACAAATATCTTCAGTACCGAACACTGTACTGTCTGAAATGAGTTAATTCGGTTCTAGGAATCAGTGTAATTTCTACGAAGAAGGTTGAGTGCAGCAAGTTCAAACTTTCCTAGTTTGTGTTATCTAACAAGATGTACAAGTTAGTGCATTCGCCTCATTTCTAAAGTAGTTTCTTTAGAAAAGAAACATCTTCAGTACCGAACACTGTACTGTGTGAAATAAGGTAATTCGGTTCTAGGAATCAGTTTAATTTCTACTAAGATGGTTGAGTGCAGCAAGTTCAAACTTTCCTTGTTAATGTAATCTAAAAAGATGGCCTAGTTAGCAGAGTCACGTCATTTCTAAAATAGTTTGTTGAGAAAATTAACATCTTTATAGCCGAACATTGTACTGTGTGAAATAAGCTCATTCGGTTCTAGGAATCACTTGCTTTCCTACAAAGAAGGTTGAGTGCAGCAAGTTCAAAATTACCTTGTTAATGTAATCTAAAAATATGCACAACTTAGCAGATTGGCCTCATTTCTAAAGTAGTTTGTTTACAAAACAAACATCTTCAGTACCGAACACTGTACTGTGTGAAATGAGTTAATTCGCTTCTAGGAATCAGTGTAATTTCTACGAAGAAGGTTGAGTGCAGCAAGTTCAAACTTTCCTAGTTTGTGTAATCTAACAAGATATAGAAGTTAGTGGATTCGCGTCACTTCTAAATTAGTTTCTTTAGAAAACAAGCATCTTCAGTACCGAACACTGTACTGTGTGAAATAAGTTAATTCGGTTCTAGGAATCAGTTTCATTTCTGTGAAGATGGTTGAGTTTAGCAAGTTCAAACTTTCCTTGTTAATGTAATCTAAAAAGATGTCCAAGTTAGTAGATTTGCCTCATTTCTAAAGTAGTTTCTTTAGAAAACAAACCTAAATTGGCAAACTTTGTACTGTGTGAAATGAGCTAATTCGATTCTAGGAATCAGTTTACTTTCTACGAAGATGGTTGAGTTTAGCAAGTTCAAATTTTCCTTGTTAATGTGCTCTAAAAAGATGTCCAAGTTAGTAGATTTGCCTGATTGGTAAAGTAGTTTGTTGAGAAAACAAACATCTTCATTGCTGAACATTGTAGTGTGAAAAAAGCTAATTTAGTTCTACAATTCAGTTGCTTTCCTACAAAGAAGGTTGAGTGCAGCCAGTTCAAACTTTCCTTGTTAATGTAATCTAAAAAGATGCACAACGTAGTAGGTTGGCCTCATTTCTAAAGTAGTTTCTTTAGAAAAGAAACATCTTCAGTACCGAACACTGTACTGTGTGAAATAAGGTAATTCGGTTTTAGAAATCAGTTTAATTTCTACGAAGATAGTTGAGTGCAGCAGGTTCAAACTTTCCTTGTTAATGTAATGTAAAAAGATGGCCAAGTTAGTAGATTCGCCTCATTTGTAAAGTACTTTGTTGAGAAAACAAACATCTTCATTGCCAAACATTGTACTGTGTGAAATAAGCTCATTCGGTTCTAGGAATCAGTTGCTTTCCTACAAAGAAGGTTCTGTGCAGCAAGTTCAAACTTTCCTTGTTAATGTAATCTGAAAAGTTGCACAACTTAGTAGATTGGCCTCATTTCTAAAGTAGTTTGTTTACAAAACAAACATCTTCATTACCGAACACTGTACTATGTGAAATAAGCTAGTTCCGTTCTAGGAATCACTTGCTTTCCTACGAAGAAGGTTGAGTGCAGCAAGTTCAAACTTTCCTAGTTTGTGTAATCTAACAAGATGTACAAGTTCGTCGATTCGCCTCATTTCAAAGTAGTTTCTTCAGAAAAGAAACATCTTCAGTACCGAACACTGTACTGTGTGAAATAAGTGAATTCGGTTCTAGGAATCAGTTTAATTTCTACTAAGATGGTTGAGTGCAGCAAGTTCAAACTTTCCTTGTTCATGTAATCTAAAAAGATGGCCTAGTTAGTAGATTCGCCTCATTTGTAAAGTAGTTTGTTGAGAAAACAAACATCTTCATTGCCAAACATTGTACTGTTTGAAATAAGCTCATTCGGTTCTAGGAATCAGTTGCTTTCCTACAAAGAAGGTTGAGTGCAGCAAGTTCAAACTTTCCTTATTAATGTATTCTGAAAAGTTGCACAACTTAGTAGATTGGCCTCATTTCTAAAGTAGTTTGTTTACAAAACAAACATCTTCATTACCGAACACTATACTATGTGAAATGAGCTAGTTCAGTTCTAGGAATCACTTGCTTTCCTACGAAGAAGGTTTAGTGCAGCAAGTTCAAACTTTCCTCGTTTGTGTAATCTAACAAGATGCACAAGTTAGTGGATTCGCCTCATTTCTAAAGTAGTTTCTTTAGAAAAGAAACATCTTCAGTACCTAACACTGTACTGTGTGAAATAAGTGAATTTGCTTCTAGGAATCAGTTTCCTTTCTACCAAGATGGTTGAGTGCAGCAAGTTCAAACTTTCCTTGTTAATGTAATCTAAGAAAATGGCCAAGTTAGTAGATTCGCCTCATTTGTAAAATAGTTTGTTGAGAAAATTAACATCTTTATTGCCGAACATTGTACTGAGTGAAATAAGCTCATTTGGTTCTAGGAAACAGTTGCTTTCCTACAAAGAAGGTTGAGTGCAGCAAGTTCAAACTTTCCTTGTTAATGGAATCTAAAAAGATGCACAACTTAGTAGATTGGCCCGATTTCTAATGTAGTTTCTTTAGAAAAGAAACATCTTCAGTACGGAACACTGTATTGTGTTAAATGAGTTAATTCGCTTCTAGGAATCAGTTTAATTTCTACGAAGATGGTTGAGTGCAGCATGTTCATACTTTCCTAGTTTGTGTAATCTAACAAGATGTACAAGTTACTTGATTGGCGTCATTTCTAAATTAGTTTCTTTAGAAAACAAACATCTTCAGTACCGAACACTGTACTGTGTGAAATAAGTTAATTCGGTTCTAGGAATCAGTTTCCTTTTTCTACGAAGATGGTTGAGTTTAGCAAGTTCAAACTTTCCTTGTTAAGGTAATCTAAAAAGATGTCCAAGTTAGTAGATTGGCCTCATTTCTAAAGTAGTTTCTTTAGAAAACAAACCTAAATTGCCAAACTTTGTACTGTGCTAAATGAGCTAACTCGGTTCTAGGAATCAGGTTACTTTCTCCAAAGATGGTTGAGTTTAGCAAGTTCAAACTTTCCTTGTTAATGTGCTCTAAAAAGATGTCCAAGTTAGTAGATTTGCATCATTGGTAAAGTAGTTTGTTCAGACAACAAACATCTTCATTGCCGAACATTGTACTGTGTGAAAAAAGCTAATTTAGTTCTAGAATTCAGTTGCTTTCCTATGAAGAAGGTTGAGTGCAGCCAGTTCAAACATTCCTTGTTAATGTAATCTAAAAAGATGCACAACGTAGTAGATTGGCCTCATTTCTAAAGTAGTTTCTTTAGAAAAGAAACATCTTCAGTACCGAACACTGTACTGTGTGAAATAAGTTCATTCGCTTCTAGGAATCAGTTTAATTTATACGAAGATGGTTGAGTGCAGCAATTTCAAACGTTCCTAGTTTGTGTAATCTAACAAGATGTACAAGTTAGTGCATTCGCCTCATTTCTAAAGTAGTTTCTTTAGAAAAGAAACATCTTCAGTACCGAACACTGTTCTGTGTGAAATAAGGTAATTCGGTTCTAGGAATCAGTTGCTTTCCTACAAAGAAGGTTGAGAGTAGCAAGTTCAAAATTTCCTTGTTAATGTAATCTAATCAGATGCACAACGTAGTAGATTGGCCTCATTTCTAAAGTAGTTTGTTTAGAAAACAAACATCTTCATTACCGAACATTGTACTATGTGAAATAAGCTAATTCCATTCTAGGAATCACTTGCTTTCCTACGAAGAAGGTTCAGTGCAGCAAGGTCAAACTTTCCTAGTTTGTGTAATCTAACAAGATGTACAAGTTAGTGGATTCGCCTCATTTCTAAAGTAGTTTCTTTAGAGAAGAAACATCTTCAGTACCGAACACTGTATTGTGTGAAATAAGTTAATTCGGTTCTAGGAATCAGTTTA
Organism: Orientallactaga sibirica; assembly: GCA_036365145.1. Classification (NCBI taxonomy): domain Eukaryota; kingdom Metazoa; phylum Chordata; class Mammalia; order Rodentia; family Dipodidae; genus Orientallactaga; species Orientallactaga sibirica. Next base: position 491,400 of record JAEOAD010000795.1, read on the forward strand.
ATTTCTACGAAGATGGTTGAGTGCAGCAAGTTCAAACTTTCCTTGTTAATGTAATCTAAAAAGATGGCCAAGTCAGTAGATTCACCTCATTTGTAAAGTAGTTTGTTGAGAAAACAAACATCTTCATTGCCAAACATTGTACTGTGTGAAATAAGCTCATTCATTTCTAGGAGTCAGTTGCTTTCCTACAAAGAAGGTTGAGTGAAGCAAGTTCAAACTTTCCTTATTAATGTAATCTGAAAAGATGCACAACGTAGTAGATTGGCCTCATTTCTAAAGTAGTTTGTTTACATAACAAATATCTTCATTACCGAAAACTATACTATGTGAAATGAGCTAGTTCGGTTCTAGGAATCACTTGCTTTCCTATGAAGAAGGTTGAGTGCAGCAAGTTCAAACTTTCCTAGTTTGTGTAATCTAACAAGATGTAAAAGTTAGTAGATTCGCCTCATTTCTAAAGTAGTTTCTGTAGAAAAGAAACATCTTCAGTACTGAACACTGTACTGTGTGAAATAAGGTAAATTTGTTCTAGGAATCAATTTAATTTCTACGAAGAGGGTTGAGTGCAGCAAGTTCAAACTTTCCTTGTTAATGTAATCTAAAAAGATGCACAACTTAGTAGATTGGCCTCATTTCTAAAGTAGTTTGTTTGCAAAACAAACATTTTCATTACCGAACACTATACTATGTGAAATGAGTTAGTTGGTTCTAGGATTCACATGCTTTTGAAGAAGGATGAGTGCCACAAATTCAAACTTTCCTGATTTGTGTAATCTAACAAGATGTACAAGGTAGTGGATTTGCGCTCATTTCTAAAGTGATTTCTTTAGAAAACAAACATAAATCAGTACTGACCACTGTACTGTGTGAAATAAGTTAATTCGGTTCTAGGAATCAGTTGCTTTCCTACAAAGAAGGGTGAGTGCAGCAAGTACAAACTTTCGTTGTTAATGTAATCTGAAAAGTTGCACAACTTAGTAGATTGGCCTCATTTTCTAAAGTAGTTTGTTTACAAAACAAACATCTTCATTACCGAACACTATACTATGTGAAATGAGCTAGTTCGGTTCTAGGAATCACTTGCTTTCCTAGGAAGAAGGTTGAGTGCAGCAAGTTCAAACTTTCCTCGTTTGTGTAATCTAACAAGATTTACAAGTTAGTGGATTCGCTTCGTTTCTAAAGTGGTTTCTTTATAAAACAAACATCTTCAGTTGTGAACACTGTACTGTGTGAAATAAGTTAATTCGGTTCTAGGAATCAGTTTCCTTTCTACGAAGATGGTTAAGTGCAGCAAGTTCAAACTTTCCTTGTTAATGTAATATAAAAAGATGGCCAAGAGTTAGAGTCACCTCATTTGTAAAGTAGTTTGTTGAGAAAATTAACATCTTTATAAATAACATTGTACTGTGTGAAATAAGTTAATTCGGTTCTAGGAATCAGTTTAATTTCTACGAAGATGGTTGAGTTTAGCAAGTTCAAACTTTCTTGTTATTGTGCTCTAAAAAGATGTCCAAGTTAGTAGATTTGCCTCATTGGTAAAGTAGTTTGTTGAGAAAACAAACATCTTCATTGCCGAACATTGTACTGTGTGAAAAAAGCTAATTTAGTTCTAGAATTCAGGTAATTTCCTACAAAGGAGGTTGAGTACAGTCAGTTCAAACTTTCCTTGTTAATGTAATCTAAAAAGGTGCACAACTTAGTAGATTGGCCTCATTTCTAAAGTAGTTTCTTTAGAAAAGAAACATCTTCAGTACTGAACACTGTACTGTGTGAAATAAGTTAATTCGCTTCTAGGAATCAGTTTCCTTTCTACAAAGATGGTTGAGTGGAGCAAGTCCAAACTTTCCTTGTTAATGTAATCTAAAAAGATGGCCAAGTTAGTAGATTCGACTCATTTGTAAAGTAGTTTGTTGAGAAATCAAACATCTTCATTGCCAAATATTGTACTCTGTGAAATAAGCTCATTCGGTTCTAGGAATCAGTTGCTTTCCTACAAAGAAGGTTGAGTGCAGCAAGTTCACACTTTCCTTGTTAATGGAATCTAAAAAGATGCACAACTTAGTAGATTGACCTCATTTCTAAAATAGTTTCTTAAGAAAAGAAATATCTTCAGTACCGAACACTGTACTGTGTTAAATAAGCTCATTCGCTTCTAGGAATCACTTGCTTTCCTACAAAGAAGGTTGAGTGCAGACAGTTCAACTTTCCTTTTTAATGTAATCTAAAAAGATGCACAACGTAGTAGATTGGCCTCATTTCTAAAGTAGTTTCTTTAGAAAAGAAACTTCTTCAGTACCGAACACTGTACTGTGTGAAATAAGTTAATTCGCTTCTAGGAATCAGTTTAATTTCTACGAAGAAGTTTGAGTGCAGCAAGTTCAAACTTTCCTCGTTGTGTAATCTAACAAGATGTAAAAGTAAGTGGATTCCCATCGTTTCTATAGTGGTTTCTTTAGAAAACAAACATCTTCAGTACTGAACACTGTACTGTGTGAAATAAGTTAATTCGGTTCTAGGAATGTTTGCTTTCTAGGAAGATGGTTGAGTGCAACAAGTTCAAACTTTCCTTGTTAATGTAATCTAAAAAGATAGCCAAGTTAGCAGAGTCACCTCATTTGTAAAATAGTTTGTTGAGAAAATTAACATCTTTATTGCCGAACATTGTAGTGTGTGAAATAAACTCATTCGGTTCTAGGAATCACTAGCTTTCATACAAAGAAGGTTGAGTGCAACAAGTTCAAACTTTCCTTGTTAATGTAATCTAAAAAGATGCACAACTTAGTAGATTGGCCTCATTTCTAAAGTAGTTTCTTTAGAAAAGAAACATCTTCAGTACCGAACACTGTACTGTGTGAAATAAGTAATTCGCTTCTAGGAACCAGTTTAATTTCTACAAAGACGGTTGAGTACAGCAAGTTCAAACTTTCCTTGTTAATGTAATCTAAAAAGATGGCCAAGTTAGAAGATTCGCCTAATTTTAAAGTACTTTGTTGAGAAAACAAACATCTTCATTGCCAAACATTGTACTGTGTGAAATAAGCTTATTCGGTTCTAGGAATCAGTTCCTTTCCTACAAAGAAGGTTGAGTGCAGCAAGTTCAAACTTTCCTTGTTAATGTAATCTAAAAAGATGCACAACTTAGAAGATTGCCCTCATTTCTAAAGTAGTTTCTTTAGAAAAGAAACATCTTCAGTACCGAACAATGTACAGTGTAAAATAAGTTAATATGCTTCTAAGAACAAGTTTAATTTGTACGAAGAAGGTTGAGTGCAGCAAGTTCAAACATTCCTTGTTAATGTAATCTAAAAAGATGCACAACTTAGTAGATTGGCCTCATTTCTAAAGTAGTTTGTTTACAAAACAAACATCTTCATTACCGAACACTATACTATGTGAAATGAGCTAGTTCGGTTCTAGGAATCACTTGCTTTCCTAGGAAGAAGGTTGAGTGCAGCAAGTTCAAACTTTCCTCGTTTGTGTAATCTAACAAGATTTACAAGTTAGTGGATTCGCGTCGTATCTAAAGTGGTTTCCTTATAAAACAAACATCTTCAGTAGAGAACACTGTACTGTGTGAAATAAGTTAATTCGGTTCTAGGAATCAGTTTCCTTTCTACGAAGATGGTTGAGTGCAGCAAGTTCAAACTTTCCTTGTTAATGTAATCTAAAAAGATGGCCAAGTTAGCAGAGTCACCTCATTTGTAAAGTAGTTTGTTGAGAAAATTAACATCTTTATTGCCGAACATTCTACTGTGTGAAATAAGCTCATTCGGTTCTAGGAATCACTGGCTTTCCTACAAAGAAGGTTGAGTGCAGCAAGTTCAAACTTTCCTTGTTATTATACTCTGAAAAGATGCACAACATAGGAGATTGGCCTCATTTCTAAACTAGTTTGTTTAGAAAAGAAACATCTTCAGAACCGAACACTGTACTGTGTGAAATGAGTTAATTCGCTTCTAGGAATCAGTTTAATTTCTATGAAGAAGGTTGAGTGCAGCACGTTCAAACTTTCCCTGTTTGTGTAATCTAACAAGATTTACAAATTAGTGGATTCGCATCATTTCTAAATTAGTTTCTTTAGAAAACAAGCATCTTCAGTACCGAACACTGTACTGTGTGAAATAAGTTAATTCGGTTCTAGGAATCAGTTCCCTTTCTACGAAGATGTTTGAGTTTAGCAAGTTCAAACTTTCCTTGTTAATGTAATCTAAAAAGATGTCCAAGTTAGTAGGTTCGCCTCATTTCTAAAGTAGTTTCTTTAGAAAACAATCCTAAATGGCCAAACTTTGTACTCTGTGAAATGAGCTAATTCGGTTCTAGGAATCAGTTTACTTTCTACGAAGATGGTTGAGTTTAGCAAGTTCAAACTTTCCTTGTTAATGTACTCTAAAAAGATGTCCAAGTTAGTAGATTTGCCTCATTGGTAAAGTAGTTTGTTGAGAAAACAAACATCTTCATTGCCGAACATTGTACTGTGTGAAAAAAGCTAATTTAGTTCTAGAATTCAGTTGCTTTCCTACAAAGAAGGTTGAGTGCAGCCAGTTCAAACTTTCCTTGTTAATGTAATCTAAAAAGATGCACAACTTAGTAGATTGGCCTCATTTCTAAAGTAGTTTCTTTAGAAAAGAAACATCTTCAGTACCGAACACTGTACTGTGTGAAATAAGTTAATTCGCTTCTAGGAATCAGTTTCCTTTCTACGAAGATTGTTGAGTGGAGCAAGTTCAAACTTTCCTTGTTAATGTAATCTAAAAAGATGTCCAAGTTAGTAGATTCGACTCATTTGTAAAGTAGTTTGTTGAGAAATCCAACATCTTCATTGCCAAACATTGTACTGTGTGAAATAAGCTCATTCGGTTCTAGGAATCAGTTGCTCTCCTACAAAGAAGGTTGAGTGCAGCAAGTTCAAACTTTCCTTTTTAATGTAATCTAAAAAGATGCACAACTTAGTAGATTGGCCTCATTTCTAAAGTAGTTTCTTTAGAAAAGAAACCTCTTCAGTACCGAACACTGTACTGTGTGAAATAAGTAATTCGCTTCTAGGAATCAGTTTAATTTCTACAAAGACGGTTGAGTGCAGCAAGTTCAAACTTTCCTTGTTAATGTAATCTAAAAAGATGGCCAAGTTAGAAGATTCGCCTCATTTTAAAGTGCTTTGTTGAGAAAACAAACATCTTCATTGCAGTTTAACATTGTACTGTGTGAAATAAGCTTATTCGGTTCTAGGAATCAGTTGCTTTCCTACAAAGAAGGTTGAGTGCAGCAAGTTCAAACTTTCCTTGCTAATGTAATTTAAAAAGATGCACAACTTAGTAGATTGCCCTCATTTCTAAAGTAGTTTTTAGAAAAGAAACATCTTCATAATTTAACAATGTACAGTGTGAAATAAGTTAATTCGCTTCTAGAAACAAGTTTAATTTCCTACAAAGAAGGTTGATTGCAGCAAGTTCAAACTTTCCTTGTTAATGTAATCTAAAAAGATGCACAACATAGTAGATTGGCCTCATTTCTAAAGTAGTTTGTTTAGAAAACAAATATCTTCATTACCTAACATTATACTGTGAAATGAGCTAGTTCGGTTCTAGGAATCACTTGCTTTCCTAGGAAGAAGGTTGAGTTCAGCAAGTTCAAACTTATCTCGTTTGTGTAATCTAACAAGATTTACAAGTTAGTGGATTCGCGTCATATCTAAAGTGGTTTCCTTATAAAACAAACATCTTCAGTAGAGAACACTGTACTGTGTGAAATAAGTTAATTCGGTTCTAGGAATCAGTTTCCTTTCTACAAAGATGGTTGAGTGCAGCAAGTTCAAACTTTCCTTGTTAATGTAATCTAAAAAGATGGCCAAGTTAGCAGAGTCACCTCATTTGTAAAGTAGTTTGTTGAGAAAATTAACATCTTTAATGCTGAACATTGTACTGTGTGAAATAAGCTCATTCGGTTCTAGGAATCACTTGCTTTCCTACAAAGAAGGTTGAGTGCAGCAAGTTCAAACTTTCCTTGTTATTATACTCTGAAAAGATGCACAACATAGGAGATTGGCCTCATTTCTAAACTAGTTTGTTTAGAAAAGAAACATCTTCAGTCCCTAACACTGTACTGTGTGAAATGAGTTAATTCGGTTCTAGGAATCAGTTTAATTTTCCTAAAAAGAAGGTTGAGTGCAGCAAGTTCAAACTTTCCCTGTTTGTGTAATCTAACAAGATTTACAAATTATTGATTCGCATCGTTTCTAAATTAGTTTCTTTACAAAAGAAACATCTTCAGTTGGGAACACTGTACTGTGTGAAGTAACGCTATATCGGTTCAAGGAATCAGTTTAATTTCTAAGAAGACGGTTGAGTGCAGCAAGTTCAAACTTTTCCTTGTTAATGTAATCTAAAAAGATGGCCAAGTTAGAAGATTTGCCTCATTTGTAAAGTGCTTTGTTGAGGAAACAAACATCTTCATTGCCGAACATTGTACTGTGTAAAATAAGCTCATTCGGTTCTAGGAATCACTTGCTTTCCTACAAAGAAGGTTGAGTGCAGCAAGTTCAAACTTTCCTTGTTAATGTAATCTAAAAAGATGCACAACTTAGTAGATTGGCCTCATTTCTAAAGTAGTTTGTTTAGAAAACAAACATCTTCATTACCTAACACTGTACTGTGTGAAATAAGCTAGTTCCGTTCTAGGAATCACTTGCTTTCCTACGAAGAAGGTTGAGTGCAGCAAGTTCAAACTTTCCTAATTTGTGTAATCTAACAAGATGTACCATTTAGTGGATTCGCCTCATTTCTAAAGTAGTTTATTTAGAAAAGAAACATCTTCAGTACCGAACACTGTACTGTGTGACATAAGTGAATTCGCTTCTAGGAATCAGTTTAAATTCTACAAAGATGGTTGAGTGCAGCAAGTTCAAAATTTCTTTGTTAATGTAATCTAAAAAGATGGCCAAGTTAGTAGATTCTCCTCATTTGTAAAGTAGTTTGTTGAGAAAATTAACATCTTTATTGCCGAACATTGTACTGTGTGAAATAAGCTCATTCGGTTCTAGTAATGACTTGCTTTCCTACAAAGAAGGTTGAATGCAGCAAGTTCAAACTTCCCTTGTTAATGTAATCTAAAAAGATGCACAACTTAGTAGATTGGCCTCATTTCTAAAGTAGTTTGTTTAGAAAACAAACATCTTCATTACCGAACACTGTACTACGTGAAATAAGTTTGTTCCATTCCAACAATCACTTGCTTTCCTACAAAGAAGGTTAGTGCAGCAAGTTCAAACTTTCCTAGTTTGTGTAATCTAACAAGATGTACAAGTTAGTGGATTCAAGGTCATTTCTAAAGTGGTTTCTTTAGAAAACAAACATCTTCAGTACTGAACACTGTTAGTGTGAAATAAGTTAATTCTGTTCTAGGAATCAGTTTGCTTTCTCAAAGATGGTTGAGTGCAGCAAGTTCAAACTTTCCTTGTTAATGTAATCTAAAAACGATGGCCAAGATAGTAGAGTCACCTCATTTGTAAAATAGTTTGTTCAGAAAACAAACATCTTCATTACTGCGAACATTGTACTGTGTGAAATAAGCTCATTCGGTTCTAGGAATAACTTGCTTTCCTACAAAGAAGGTTGAGTGCAGCAAGTTCAAACTTTCCTTGTTAATGTAAACTAAAAAGATGCACAACATAGTAGATTGGCATTTCATTCCTAAAGTTGTTTCTTTATAAAAGAAACATCTTCAGTACCTAACACTGTACTGTGTGAAATAAGTGAAATCGGTTCTAAGAATCAGTTCAATTTCTACAAAGAAGGTTGAGTGCAGCAAGTTCAAACTTTCCTAGTTTTTGTAATCTAACAAGATGGCTAAGTTAGTGGATTCGCTCATTTCTAAATTAGTTGCTTTAGAAAAAACAAACATCTTCACCACCTAACACTGTACTGTGTGAAATAAGTTAATTCGGTTCCAGGAATCACTTGTTTTCTATGAAGATGGTTGAGTTTAGCAAGTTCAAACTTTCCTTGTTAATGTAAACTAAATAGATGGCCAAGTAGGTAGATTCACCTCATTTGTAAAGTAGTTTGTTGAGAAAACAAACATCTTCATTGCCAAACATTGTACTGTGTGAAATAAGCTCATTCAGTATTAGGAATCAGTTGCTTTCCTATAAAGGAGGTTGAGTGCAGCAAGTTCAAACTTTCCTTGTTAATGTAATCTAAAAAGATGCACAACTTAGTAGATTGGCCTCATTTCTAAAGTAGTTTGTTTACAAAACAAACATCTTCATTACCGAACACTATACTATTTGAAATGAGCTAGTTCGGTTCTAGGAATTACTTGCTTTCCTACGAAAAAGGTTGAGTGCAGCAAGTTCAAACTTTCATAGTTTGTGAAATCTAACAAGATGTACAAGTTAGTGCATTCGCCTCATTTCTAAAGTAGTTTCTTTAGAAAAGAAACATCTTCAGTACTGAACACTGTACTGTGTGAAATAAGGTAAATTGGTTCTAGGAATCAGTTTAATTTCTACAAAGATGGTTGAGTGCAGCAAGTTCAAACTTTCCTTGTTAATGTAATCTCAAAAGTTGCACAACTTAGTAGATTGGCCTCATTTCTAAAGTAGTTTGTTTGAGAAAACAAACATCTTCATGACCTAACAGTATACTATGTGAAATGAGGTAGTTCGGTCTAGGAATCACTTCCTTTCCTAAGAAGAAGGTTGAGTGCAGCAAGTTCAAAGTTTCTAGTTTGTGTAATCTAACAAGATGTACAAGTTAGTGGATTCGCATCATTTCTAAAGTGGTTTCTTTAGAAAACAAACATCTTCAGTACTGAACACTGTACTGTGTGAAATAAGTTAATTCTTTTCTAGGAATCAGTTGCTTTTCTACTTAAGATGGTTGAGTGCAGCAAGTTCAAACTTTCTTTGTTAATGTAATCTAAAAAGATGGCCACTTTAGCAGATTCACCTCATTTGTAAAATAGTTTGTTGAGAAAATTAACATCTTCATTGTTTAACATTGTACTGTGTGAAATAAGCTCATTCGGTTCTAGGAATGACTTGCTTTCCTACAAAGAAGGTTGAGTGCAGCAAGTTCAAACTTTCCTTGTTAATGTAATCTAAAAAGATGCACAACTTAGTAGATTGATTCATTTCTAAAGTAGTTTCTTTAGAAAAGAAATATCTTCAGTACTGAACACTGTACAGTGTGAAATAAGTTAATTCGCTTCTAAGAATCAGTTTAATTTCTACGAAGAAGGTTGAGTGCAGCAAGTTCAAACTTTCCTTGTTAATGTAATCTAAAAAGATGGCCAAGTTAGAAGATTCGCGCCTCATCTGTAAAGTACTTTCTTGATAAAACAAACATCTTCATTGCCGAACTTTATACTGTGTGAAATAAGCTCATTCGGTTCTAGGAATCAGTTGCTTTCCTACAAAGAAGGTTGAGTGCAGCAAGTTCAAACTTTCCTTGTAATGTAATCTAAAAAGATGCACGACTTAGTAGATTGGCTTCATTTCTAAAGTAGTTTGTTTATAAAACAAACATCTTCATTACTGAACATTGTACTATGTGAAATAAGCTAGTTCCGTTCTAGGAATCACTTGCTTTCCTACAAAGAAGGTTGAGTGCAGCAAGTTCAAACTTTCCTAGTTTGTGTAATCTAACAAGATGTACAAGTTAGTGGAATCGCCTCATTTCTAACAATAGTTTCTTTAGAAAAGAAACATCTTCAGTACCAAACACTGTACTGTGTGAAATAAGGTAATTCGGTTCTAGGAATCAGTTTAATTTCTATGAAGACGGTTGAGTGCAGCAAGTTCAAACTTTCCTTGTTAATGTAATCTAAAAAGATGGCCAAGTTAGTAGATTCGCCTCATTTGTAAAGTAGTTTCTTGAGAAAACAAACATCTTCATTGCCAAACATTGTACTGTGTGAAATAAGCTCATTGGTTCTAGGAGTCAGTTACTTTCCTACAAAGAAAGTTGAGTGCAGCAAGTTCAAACTTTCCTTGTTAATGTAATCTAAGAAGATGCACAACTTAGTAGATTGGTCTCATTTCTAAAGTAGTTTGTTTAGAAAACAAACATCTTCATTTCCTAACACTGTACTATGTGAAATAAGCTAGTTCCGTTTCTAGGAATCACTTGCTTTCCTACGAAGAAGGTTGAGTGCAGCAAGTTCAAACTTTCCTAGTTTGTATAATCTAACAAGATGTACAAGTTAGTGGATTCGCCTCATTTCTAAAGTAGTTTCTTTAGAAAAGAAACATCTTCAGTACCGAAAACTGTACTTTGTGAAATAAGGTAATTCACTTCTAGGAATCAGTTTAATTTCTATGAAGATGGTTGAGTGCAGCAAATACAAACTTTCCTTGTTAATGTAATCGACAAAGATGGCCAAGTTAGTAGATTCATCTCATTTGTAAAGTAGTTTGTTGAGAAAACAAACATCTTCATTTCCAACCATTGTACTGTGTGAAATAAGCTCATTCGGTTCTAGGAATCAGTTGCTTTCCTATAAAGAAGGTTGAGTGCAGCAAGTTCAAAATTTCCTTGTTAATGTAATCTGAAAAGATGCACAACTTAGTAGATTGGCCTCATTTCTAAAGTAGTTTGTTTAGCAAACAAACATCTTCATTACCGAATACTGTACTATGTGAAATGAGCTAGTTCGATTTTAGGAATCAGTTGCTTTCCTACAAAGAATGTTGAGTACAGCAAGTTCAAACTTTCCTAGTTGTGTAATCTAACAAGACGTACTAGTTAGTGGTTTCAAGTCATTTCTAAAGTGGTTTCTTTAGAAAACAAAAATCTTCAGTACTGAGCACTGTACTGTGAGAAATAAGTTAATTCGGTTCTAGAATCAGTTTGCTTTCTACAAAGATGGTTGAGTGCAGCAAGTTCAAACTTTCCTTCTTAATGTAATCTAAAAAGATGTACAAGTTAGCAGATTCACCTCATTTGTAAGGTAGTTTGTTGAGAAAATTAACATCTTTATTGCCTAACATTGTACTGTGTGAAATAAGCTCATTGGTTCTAGGAATCAGTTGCTTTCCTACAAAGAAGGTTGAGTGCAGCAAGTTCAAACTTTCCTTGTTAATGTAATCTAAAAAGATGCACAACTTAGTAGATTGGCCTCATTTCTAAAGTAGTTTCTTTAGAAAAGAAACATCTTCTCTACCTAACACTGTACTGTGTGAAATGAGTTAATTCGGTTCAGGAATCAGTTCAATTTCTACAAAGATGGTTGAGTGCAGCAAGTTCAAACTTTCCTAGTTTGTGTAATCTAACAAGATGTACAAGTTAGTGGATTCAGCTCATTTCTAAAGTAGTTTCTTTAGAAAAGAAACATCTTCAGTACCTAACACTGTACTGTGTGAAATAAGTGAATTCTCCAAGATGGTTGAGTTCTAGGAATCAGTTTAATTTCTCTAAAAAGATGGTTGAGTGCAGCAAGTTCAAACTTTCCTTGTTAATGTAATCTAAAAAAGATTGCCAAGTTAGTAGATTCGCCCTGATTTGTAAAGTAGTTTGTTGAAAAACAAACATCTTCATTGCCAAACATTGTACTGTGTGAAATAAGCTCATTCAATTCTAGGAATCAGTTGCTTTCCTATAAAGAAGGTTGAGTGCAGCAAGTTCAAACTTTTCTAGTTTGTGTAATCTAACAACATGTACAAGTTAGATTTGCCTCATTTCTAAGGTAGTTTCTTGAGAAAAGAAACATCTTCAGTACTGAACACTGTACTGTGTGAAAAAGGTAAATCGGTTCTAGGAATCACTTGCTTTTTCTTAGAAGATGGTTGAGTACAGCAAGTTCAAACTTCCCTTGTTAATGTAATCTAAAAAGATGCACAACTTAGTAGATTGGCCTCATTTCTAAAGTAGTTTGTTTAGAAAAACAAACATCTTCATTACCGAACACTATACTATGTGAAATGAGCTAGTTCGGTTCTAGGAATCACTTGCTTTCCTACAAAGGAGGATGAGTGCAGCAAGTACAAACTTTCCTCCTTTGTGTAATCTAACAAGATGTAAAAGTTAGTGGATTCAAGTCATTTCTAAAGTGGTTTCTTTAGAAAACAAACATCTTTAGTACCTAACACTGTACTGTGTGAAATAAGTTAATTCGCTTCTAGGAATCAGTTTAATTTCTACAAAGAAGGTTGAGTGCAGCAAGTTCAAACTTTCCTTGTTAATGTAATCTAAAAAGATGGCAAGTTAGAAAGTTCGCCTAATTTTTGTAAAGTACTTTGTTGTGATAACAAACATCTTCATTGCTCTAACATTGTACTGTGTGAAATAAGCTCATTCTGGTTCTAGGAATCAGTTGCTTTCCTACAAACAAGGTTGAGTGCAGCAAGTTCAAACTTTCCTAGTTTTTTCTAACAAGATGTAGTAGTGGATTGCCTCATTTCTAGAGTACTTTCTTCAGAAAAGAAACATCTTCAGTACCGAACATTGTACTGTGTGAAATAAGTTAATTCGGTTCTAGGAATCAGTTTAATTTCTACAAAGAAGGTTGAGTGCAGCAAGTTCAAACTTTCCTAGTTTGTGTATTCTAACAAGATGTACAAGTTAGTGGATTCGCCTCATTTATAAAGTACTTTCTTTAGAAAAGAAACATCTTCAGTACCTAAACATTTTTCTGTGTGAAATTAGTGAATTCGGTTCTAGAATCAGTTTAATTTCTACAAAGATGGTTGAGTGCAGCAAGTTCAAACTTTCCTTGTTAATGTAATCTAAAAAGATGCACAATTTAGTAGATTGGCCTCATTTCTAAAGTAGTTTCTTGAGAAAAGAAACATCTTCAGTACCTAACACTGTACTGTGTGAAATGAGTTAATTCGCTTCTAGGAATCAGTTTAATTTCTACAAAGATGGTTGAGTGCAGCAAGTTCAAACTTTCCTTGTTAATGAAATCTAAAAAGATGCACAACTTAGTAGATTAGCCTCATTTCTAGAGTACTTTCTTTAGAAAAGAAACATCTTCAGTACCTAACACTGTACTGTGTGAAATAAGTTAATTTGGTTCTCTAATCAGTTTCCTTTCTACTAAGATGGTTGAGTTTAGCAAGTTCAAACTTTCCTTGTTAATGTTGTTGGGCCCTGCCTGGTGTGAAGCCAAGTGATTAGCCCAGCCAATCTTGGCCTACTCCCGTTAAGGCCTAGTCGAGCCTGAGTACCTGCCCTTGACTCAGCACCTAAGCTGAAACTGCCTCCACCCAGCTGCTGCTGACGTGATGAAATATTGTTGGCCCTTACACCTTTCTCTCATCCCCTCTTCCCACACCCCCTTCCTCAAAGTATATTGGCCCTTATACCTTTCTCTCATCCCCTCTTCCCACCCCTTCCTCAAAGCATATAAATATCTCTCCTGACAATAAACGACGAGTTTCGCTTTTAAGACGTGATCTCCGTGACTCAATGTGGTTTTTCTCCCCGGTGTTTTAGTGGGGGAGGGGTTTGAGTCGCCGACACCTGTCTTCTCGCTCAGCCTCAAGAGAGAAACGGCTGGCCCGGCTCTCTCTCTCTTTTGCTCTACCTGCCAGTGGTGAGGAAAAAAAGCCCGGCATTTTGGCGCCCAACGTGGGGCACAACAACCACTGCCCCATGTGAGGACGCATGAAGATTCAAAACGGACTCACGGACTGCCGACGTGACGGCGAAAAATTCAAAATTAAGCTGACGAACTAATCGGACTGCTGACAGGTGTATCCTCATAAGTTATGAGGTAATCTTCATATTTAATATTCTAACCTTTACTTCTATAATCTGTGCTACTTCAACTTCCTTTTCTTTCCTTCCATTTCCGGTTTGCCGCCATTTCTAAACGGGTACATTCATGGCGGACACACCACGGACAGACCTAGAGGAGACTTTAAACGTTTTGCTCCTCATTTAAATAAAGACTCCGTCCCAAACTTCAACATCTCTTGTTCTTTTCTCTTCCTCTCATTTTTGTTTCCAACAGACCGCTTCTGCGGTGCCGCTTATTTTGTCCTGCCCCATTTGAATGGGGCGCCATCTTAGAAGCACCACGTGGGCAGACCTAAAAACAAAACTCACCACGTGGTAGAGACTCACCACGTGGACAAACTTAATAAGAAACTCACCACGTGGGTAGACTAAAAAAAAACTCACCACGTGGACAAACCCTAGAGGAGGCTCACCACATGGGCAAACCTGGAGAACTCTCAAATGTCCTGCCCCTCATTGAGTGGGGGCGCCATCTTAAAAAAAATTCTACAACATGATTAGATATTTTTGGGACTTTATGCTTATGTTGTACTCATATATATTACTATTGCCCTACTCCTCCTACAGTGTGGCTCTTGGGACAAAACTTTTGTTTTAGCCCCATGGATTAATTCAGTCCTCCTTGCCTTAATTGCCAACCTTAAAGGCTCTTCCAGGGAAAAGTTCATTTTTGCCCTTAAAAACTGTAAGAAAAACTAAAACTAACTTTTAAAATCTCCCTTTCTCCCAAGGTCGCCACCCAAGCCGCCACCCGGCAGCTATCTTTTCAGCTCTTTTCAGCCCCTAACTACTGCCTAAGGCAAATGTGCTCAAACCCCTGATGGAGGACAGCTCCTCCATGTAGCTTTCTATGAATGTAAACTGTGATCAAATACAAACCGAGGTTAACTTTCCTCACAGGCGTAAAACACAAGTCACTGGTCCACAAAACAAAACACAAGTCAGCAGAGGGACAACAGCCAGGCTCCTGCCGACATCCCTGAGGGAAGCGGCCGACCAAGTGGGATGGTCCTAACTCCAGCCCGGGCCCAAGCACTGCGCCGAGCCTCACTGGCTGCGCCTGCCCGCACCTCCAGGTGTCACTTTTGGTCACTTTTGTCAAAAAAAAAAAAAAAAAAAGGCCAAAAACAACAAAGAGGCAGATGGGCGGACTCCTAACTTGCTTTAAAATATCTTAGAACGGGCGGATGGTCCGCCATGAGGCCATGAGACAAGCCGCTGCCGTCTCTGCCCCTTTGCCTCTAGACGCTCCCCTCTATGCTCTTAACTAAGTGTCCCACGGGGCCCAAAGTATTTACTTTTAAAAAAAAAAAAAACAGCTGAGACATTCATATTGCCCTGCTAGAGGTAAAAATCCTATTTTTCAAGTCTATATGGCTATATCCTACACACCATTGTCCCACCCTTCGCTGCCTTCCCATTAACATAAAGATAAAGAGATGGCTTAATTGTTAAACATTTGCCTGTAGAGCCTAAGGACCCTGATTCGAGGCTCAATTCTCCAGTACCCATGTAAACAGTGGCTGGAGGCCTGGCACGCCCATTCTCTCTGCCTGCCCGCCTAACTCAATTCATAAAATATAAGACTAAGCCCAACTAACTCAATTGGTAATACAATGTTAGCCTGGGATTAAAGTTTTCCTGACAACTCTGCCCAACTGGAGGGACAAAATTAAAAACCTAAAGACTATCAGTCTCTGGTTACTATAAAAATTTAATGATGGCTAATGGTGGTTAAATTTAAATTGTTTTTCTCTCCTTACTATGCCTTATACCAAGTATTATTGTTACTGTTATTATAAATCTATTAAAAGCCAGGGACAAAATGTAATAATTTAAATATATGTCCCCCAATATATTCAATATTTTATTAACTTATAGTTTACATCTACAATCACCTTACTAAAGACAATGTCACTGGGGGCCAATTTTAAGGTGTAATAATGGTTTAAAATTCCATTATAAAAATATACAAAATGTGCCTAACAAAAATTCCTAAAGCTTACTGTGACTTAACTACAATAATTTTACTATATGTACTATATATCTAATTAATTTCTTTTTCTCTCTTTCATGGCTCTACAAAGAAGGCCAACGTCTGCCAGTATGGAACTTCC